>JAYESA010000001.1:138041170-138448670 GCA_036927795.1 Iris macrosiphon | reverse complement strand
GTTTTGACCTAGAATTTTAGGGGCACCCTAGTTTGACCTAGAGTTGACCGTAGTTGACTCGGTTGACCGCTAAAGTCAACTTTTGATCTAGTTTTGACCCATAGTTGACTTTTTAGATCAAGAGTTGACTTTTTTGACCCAGATTTCACTAGTTTGACCCGTTTACCTAGAACGACCCTAGAAGCTTGTTTTTAGCTATTTTATATCTCTTTAACTCATTAGAAACTTGTTTAACCTTGCTTTTCGCAATAGGTCCTTGCGATAGCAGTTCGGATCGCCAGTTGCTCAGGACGTCAGGCGAGTACATTCTCTGATAGTTTTTATTATCTGATGATTATTATGATTCAGCTTCTAGTATAGTATCATCTGATTTTATGGCACGGCACAGACTAGTATTTTTGGATTCATTTACTCACGACACGTATATTTTATGTTTCTGGCCCCTATTCTGGAATCACCTACTAGCATCACTATAGGCATCACTACAGGCATCACTCATGTTTCTAGCTGGACTCATACTTGATTTATGTGTTGGGTCTTGGATTCACTTGTACTAGTCGGGGCAGAGAAATACTCTAGTAGACATGTAAACATTCCCAACTGGAATCACTGGAATCACCCCCTCTGGTCTAATCTGGAATGATAGCAGCCGTACACCCAGTGTGCGGTGAGCCGTACTTACCCCTAGCCGTTTACATGTCGAAACAAGTATTTCAAAGACATGAGTTCATTCTTTCTAGTCTGGACTCTCTTGCATTTCTTGCTAGTCTCACTTATAGTTTCTGGACTTGACTCATTACATATATTCTTACTGGACTCACTACATGTTCTTGTGTACGCACTTACTCTTAGTTAGATTTCTTGTATCCTGCAGTCATTACTATCTTGCTTCTGATATTCATGCATCTTTACCTTTATGCACCGGTGATATGTATATATTTCTTGTTTCATACTTTATTTCCTTCACCTTGCTACTTGCTACAACTGCTTTATAGTTTTTATCATTTAACTGGAACTGCTCTTAGAGGTGTACTTGCTCCAGTCCTGACTGGACATATTTTTTCCAGAGGATCTGGAGGATTGGTGTCCGACATTTTATGGACCTCAGCCTGTCGATGGTGCAGACAAGGACCCCCTAGTTCAGAAGTAATTTTTGGGTTGGTAGCCGGGATCACTATGACCTCAGTTGTTGTTTTTATCAGCTTCTGGTACCGGATTTGTCCCCGGTTTTGGATTGAGACCTTGTGTTGTATTTGATTCTGGATATTGTTATATTATTATTATTGTGGTGGTTTTTTGTAGTTGTTGTTGTTTAGACTTTGTAGTCGTTAGATTTTTGTGTTATCTTATCGTGCTTAGATTCGTGATTGAGTACTTGTGTTATTATTATGATATTGCTCCTCCGTTTGGAGTTGAGATCTTGACAGGTATATATATTGATTGTGTGAGATTGTTAGTAGACCTAGACAGCGTTCTACCGCCGATGCTGCGGCGTAGGCTGGACGTACCCACGACTCATGCTCGATTTTTTGGGTGCGGGTCGTGACACGTGGTCCCCGACCATGAATTCTAATGGTCGTCGATGGGTATCTGCATAACTCTTATGTTGACTCTGCGCGATGCGAAGTCTGTCTCGAATCATGCGGACCTTCTTGATGGCCTGCTCAACTAGTTTTGGTCTGAGTACCTGTCGCTCTTCTTCTCCAAAAACATGAAAGCCTACTTTCACTTAAAAAGAATAAACATGATTAGAAACACAAGCACCCAACTTTTCACCATTATCTTCGTTACATCACTATAAGAAGCAAAAATTAGTCCCCAATGGCCTCCTCCTCCCACCCACCCATCCACCATCAAGTGGCCCCACGATAATTCGATTTGGCTGTAGATTGACCTTCGTCGGTTGCTTGCTTTGGGTTATTGATCCTAATTCCCCTATCCTAAAATCACATAGATAATGGATCTTTAAGGCTGGCTAGCACATGACATCGGATGGAAAGTTAAAAAACTTCCCCATATAATTGACTCTAGCAGGATAGAAAACTCATACCTTCAGCATTTGCATCAATTTTTGAAAGCCTTTGTGTTTGATATTTCTATCAATCGAGAAGAAAACTTGTTCCACTTTTAAGTTCATCTTTGCACTTTGCAACATAGATACTAAAGGGTTAAAAATAGAATATAAGGAAAACAAAAAGGTTAGCATCTCAACATCTTACCATTTCAAAACACTTGATGCCATATTAATCATTTTACAAAGATACCAACGATTTTGTATTACAATATAAGTTGCATTATTAAACTCAAAAGTCGTAACGATACATAATCTAAGTAACTTGTATGATCACTTAACTCCGTTGTGTTTACTTGCAAACCTGTAGTCGAGTATTATAACAAAGTAAACAAGTTTGTCAGCCTCTCTTCCTCTGTGTACCGCTCACACACATTTCTTTTAATTTAATTTCTAGTTTTTTGTATTTAGTCGTCCCCAAAGAACTTGCAAAAATATTTTCGTGGACTAGCTCCAGACAAGACTATAACTTTAGTGACACCCAACGACAAGATATGCCATGCATGTTGACTTCTACAAAGAAATAGAAGGCAAATACATAGGAGTAAAATGATGGACGAAATATCTAAACATGCATGCCTTAATAGACTTTGGTTAATTACTCTTTCACTACCGTGGCAACATAGTGTTCATATTTCAGGGTCTTGACAAAATCACATGTTACGAGTAGACATATCTTTATGATTCTAATATGGGTGTTAAAACAGGATCCGTAAGAAACATAAGAATATGTATTCTCGTAACATGTCATTCTATCAAAGACCCAGAATGTGAACAACATGATGCCATGGTAGCAAAAGACTAATAAATCATAGTTTATTAAGGCATACACGTTTAACTCTTTCGTCCATCACTTTACTCCTATGTATTTAACTTCTATTTTCTTTGTAGAAATCAACATGACATATCTTGTCGTTGAGAGTCGTTGAAGTTATAGTCTTGTTTGCTTAGTCCAAAATAATATTCTTCGCAAGTTCTTAGAGAACTAAATGCAAACAAATTGAAAATATATTAGAAAGAGGGGCATACGACCACATTTATGTATCAGTTCTTTAGCGAAGGCGGAAACATTTATGTCAATTACTCTATGGCATAGGTGAACACATACATCGATATATTGAACAATTATTGTATTTGAACAAATGTTATATTTGAATAATTGTTGTATTTGTTCATAAGGCTGGATATATTGTATGAGAAAACTACGACGAATTACGATATGGTTTACTGTATAAATAATTTTTTGAACAATTATTGTATTTTTAAAATATCTTAATTTCAACTTGATACCCTCAACTATTTTAGTTTTTTAACTTAATAACCCTATACTTTTATATTATATAAATCGCTACCCTCAACTATTGAATATTTTTTAGTCAATACCCTACGTTAGTCAGGATTAATATCTTCGTCCCAACAAACAAATATTGGTTTTTAGGATCAAAATACCCCTGATCCTCTTCTTCTCTCTCTACCTTCCCCAAATCAAAGCAAACCCTAACCTAATTTATTTCGTTCCATCACTCTTCTTCAACCTCACATCCGTCTTTCCTTCTCCACCTAACCCTAACCCTAATTATTATTCTTGCTCACATAAAAATATAAGAGAAAGGGGAGGAGAGCTCGGCGGAGAGGGGGGGGGGGGGGCTTGGTGACGGTGGTCGAAAAGAGAAGAGAGGTGACGGTGATCTCGATCCAAGCGGAGGAGGAAGGAATATTGGCGATAATTTCCATGGAAAGGAGGAAGAAGGAGGAGAGTTGTTGCTCCCTTTCCAAATGATTGGAGAGGAGAGGGAAGAAAAAGAAAAAGAAAAAAAAAGAATAAAATGTAATAATATTATTAATAATAATAGAAATAATAACAATAATAATTACAGTTGAGGTTTTAAGTGGAGGGTATTTTTGGTATTTCATATTTTTTATCAACTCGGTTAGGGTATCAAGTTGTCTAATTATAGTTGAGGTATTTAGTTGTGTAATATAAAAGTATAGGGAATCAAATTGAAAAGTGGAATAGTTGAGGTTATTAGATAGAAATTAAGTCTTTTCAAATTGTATATACTCTCCATGTATGTACTTTGTGTATTGTTTATTGTCTCTATTGTATCAATATACTCTCTAGGTATTGTGTACTCTAAGCATATTGTTTATTGTCTCTATTGTATGAACCATTTTATTCTTTTCATTTTTTTTGATATTTAGCGACGCTCAACAACGTCGCTTATCTAAACATCGCTAAATGTATCACTAACCTGGATATAAACTGGTAGGATCAAAATACCCTACGTTAGTCAGGGATTAATATCTTTGTCCCAACAAACAAACTGATCGGTATTGTCACTCCATCTAAATAAGTAGTAGAAAAAAAAATATCTAACTATCACGAAGAATTTTTTTTTTTTTTTTTGGAATTTTCAACATAACGTTTTGTGCACACTGCATTACATTTTTTTGGACTCACTGCCTCTCAACTTCTATTATTTTATAAATAGAAGAAATAATATGCCTTCATGTCTCGATTCACTGATCTTCTGACATCCAACCAAAATCTTATATTTTTTTTCAGTAACCACAAGAGTTATTCGAGTTTTGTACTATCATGGAGAAGTTAGAAATGAACATAAGCGACTCAAAACATAAAAAAACAGAAGAAATTCAAATAAAACATTCCCGGAAAGAAATACATTGTTTGAGAAAAATTTAAAATTATATGACGGTAGAACGTGGAGAAGTGTAAATATTCCCAGCTAACAATATAACAAACTTTCTTCCTGACATGAGCAAGAACACACAACATTTTAAATATATACCGAAATGTTTTTTTCTTCTTCTTATTTTTATGTAACCTCTCTCCCAATACCAAGAACACATAGGTACCCACAACCAAGGACCAAGTCACACAAAAAGACATACGTGAAAAGCCCAACCCTACCAACAAAAAGAATTTACTTAGCATTTCCAACCCTGTTGTTAGTTTGAAAAAAAATAGTTGTCCCATCGGATTCACAACTTCTTATTTCAAAATTCTTTCTTCAATGTGAATATAAAATAAATTATGAAGTTGATATAGCAATGGCATATCAAAGACAATATAAAATTGATTATCTAGATCTAGACAATGGACTTCACAATACTTTACTTCCACGTCATCAATTATGAATAAAAAAAATTTATAAAATAAAATTGAAAATGTTGTCTTGTAAGTTGAAAAAAATAGGTTTTATTGTCTTCTCAATATTTTTACATTGAAGAATACTTTTCTATCTCATTGTCTTGTGTGAATATAATTTTGTCACATAGGATAGGAAATACGTTATCTTGTATCTCATGCCACATAGGAATCACAACACAAAACAAGACAAAAGGATTGGGGATCCTCTTAGCTGTACTGTTCTCAACCAGACCTTGACTTGCTGCCACGTCCTCACTACCCAAGCAAAACCTTCGCGGTTGCGTTTTAATTAATGATTAATTAAATAATTAAGACTTTATTAACAAAAATATTTTTTTGAGATGTCCGACGTAATGTTCGGGACTTTGTGGTTTTTTAGATGTCCGATCTAATGTTCGAAACTTTGTGCACATTACGTACCATTTATAAATGATAAATGAAATGAAATGAATAATAACTGCTCCCAACTCTCACCATTTATAAATAAAAGGAATAATACGTCCTCCTGGCTCGATTCATTGATTTTTTGTCACCCAGTCAGAGTCTTATGTCTCTCCCCAATAACTAGAAGAGTCACTTGAGTTTGGCAACAAAAAACTATTTGTCATCTATTTTTTTTGAATAATATTATCTTATATTATTTGACATCTAAAATGACAAATTATATAACAAATTTTAACATTAATATTAATATTAATTTTTTATAGATAACTATTTTTTTAAATTAAAATTTATTATGTCAACTATTATGTTAGCCTGACGAGATCAGATGTCCGACTAACCCTGTCCCAAAACGATGTCCCCCCACCTATGAGTTTGTGGACCCCACCACTATTTAAAAAATATATAAAAGAAAGCAGTCAGGGGACAGGATTTCAGCTGAAATTTCGGACATCAGATTTGAGTTCTATGTTAGCTGCCATATTAGATACACATAATAAAGTGAAGGCTAAATTACAACTTGATACCCTCAACTATCCAAAATGTTCAACTTGACCCTCTCAACTTTGATAGGTGCTAATTTAGTACCATAAAAAAAGAGATCAAATTGTCCATCTCTACTCTCTTTCTCCCCCACTTCTAGGAAACCTCCCCCCCCCCCACTCCGGCGACCCCCCCCCCCCTCCCTCTCCGGCGACCTTGGGGGTTGGGGGGGGGGGGGGACAGCAGCAGCGCCAGTGGTAGTTGTCAGAGGCGGGCGGGCACGCGGTAGAAGCACGCGCGTGGTAGGACGGGTGCAGCGCGGGTAGGGTGGTGGTCGCTTGGGCAAGGAGGGGGGAGGGGACGGTGGTCGCTGGGGAAGGGGGTGGTCGTCGGGGTAGGGGACGCTGGAGTGGGGGATGAAGGGGCGGTGTGTGTGGGGATGGTAGTTTATGAATAAACAAAATTTTGGGTATCAAGTTAAAAATATTATTTGAGATAGGATATTAAGTTAACACTTATCAAAGATGAGGAGTTCAAGTTGAACATTTTTGATAGTTGAGAATATCAAGTTGAAATTACAGAAAACTTACTGTAGCAAATTTAATTTATATTAAATTATGTAAACGAAATAATTTTAACTAAATTAAGAATAAAGAAACAATCCGCCATCTCAGTTGGCGGAAAACAGAACTCAGCCAACACGTGTACAGCAATAGGCAAACGTGTGTCCACTGCTCAATTTTTGCCAACCTAGTTGGCAGAAAATTGGGCAGTGGAGCCCGCGGCTTGGTTGAGGTGGTTTAGTTTGGTTTGGTTTGGGTTTTTGATTTAGTTTTTTTCTGTTTAGTTTTATTTTTTGATTTAGTTTTTTTTATTTAGTTTAGTTTTGGATTTTGGTTTAAGAAAATTTACTTTAACGAAATAAAATTTAAATAAATTAATTGTAAAGAAAAATTATAAAGAATTAAAAAAAAGAAACGGTTTGATTCTTTTAGAAAATTGTAAAAGAAATTCTGTTTATAAGGTTTCATAAGAAAAAAAAACTAAATAAAGAAAAAAAAACTAGTATTTTTTTATGTTCTCTAAGGCTTAGTTTATTTTAATGGTTTAATTTTTTTATATGAAAAAATAAGAAGACTAAGTAAAGAAGAAAGACAAATAATAGGTTGGAGAATGATTTGGTTTTTATTTGGGTTTGAAATTTGGTCTGGGTCTATGGATTGGTGTTGGTTTAGGAGTTGGTTTATGTCCAACGGCTATTTCACAACCGCTCTTTCAACGGCTCTTTTATTTTCCAACATTCATATCCAACGTTCGTTTAACGTTCGTTTCGAAGTTGCCTATATAAATTTAGTATTTGTTTCATATCAGCATATCAAACATTGCAAACAGAAAATTTATTTCTTTCCATACGAAGTTTCTTTCTTTTCATACAGGAGAAGCTCAGATCAATATACAATCTTTGAAGTCCATTTTCTTATTGTCATGGATCGAAGTATAACAATACTATGCTCACTTGGTGGTGTACTAAATGGGTTAGCTTATGAAGGAGATTTAGTTGCTTCTTTTAATTGATCGGAATATTTCGTTTGATTACGTAATCTAATAATTGAAAATTTCTATTGACTATTAATTTTTATTGGTACATATTTATCTATCTAATTGCATAAATTTAGTTATTGAGGAAGCATGAAACTTTATTCTTTAAGTTAATATACAATCACCGTATATTAATATTTGTGTGACTCCACCACCACCACCACCACCACCAAGAATTAGTAGTGCTCCTAGTTCTTCTCACCAAGTTATTTCATTTACTGAAGAAGAACATAAAGTAGATGATGGTAATATCAACGATGAAAATAATGATGATTTAATAGAAAATATAGATGATGAACTTGATGATAATGTTGATAGTTTAAACAATTTATTCATTGGAAGATAATTTATGAATCGTCATGCATTTAGAAGTTTTATTAGTGATATAGCAATTGCAAAAAAAAATTATTGCAGGGCTACTAGAAACAATGCCAGTGGAATTGTATATAAATGTAACGTTTCTAGTTGTAATTGGAGAGTGTACGCTAAAGCCATTGGCAACGGCGAAACATTCGTCATTAGTACGCTAGAAAATGTACATTCTTGTTTATGTGGACTTACAATAAAAAACCATCCATTAGCGACAACTATATGGGTTAAGAATAAGATTATTGATAAAATTCGTGATAATCAGTCGTATAGTCCATCGCATGTTATAAATAATATTTATAGGGAACACCGAATACATATTAAATATTGTAAAGCTTGAAAAGCTAGAGTAATTGCTCTATCAGAATTTTTTTCACATATGAAATATTGTAAAGCTTGAAAAACTAGATATCTATAGGAAACAACGAATACATATTAAATATCTATAGGGAATAGTCGTATAGTCCATCGCATGTTAATATAAATATAACGTTTCTAAAAAAACCAAACCATTTTTTTAATTTTTTTTCTAAATTATTTCATTACAATTACTTTATTTAAATTTTATTTCGTTAAAGTAAATTTTTTGAAACCAAAGTCCAAAACTAAACTAAAAAAAAACTAAATAAAAAAAATCAAAAAAATTAAAATCCAAAACTAAGCTAAATAGAGAAAACTAAAAAAATCAAAAAATCAAAACATAACTAATTAAAAAAATCATAAAACAAAACAAATCAAACCACCCCAACCAAGCCGCAGCCCCCACTGCCTAATTTCTGCCAACTATGTTGGCCGAAATTGTGCAAGTGGGACCTACGTTTGCCTTTTGCTGTACACGTGTTGGTTGTGTTCTGCTTTCCGCCAACTGAGTTGGCGGACTGTTTTTTATTTTTAATTTAGATAAAGTTGTTTCCTTTGTATTAATTAATATATAAATTAATTTTTCTGTTGTAATTATGATTTTTTTCAAATAAAGTAATAAATTATCAGATAATTGCGCAAAAGGGGAGGGGTTTGTTGGAATTACAGGGAGGGAGAGAACTCACCAACTGAGTTGGCGGGTTGTAGGGGGATCAAAGTGCTCGCCAACTGAGTTGGAGAGATAGGTAGAGGCCGCCAACTGAGTTGGCGAGGGAGGGTGTGTTGGAGGCTGAGCCCGCCAACTTACTTGGCGAGTGAGGGTCCGTTGGCTTCTCGGGATGGGGGCGGGGAGAAATTTTAGCCGTTGAGGGTTGGGGGAGGATTATAGCCGTTGCACAACGGCTATTACATTCAACACTCTCACTCTATATATTTTCTATCTCAACCAAATCATCCAACACTCTCACTGTGTTCCTTCTCTTCCCTCTAGCAAAATCCTCAGCACTCTCTCTGTCTCTCTGCTTCTAGCAAAGCTTCAGCCAAAGTTCTGCCTGTAGCTAAAGTTCATCTGAGTTTTTTGTAGCAAAAGTTCTCAACCGTCATGGATCGTAGCGTAAGAATTGTATGCTCGCACGACGGTAAAGTAAATGGGTTAAATTACGAAGGAGGAGAAAGTATAATTTTTTTAACTTATCCGAATATTAGTTTTAAAAATATATGTAATCATATTATTGAACGTTGTTCTATTCATTATGATTTTATTCTGAAGTCTATTTTTGGTTCTAATTATTTTTTGATAGATAGGGAAGATGCATGGAATTATATTCTTGAGATTAATTCACAATCACGGTATATAAAATTATATGTTATTAAAGTAGCAGCAACATTAGACAATAGAAATAATGAATATTTTTTTGAATATCAACATGTTAGTTCGGGTGCTAGTTCTTTTCAACAAATTATTTCATTTTTCTAAGAAGGTCATTCATCAGATGAATCTAACCATGATGATGATAGTGACAACAACGATAGAAATAGTGATGATTTAGTTGAAAATATAGATTATACGATAGATGATGATGTTGTAAAAGCTATCACTGATGAAGTATTTAAGGGACAATCATTTCCTAGCCGTTCTCACTTTAGAAGCTTTATAAGTAATTTTGCAATTAAATATAATTTTAGTTGTTCAGCTAGTGTTATGAATAATGCTCGTAGAATTATATATAGTTGTGATCAACTAAATTATAATTGAAGAGTATATGTCAAATCCATTGGAAATGACGATATAGTTAAAGTTAGTACATTAGAAAATCGTCATTCTTGTTTAGGGAGACTTAGTACATGACGTCATCGACTAGCTACCGCTGCATGGATTAGACCATGATAATTGACATTATTAGAGATAATCAGTCATATAGTCCATCACAAATTGTTAAAGATATATATAGGGAGCACCGTATATAAGTTAGTTATTCCAAAGCCTGGAGAGCCTGAGAGACAGCATTAGCTGAAATTAATGGTAGTTATGATGAGACATACACTAGTCTTGAGGAGTATTGTTATGAAATTATGGAGACAAATTCAGGTAGTACATGTTTTATTAAAACTGTCGAAAATAATAGTCGGATGGTACATGGTGAACCGATCATATATAATATAAGATCTGTGTAAACGAAACGAATATGATGTCCTCTTGATTTCTAGAGCATCATCTTCATATGTGTAAGGTAACAAGGTAACATATTTAATGATATTGTATCAAATAGATATGATGTTTATCTATGATCAAAACTGTAATAATTTAAAGATATTTATCAGATATTTAAAAAATTATCTCATGATACTGCAGTGTATCAAATTGGCTACGATAAAGTGATATACTCCTGTATTGGTAGTGTTGATAATCCACTACATCTGTGGGCCATCGCATAGCAACCGAAAATACTCCAACATCACTGAGAATGCTAGTAACAGGCCTACCAATATAGAAGTGCTCGTAGGACCAGAACAATAAAACAAAAATATGATATTAGTACAAATAAAATTTGCGTATAAAAATACTCTAACTAATTTAGGTCTTTCATTCATACCTGAATTAGTGAAATACATCCACAAATACTCTTGCGATTGGATCTCACAAATTCTGTCAAATTTGCATATAAAAAGGCTAGAGTAGCAGCTCCCCATGCATGCTGAGTAAATTTTGTCAAATAATCCAAGAATGGTAGAAGCTGCATATTTATCATATTTCTCGATGCATCAGAAAATAGAATTATACCACATAAACATAGCAGATACGCTCTAGTACAACAAATGACCTAAAAATATTAACTGTTATATAAACACTATATTAAGTCATAAACAAATCTTACTAATTAAAATACATACCCGTATTTATCTACATCAACCACCTCGTCAATAGTGTGATGTAGGTCCATGAAGTTGCCACGAAGCCATGTAAACTTCACAAAATTGCCGTCTTTTATACCAGATGGAGGGGTAACACCGAGATACCTCCTGATCTGATCAGATCCCTTTAAGTGTGGATCAAAATATATAGCGTCACCTTTAATAGGTAACCCTAGTATATTTGCCATATCAAATAGGGTGATCGTCATCTCGCCGATTGGGAGTTGGAAAGTGTTGCGATCAGGCCACCAACGCTCCTCAAGACTTACAACTAAATGAAGATCGTGGATTAAATATCCAGCACGATCTATATAGTGGAACCCAAAGGATTCCACCAAAGCCTTTTGGACAGAATTTAGCTCCTACGTACAATAATTTCTTTCGGTCTGCCAATGTATATGGATCCGGGTTCGTAAACCAAGATCATGGTCGTATAACTATAAAAAATATATGCATTATATTTTGTGTGTAAATTACTTAACTTGCAAACTTATAATTTAAAAAATTACCTCGCTAGTAAATATCTGACTAGATATGTGGTCTTCACGTTGCTTAATAATAAGGTCGGTAGTCGGTCCACCGGGAATACGACCGTCATTTTGGTTAGCCATCTACAAAAAAAATTATAAGGAGGAGGGGGAGTGCTGTGAGGAGGAGGAGGAGTGCTGGAGTTTATTTATAGGGAGAAGGGGGAGCTTTTGGAGGGAGGGGAGGGGAGGGGGGAAGTTAAGGGGAGGGGGGTCTCCGAGGAGAAGGGGGGTCTCCGAGGAGAAAGAGTATCCGAGGGAGATGGGGGAGAGGGGCCCGCCAACTGAGTTGGCCAGCTTGTCCAGAGCCCACCAATTGAGTTTGCGAGTTCTCAGCACCGCCAACTCAGTTGGCGAGTTGTCCCCTCCCTGCAATTCAAATAAATTCCTCCCCTTTTACGCAATTATCTGATAATTTATTACTTTATTTGAAAAAAACTGTTGTAATTAAGCCTAAAGTTAAAGATGACATCACGAAACAGATTTATTTTCTTAATTAAACCCCCAAACCCCAATAACAAAGTAAAAAAAAAACCCCTACGGCTCAGAATTTCCTGCTGCCCCTCTTCCTTCCTTTCCTTTGTCCAGTCTCAACACGAAGACTCGCACGACATACAACTTTAAACGAAACCCCAAGTCAATCCTCCCAACATGATCAAACCAATGCTGTGCTGATTCTTGGTCGAGCATACAATGGCGCAGAGTGCCTCGCCGGTGGCGGCTTCGTCTGCCGGAAGACGCCTCGAGCGGCTACGCTGGAGCAAGCTCTACTCCTTCTCGTGCGTCCGCCCCTCCTCGTCGGCGGTTCTCTCCCACCCGGACCCCTCCCAGTCGCTGCGCCGTGGGCCCGGGTTCTCCCGTGCGGTCCAGTGCAACGACCCCCGGGCCCACCCGCGCTACCCCAGCAACCACGTCTCTACCACCAAGTACAACCTCCTCACCTTCCTCCCCAAGTCCCTCTTCGAGCAGTTCCGCCGCGTCGCCAACCTCTACTTCCTCCTCGCCGCCCTCCTCTCCCTCACCCCCGTCTCCCCCTTCTCCGCCGCCTCCATGCTCTTCCCCTTCGCCTTCGTCGTCGGCCTCTCCATCGCCAAGGAGGCCCTCGAGGACCGGCGCCGCTTCACGCAGGACCACAACGTCAACCTCCGCAAGGCCAGCGCGCACACCGGCCGCGGCCTCTTCGCCCCCCGTCCCTGGTACAACTTCCGCGTCGGCGACGTCGTCAGGGTCCACAAGGACCACTTCTTCCCCGCCGACCTCCTCCTCCTACCCCGACGGCATCTGCTACGACGAGACCAACCTCAAGCTCAAGTGCTCCCTCGACGCCACCCTCCCGCTCGACGACGACGCCGCGTTCCGCGACTTCTCTGCCACCTTCCGCTGCGAGGACCCCAACCCCCGCCTCTACACCTTCATTGGAAACCTCGACTTCCACCGCCACCTCTACTCCCTCGACCCCACCCACATCCTGTTAGAATTTGTTGTTTTCTTCTCCTTAAATTTCAGAATACAAAAATAAAATTAAACAGATGTTACCGGCCTCTGGGGAAGTCGTGCACGAAGCACTGCCCTAAGAGTTTATTCGGGATCTGTGTGCAGACGTTTCCGAAGCTCCTAGTGGTAAAACCCCCGCACTACCGGTATCTCGTTGCCGCACACGACTTGGAGAGAACGACCAGGACTTAGCTCTGCCCAGAGCTTGGAGATGAAGACGAAGAACATAGTACAAATAAGTTGGCACAACAATTTTTTTGGAGAGAAAAAAGTTGTAATCTTTTACAAAGAAGACAGACACATATATAATACTGTTGTGTAACGGTCTGAATTAATTTACGATTAATTCAGCCTTACACAGGAGAATTAAACGAATGAACCTGGACACTGAAAATATAACAGTTCAAACCAATTCGTAACGTTCAGAAATTAATTCCAACGTTCAAAAAAATAAATGAAATAATGAAGAGGAGCAAAAAGAATTTTAGGGTCCCAGCCCAAACCCGAAGAGGAAATCGGATCGGCATTCGGCGCCCGCAGATGTGGTTTCTTATCCTTCATTCTTTTTTAGTACAATACTGCTGTCATAAGGAGTAAGGACAGGTTTCTTATCAAATAACTCAAATCTTTTTAGCATTTTTTCAATTGAATGTGCTAAAGATAGAGTATAACCCTCTTTGCCTTTGGTCACTTGCATTCCTAAAATTAAGTTGGCTTCTCCTAGGTCTTTTATATCAAACTGGCTAGATAAATAGTTCTTTGTAGTATTTATCAATTCCAGTGATGAACCTAGGATAAGAATGTCATCTACATACAAGCATAAAATGACACAACTTTTACATGTACCTTTAGAGTATATGCATTTGTCATACTCATTTGACAAGAAACCATATTCACAAATTACTTTGTCAAATTTGTTGTGCCATTGTTTGGGAGCTTGTTTCAAGCCATAGAGGGATTTTACTAGTCTGCAAACTTTCTTTTCTTGACCTTTAGCAATAAAACCTTCAGGTTGGTCCATATAAAGTTCTTCCTCTAGATCTCCATTCAAAAATGCTGTCTTTACATCCATTTGATGGATTAGCATATCATAAATGGATGCTAAGGCCAAGAGAGTTCTAATGGATGTGATCCTAGCTACAGGAGAGTAGGTATCAAAATAATCTAACCCTTTTTTCTGGGTAAAACCCTTAGCAACTAATCTAGCTTTGTATTTCTCTATAGTACCATCGGCTCTGAGTTTCTTCTTGAAAATCCACTTACAACCTATTGGTTTATTACCTAAAGATAGATCTGTTAGAAACCAAGTGTTATTCTCCATGATGGAGTTGTATTCACTGTTAATGGCTTCTTTCCAGAAGGGAGCATCAGGAGATGACATTGCTTCTTCATAAGTTGAGGGATCACCCTCTATCAAAAAGGTGAAGAATCCTTCTCCTAAATTTTTCTCAATCCTATTCCTTTTACTCCGTCTTGGTTCTAAGTCTTGTTCAGATTGAGAGCTAGGTATTTGGACATGAGAACTAGTAGATGGTATGGAGGAAGATATTAAAATTCTATCCTTAAAAGGAAATATGTTTTCAAAGTAAACTGCATCTCTTGCTTCTATAATGGTATTGTTAGAGATTTCATTCACTTCTAAGTGAGTCACTAGAAATCTATTGGCATAGCTGTCTAAGGCATATCCTATGAAAATAGCGTCTACAGTCTTGGGACCAATCTTCCTCTTTTTAGGTTCGAGAATTTCGACTTTAGGAAGGCATCCCCAAACTCTAAGGTAATTAATCCTATGTGCTCTACCTTTCCACAGCTCATAGGAAGTCTTATCTTTTGTCTTACTAGGAATCCTATTAAGAATGTAACAGGCAATTAAAAGGGCTTCTCCCCATAAGTTATCAGGAGCACCAGAGCTGAGAAGCATGGCATTCACCATATCTAACAGAGTGTGGTTCTTGCGTTCAGCAACTCCGTTAGACTGAGGTGAATATGGAGTAGTTACCTCATGAATTATTCTATGTTCTTCACAGAAGTTAATCATTTCGTTTGAGGTATATTCTCCACCACGATCAGATCTAAGGATCTTAATCTTCCTTTCTAATTGATTCTCAGCTTCAGATTTGTAGACCTTAAATCTATCTAGAACTTCATCTTTGGTTTTGAGAAGGTAGATATAACAATACTTTGAATAATCATCTATAAATGTAACAAAGTATTTTTTATCGCCTCTGGTCAAAATCCTATTTGAGTCACATACATCACTATGGATAAGTTCTAGAAGGTCAGAATTTCTTTCTACAGATTTGAATGGTAATCTAGTGTGTTTGGCTTGAACACAAATCTCACATTTGTGTTTGTCATCTATTGGAGTCTTGGGAATAAGATCTAAAGTCATCATTCTTTTAATAGAACCTAGGTTCACATGACCTAGTCTGCCATGCCAAATATTTGAAGATTCTATATTAGAGACAATGAGAGAACAATCAGACATTTTATTCATTGTACTTAAAATGAAAAGACCGTCTTTTACAAAGCCTTTTCCTATAAAAGAGTCATGCTTAGAAAAAACTACTTTATTAGCCTCCATTACAATTTTGTATCCTGAGGCTACAAGAAGGGATCCACTAACTAGGTTTCTCCTGACAGACGACACATGAAGAACATTATGAAGAGTTAAGATTTTTCCTGATGTCATCTTCAGGTTAACTTTTCCTCTTCCAATAATTTGTACCGTTGAGCCATCTCCTAGGGTCACACCTCCTCCACTTGATTCCTGATAGTTTGAAAAACATGAGCGATCAAACGAAACGTGAACATTAGCTCCAGAATCCAACCACCAATCATCAGAATGGTAAGAGAGGTTAATAAGGGGTTGAAAGCTTACAGACCTGAAGGAACTCGAAGAACATTTGTGAAGCATGTTCGCTTCTGGTCTAACTGAGCTCTTTCCTTTGTAGGAGGTCTGGACAGCTTCCTTCTTCCTATGGTAGCAGTTGATGGCCATATGGTTTGTTTTACCACACACAAAATAAAATCTCTTTTGATCCTGAGTCTGACTGAAGTTTCTTGGTTTTTGGTTTTGGTGATGATGGTTTTGGTGGTTAGGCTGAAAGTTTTTCTTCTTCTTGAAAAAATTCTTTTTGGGTTTATAAGAAAAATTAGACTTGGGTTTTCCTTGGCCTTCTACAAGCACTACCAGAAAAAGTCAAATTAGCGACGTCTAAAAACGTCGCTAAATAACAATAAATCGTCGCTAATTAGGTTTAGCGACGTAATTAGCGACGTTCTGAAGCAGTCGGAAAACACCAAGTCGCTAAAATAAAAAACGTCGCTAAACGTCGCTATACCGACGTTTTTTAGCGACTTCAATGTGTCGCTGAATTTAGCGACGTTTTGCGACGCCAAGTCACTAAAAAGCGACGTTCATTAAAGTCGCTAAACGTCGCTGATTAGCGACGTCAATCGTGACGTTACACCGACGTCTTTAATGACCTGGCTATACTTGCCATGTCAGCAATTGGCGACGCTTAGCGACGACTTTAGCGACGTCATTAGCGACGAACTTAGCGACGTTTTACAGAGTCGCTGATTAGCGACGTAATTAGCGACGTAAACTAACGTCGCTAAGCGTCGCTACACGTCGCTAATAACGTCGCTAATTTTAAAAAAAAAATAAAAAAAAAATTTCCAGAATCAAATATTGGTGATTCCCTGCAGTTTTACAGCATCTTCATCATACACACCAACATGATTCAATCTAGTTAACTATATAATCCAATTAAATTAAAAACCACAAGAAGTATCAATCCAATTAAATGTGGATAACTATATAATCCAATTAAATTAACTAAAAAATTCAAGACCACAAGAAGCATCATACATCATGTTTATTGTTGAAGTACCAATAATTCATAAATAATAATCAAAATAACTAGACTACTACGGATCTGCAGGAGGCTGACCAGCGGCGCGCTTCAAGGATAACAACTCCTCATACTCGTCCCGTGGAATCGACACCGATGTCGATGGAGAAGACAGTGACGTCGATGGCGGCCGTGCCCGCTCCAAGTCTGCGAGTCGCTGGTTGTAAGAATCCAGGGTATTTAACAGCCTCGTACTGCTATCACCCATTGAATCCTGCATCCTCGTCAGGTTCTCGCCCATCGATAGCTGTGACGCATGCATCCTCGTCAGCTTCTCGCCCATCGATAGCTGTGACGCCTGCAGCTCCATGATGTTGCGATCATTGGAGGCTCTAATATCATTTGTCAATTCTCGTAGCTCCGTCATGCTGCGGTCGAGCATATCCAATCGTGCGATAAGCATCGGATCGTCCGCCTGCGGCTGGGACCGGGACTGGTCCTCCATACTTCGCAGCAAGTCGTCACGGAGAGACGCAATCTGACGGTCAACGGCCTCCTGGACGGCCTCCTGGACTCTGGCCGACGACTGCGAGGGCTGCGACTGCGAGGGGTGTGTGGAATGCACAGCTGTCGGGGAGGCCCTAGATGACTGCGTCGCAACCAGGGCGCCATAGGAGCCCATACCGTAGTACGTACCCCTCTGGAGACCACCAGCTGCGGTCACCCACAGGTCGTCCGCTGACGGAGATGGACCGGGCTGCGACGAAGCACCAGCCTCTCCAGGTGTAGGTGCACTAGCAGTCGCCCGCTCACGAAGCCTAAGATACTCGGCCTAGAAAAGGTTTGGAAACTCAATAATTGCCTAAGTTATATTAAAATAAACACAAAGTAAAGTAATACTTACATAGGTCTGTGAGGCCCTCTCATCAATGAGATTTCCGTCCTTGCGATGGGTGGCCAAGAAGACGGTCACCATGTTTGCATCCTCACCCCTCTGTACCTGTTAAAAATATATTTTTTATTACTAAACTTAAATATTTTTTCCAAGTACCATTTTATGGTACTTATATTAAAATAATATATTTTAAAAAAAAAAATATACCAAACGACGGAAATGTTCCGTCATCGGAATCGAGCCACCACACCACTTGGCAGCATTCTGCCTAGCCGCCTTGGCCTTCTTAGACCTTTCCTTGTAGCTCGGATCGTCGAATCTAGCCCTCATCGCAGTCCACTGCTCAGGCGTGATCCAACCTTGGATCGGTTTTCCAGCACGATCACGAGCCTTCTGGTCATCCAGAGCATCTCGGATAAGCTTGGCGGCAACGGTAGGAAAGAGCCGCTCGATCAACTCGGCCCGGTGCGGAGGATAAAAATACGTTTGCTACAATAAATAATTCATTAAGTTAGCATCACGAATATGCATAAATTAGAGGATTTATTTAATATACTTTTACCTGGAAGTGCGCAAACCAGAACGCCTTCCTCTCCTCCGGAGCCTCAGAGTAGTTGATCCAAGGGCCACCGTAGTTGTTCCTCAGAAATTGGCCCAGGCGTCTCTGAACCGACGATGGACGATATCTATACAGAAATAATAATTTAGATTACTGAAAAAGTCAATATACGATGAATAAAGAGAAACACAAATATATACTAAACCATCTAATTGACTTACTTTGTACCGTCGGCCCAAATCTCTGTCCTCGTCTCCTCCGGTGGTGCGCATGGAGGATCTTGCTGATGCTGGGACAACGTCGGCACGACCTCCTCTACATGCTCATCAGTCTCCATGGTTCCGTCAGCAGGAGGAACGCTGGACGAGGGAGTACTATCACGAGTACTATCACGCCTGGAACTACTCGTCCCAGGAGTGATGCCACGCAACGTCGTCGCAGTCGGAGATGTGGCTGCTCGATATACTGGAGTACTGGGCGACGATGATCCGGAACCAACAGTAGGCAGTACCGGAGTGGCACTCTGTCTACCTCGGGACCTGCCGAATCCTCCGCGTCGTCCTGTCATATCTGATAACAACATATGATGAATATAGAGAAACACAAATATATACTACATTCTACAGTCAAAATGTGATACATATCTCAAAGCATTATACAGTCAAAATATAATACATATATTCGTTAATGTCAAAATGTGATACATATCTCAAAGCATTATACAATTAAAATATAATACATATATTCGTTAATGTCAAAATGTGATACATATCTCAAAGCATTTTACAGTCCAAATATAGTTACATTCTACATGGAATATTTTATATTTTCAATCATCTTCAGAAAATTCATCTTGTTCGCCTTCCTCGTCCTGCTCTTCCTCTTCCTCGTCTTCACTTTCATCTACTTCGTCCTCTTCGGATAATTCTACATCTTCTACATTATTACTCGTGTAATGAGTAACTTCCGTTGAGTCCACATCTACAATATTTGTTACAAGAGGTAGATCGTCCTCCTGATAAGCTATTTCGTCAATGTCAAAGGTATTTCTAGCTTTAGTCTTGCATACTGCCCACCAATCCGACCTCGCTGACCCCCGTCTAGGATAAGTTGTGAAGTACACGAGCTGAGCCTGACTTGATAGGACAAATGGTTCGTAGCCTTGATATCTACGCTTGTAGTTTATATCCACAAGGCCATGCTTGTCAATTTTCCAACCTTGATCTTGAATCGGATCGAACCATTCACACCTGAATAGCACGATATTAGCAGGTTCTGGGCCATAATTATATGTCAACTCCACAATCTCTCGTAAGATGCCAAAAAAATCATTGCCCGGATTGACGTCTTTGTAGTTTGTAGATTTGATACACAAACCACTGTTTTTCGTGGAATCAAGATCCAGAAAGCTGTCTCTGATAGGAGCATTTGTTGACTTGAACCTGAACCCATTCACACAGAAACTTGGCCATATTTTTACGGCAGTAATTGGTCCCTTGGCTAGAGTCCTAATAGATTCAGTCTCGGATGATATTAGACGATCGACCTAAATACCAAAGTAGCGATGGTAAGTTATTTGTTTTACAAGTGCAGAAATAAAAAGTAATTACCAAGTATCTTACATATGCGCTCAACCAAGAAGGAAAATGGCATCTCATTTCTTGTTCTACTTCTTCGTCTGTTATGTAGGGTCTAACCGACCTTAACTCATCATTATATGTGCTGAAAAACAATGATGCAACTGCTAATTAGTAGCATAATAGTATCTTATACTATTACATTGAGATGATATAAACGTGGACGTATTAATTACTTACCCCTCTAGCTTCTCCACTTCATCCTCGTCGCAATTGAGTAATATATACAATTGAGCAGCCCTTAGCTCATCGTCATTCAAATATCTCTTCTTCATTTTTCCCGAAGGCTTTCCGGATGCATTGAATACTTTGAGTATTGCATCATTAGATTCCTTATATGCGTCGTCGTTTCTGGGAGCTTTATTCCTATTAGTAGCAACATGCGGTTTGAAATACGTCGAGCAAAAGTTTGTAATCTCCTCGAGAACATAAGCTTCACAAATAGATCCTTCAACCCGTGCCTTATTTTTCACCTTTCTCTTTAGGTGATTCAGATGACGCTCGAAGGGGTACATCCACCGAGAACCGACAGGACCACCAACACGTGCCTCATAGGAAAGATGAATTGGCAAATGCTCCATAGAGTCGAAGAATCCTGGAGGAAACACCTTCTCGAGCTTACATAGTGTTACCGCAATGTCCCTCTCTTGCTTTTCTAGACGATCGACGAGCAACTTAGTACAACAAAGATCTCTGAAGAATATGCTCAGCTCTGTCAATGGGTCCCAAACGACCTGCGGTAAGAATTCCCGAAATGCAATCGGAATTAACCTCTCCATGAATACATGACAATCGTGGCTCTTCATACCTACTAGTTTGTTCTCCTTGAGGTCGACGCATCTTCTCAAGTTCGACACGTACCCGTCTGGAAACTTTAGACCCTGAATCCACCTACAAAGTCTACCTTTATCCTCTTTATCCAGTGAGAAAACTGACTTAGGTTGCTTTAACTTTCCATTCCCCTCCTCTATCAGATGCAATGCAGGACGTCTACATATGTCTTCTAAGTCCAACCTGGCCTTCGGATTATCTTTCGTCTTCCCCTTTACATCCATTACAGTATTAATTATGTTATCAAACACATTCTTCTCGATATGCATGACATCAAGGTTATGTCTGATCAGATTGGTGCTCCAATATGGCAGATCCCAGAATATACTCCTCTTCGTCCAGTTATGGGTGCGACCAAATCCGTCACACTTGTACCCCTTAGCAGGCTCTTCGATAGCACTTGGTAAATATTTTACCTCTTCCCATATCGTGCATCCGGGCCACCTTGGAGGTGGATTGGCCTTCTCCACAACTCCCGTACGAAAAGCATTCCGATTCCTCCGGTACGGATGATCCTTCGGCAAAAATTGTCGATGACAATCGAAGAAGCACGGTTTGCCTCCGTGTTTCAAACGGAAAGCCTGAGAACGGTCCATGCAATACGGACATGAGAGACGACCATGGGTGCTCCATCCCGATAATATTCCATAGGCCGGAAAGTCGTTGATGGTCCACATAAGTGCTGCCCTCATCTGAAAATTCTGCTTTCTAGAAACATCGTACGTGTTGGCACCTACTTCCCACAGCTGATTCAACTCATCTATCAAAGGCTGTAAGTACACATCGATGTTCCTCTTCGGATTGTTCGGACCCGGGATAATAACGGTTAGGAACATATACGGAGTCTTCATGCACATCCAAGGCGGTAGATTGTACGGAGTGACGATCACAGGCCAACACGAATACTGGGAGCCCGAAAGTCCGAATGGGGTAAAACCGTCAGAGCAGAGCCCCAATCTGACATTACGCGCTTCCTCGACAAAATGTGGATACTCTCGATCAAAGTGCTTCCATGCTTCTCCATCGGATGGATGATCCAATACTCCTTCGATCTATTTTTGCCTGTGCCAACTCATGTTTTCTGCAGTCTCCTTAACCATAAACAATCGCTGCAACCGCGGCGTCAAAGGCAAGTAGTGCATCGAATCGGTAGGCTTCCTTGCACCGACAGACTTTCCTCTAACAGTGGCCTTGTAGCGATCAGCACCACAGAATCTACACGCATCTTCATCCTTGTCGTCTTTGTAGTACAACATGCACCCATTGCGACATGCATCGATTTTCTCGTATCCCATCCAAAGCGATCTCACCATCCTCTTAGATCGATAGAAGTCTTTAGGCAACTTTGCACCCTCGGGCAAGATCTCTATAATCAAATCGAGCAGTCGATTATAGCATTCTTGCGACATGTTAAAATCGGACTTGATGCTCAATAATCTTGTAACCACCTCCAACGGTGAATGGTCCTCACAACCAGGATATAGTGGAGTCCTTGCATTCTCAAGCAACTCCATAAACTTTGCAGCATCGGCATTCGGTGCCTCCTCAGCTACATCATAATTGTCTGGATTGAAACTAGGTCCTGCCGCATCATAATTGTCAGGATTGAAACTAGGCCCCGCCGCATCATAATTGTCAGGATTGAAACTAGGCCCCGCCGCATCATAAACCATGTTCACCAACCCGTCGTCGTAAGCATCGTGGTCTTGGACATCCATATACGGTTCCACATAGGGCTCCGACTCTGATGCTAGAGATACAAGTTCTCCGTGCGCGGTCCACTGATAGTAATTCGGCGTAAAGCCCTTCGAGTATAAATGATATGTAACTTCCACTTCTGGATGATATTTCCTGTTGCGACATCTCACACATGGACACTTAATTTTGGTACCGTCCATGTACTGAGGGAACGCCTTGGCGAACTGCAGGAACTGCTGTACACCCTCAATGAATTCATCCCGCACACCACACATGTCATCAGAATGACGGTTGTACATCCACGAACGATGACGCAGATAGTAATTCATATCCATTTCTAGATACTTCTGCAAAATTGACAGTATGTATCATATAAATCATTACATGCAAAATTAACTTCTGTGTCTGTGTCAGTGTCCGTTATTGGAAAAGCAGTATATATATATATATATATATATATATATATATATATATATATATATATATATATATATATATATATATATATAACATTACCCAAATAATATCTTAATACCACTTTACTACTATACCTTAACCCACTTCTGTGTCAGTGTCCGGATTTTAGTGTAGTAGGCTCCAGCCGAAGCCAATAAGTTTCTTGAGATGCATGTCCTTAATGATGCATGCTGCGATGATATCTTTGCTCCATTAGAGGCTCTTCATACTGCTAGCTAGTGATTTCAGTAAGTGTTGAAATTAATTCTTTATTTATTTAAGCTGATTTGTAAGTTTCGTTTAGCTAATTCAACTGTTATAGTCATATTATTTAGACCATTAGGCACTTCTTGAAACTGGCAGTAGGGTGAGGAACTGAGATACATAACTCCGCAGTACTTTGCTTTCGGCAATTAACCCCTATATATATTGGGAGTGGAACGAGGAAGTAGCTAGAGCTCAAAATTCTTGGGGCACAATTAAGGACGGTTGCTTAGATCATACACTTCCTGGTCGAATAATTGGCGTTCTAATTAATTTGATCACATGATCAGTTGTTGTACGAATATTCAGGAATTAGTTCTAATTTGTTCACCCAATGTACGTAGTCATGACATATGAACATGGATTCAATAATAGCCATCATTTTTTCCCCTCCTCCATTGGACCAATGAATAGTAACCACAAAATCAAACAATTAGTATGTATGTATATATATATATATATATATATATATATATATATATATATATATATTGCAAAAGTGCAAATAAATACACTTATGTTTTTTCTTTCTTATTCATCGATCCATATTATTTATTTATTTTATACTTGAAAGAAGAAATTAAAATCTGATCTCTACATGATCGCACATGCATGAACATTGTCAAAAAACCTAACCCTAACCCTAACCCTAACCCTAACCCTAACCCCATGTCAAAAAACCTAACCCTAACCCTAACCCTAACCCCATGTCAAAAAACCTAACCCTAACCCTAACCCTAGGTCCAGATCAGTGTCTGTGTCAGTGTGTGTGTGTGCCGTGTCTGTGTCTGTGTCAGTGTCAGTGTGTGTGTCGTGTTTGTGTCAATGTCACATGTGTCCTGTGAGAGAGAGGGAGAGAGAGAGAGAGAGAGAGAGTATACCTTGCCTTGCCGGAGTAGTCGCGGTCGACGGAGCTGGGGAGGGGGGGGGAATATGTTTTCGAATCGAAATTTCAACTGACGGGGAGAAAGGAAACCGACCCCTAATTAACCAAATTTTAGCGACGTTTAGCGACGTCCAATAAAAATGTCGCTAAATTAAATATTTGCGACGTAAAGGACGTCGCTAAACACGTTGCTAAATATTTTGAGTTTAAATGTCACTATATACGTCGCTAAACGTCGCTAAATTAGACATATTAGCGACGTTTAGCGACCTTAATTGAACTTATAGCGACTTATCTTTTAAAATCGTATTAAAAGTCGCTAAACGTCGCTAACTGTCGCCATTTAGCGACGTCTAGCGACGTGTTTATAATGAGTCGCTAATTTATGTATTATTAGCGACGTTTATTTTGACGTCGCTAAAATACGTCGCTAATCCCGCTTTTTCTAGTAGTGAAGGTTTACCTTATCTTTAGATTCAGTCTTAGGCTTAGACCTCAATCTAATTTGTTCTTCGGTTCTAATTTTCTTTAGGACTTGATTGTAGGTAAGATCTCCTTGTGTATGGATAAGATCCTTAGCCATATCAGACCAAGAGGGAGGTAGCTTGTCTATTAGGCATGCTATTTTATGCTTATTGGAGAAAGATGTGCCTTTGGCTTGAATATGTCTAAGGTATTCTTGGAATTCATGGAGCTGGTCATTCATTGGTTTGTCATCTACCATGAAATACCTATTAAAGGTTGAAGAATTAAACCTTTCTATTCTGGCATCATCACAACCGTATTCATCTTCCAAGGCTTTCCAGAGTTCTTTAGCGCTCTTGTATTCAAAAAATATATCATACAAGGATTCAGATAATGCGCTTAGAATTCTATGAAAACAGTGGAAGTCTATCTCTTTAGGGGTTTTTTGTTTCGATGAGGTGGACACTCCTATGTCAGACTCAGTTTCATCAGAATCATTTGTGATGGGTGTGGACCCATCAATGGCAGAAATAAGTCCTAAGGTCGTGAGCCAAAATTTCATTTGGCTCTGCCATCTCTTAAAGTATGAGCCATCAAACTTAGCAGGTTTTACAGTAGAGGATTCCTCCTTACCAGTCATGATTGCAGTCTGAAAAATATAAATTTATTTAATAACAATGTCTAAGATAATAGTTTAGGTGGTCTTTGCTAATCAATCTTAAAATCTTTAGTTTTTCAAGTGTTGATCAACTCAGGTTAGCTGTAGGGGCCGGTTCCCAGCTAGCGGTGGTCCGAAGACTCTTAAATACCGTGTCGCTTAGGGTTTTTTACACCCGGTTGACAGAAGGACCCTTTCGGCTTGTGCCCGAGTTTGTCTCTACTTTGAAACTTTAGATTTGAAGATTTTATTTGCAATTTTTTTTTTACTAAACTATTTTCTTTTGGTCCTAGATTGCTTTCAAAATTACTAAGTGATTACAATGAATCAAATTGTATGTTACAACTGAAAAAAATTTGTGAAAAAAAAATTGCAATTTACAAAGTTATCAAATGTGCTAACAATTTTTCAAATACTTTAAGCAACAGTGACTATTTGTTAGAAATAATCAATTGTAACAAATAGTTAGGAAAAACAACAGTAACTATTTAAGCAGTAACTATCAATTCTTTAGAATAAATCAATTATAACAAATAGTGAGAAGCAAATTGTATTAGCTATCAATTAAAGCAAATAGTGAGAAGCTAATAGTGAAAATTAATTCTAAGAAATCAATTGTATTCACTGTCAATTGGTGGTTGAAATCAATTCTAAGAAATCAATTGTAATTGATAATTCTAAGCAAACAATAACTATTAGTAAATCAAATTTTATTAACTGTCAATTCTAAGAAAACAGTAACTATTGTGAACAAATACAGTAACTATTTGCTACAGTAACTACTGTTAACTTGAATTTGCTATAGAAACAGTATTAACTTGAATTGCTATAGTACAAATTTCTAGAAATCAATCCTAACAAATAAATTAGTATGTTGCTACAGTATGTTTAGAAATCAATTCTAACAAATTTATAGAAATCAATTGTAACAAATAAATTGCTACAGTATGTTGCTACAGTATGTTTAGAAATCAATTCTTAAGAAATGACAAATTTATAGAAATTAATTGTAACAAATAAATTGCTACAGTATGTTTAGAAATCAATTCTTAAAAAATAACAAATTGCTAACAAATAGACTAAACTCTTAGATTGTTAGAATTTGTTGTTTTCTTCTCCTTAAATTTCAGAATACAAAAATAAAATTAAACAGATGTTACCGGCCTCTGGGAAAGTCGTGTACGAAGCACTACCCTAAGAGTTTATTCGGGATCTGTGTGCAGACGTTCCCGAAGCTCCTAGTGGTAAAACCCCCGCACTACCGGTATCTCGTTGCCGCACATGACTTGGAGAGAACGACCAGGACTTAGCTCTGCCCAGAGCTTGGAGATGAAGACGAAGAACATAGTACAAATCAGTTGGCACAACAATTTTTTTGGAGAGAAAAAAGTTGTAATCTTTTACAAAGAAGACAGACACATATATAATACTGTTGTGTAACGGTCTGAATTAATTTACGATTAATTCAGCCGTTACACAGGAGAATTAAACGAATGAACCTGGACACTGAAAATATAACGGTTCAAACTAATTCGTAACGTTCAGAAATTAATTCCAACGTTCAGAAAAATAAATGAAAGAATGAAGAGGAGCAAAAAGAATTTTAGGGTCCCAACCCGAATCCGAAGAGGAAATCGGATCGGCATTCGACGCCCGCACCCGTTACGCGCGCCGAACCGGGCCGGGCCTGGCGACGACGGCGGCGCGCGCGTGTGGCCCAAGAGGTTCCCCACACAACAACTTAATAGAGCAAAGGAGAGAAACTAATATATATGCACAAGAGAGCTTTGCCCCATCCGATGTGGGACTAAAGAAAGGAAGAGGAAGTTGAGCTTTTGCAATCAAAGCAAAACCAACACATCCTCCTCCGCGACTCCAAGCTCCGCAACACCGCCCACGTCTACGGCGTCGTCCTCTTCGTCGGACACGACACCAAGGCCATGCAGAACGCCACCCGCTCCCCCTCCAAGCGCAGCGCCATCGAGAGGAAGATGGACGCCGTCATATACATCCTCTTCATGCTGCTCGTCATCATATCGCTCGTCAGCTCCGCCGGCTTCGCCGTCAAGACCGAGTTCGAGATGCCCGGCTGGTGGTTCCTGCGGCCGGATAGTACTACCGAGTTCTAAGATCCTTCGCGGCCTGCGCTGTCCGGCATGTTCCACCTCGTCACGGCCCTCATCATGTACGGCTACCTCATTCCGATCTCGCTCTACATTTCCATCGAGATGGTCAGGGTCCTGCAGGCCATGTTCATCAACAAGGATGCTCATATGTACGACGACGAGTCCGGCAGCCACGCGCAGGCCCGGTCTTCCAATCTGAACGAGGAGCTCGGGCAGGTCGACACGATCTTGTCCGACAAGACGGGCACCTTGACTTGCAACCAGATGGTTTTCTCGAGGTGTTCGATTGCTGGAGTCTCGTAGGGTGCAGTATCTAGCGAGGTGGAGATTGCTTCCGCGAGGCAGATGGCGGCTACAGACTGCAGTCCCAGCAATCAAGGTCATATCAGTAACGAACAATCAGAAATCGAACCGGAAACTCTTACAGAGAGGAGGCCTGCCGTAAAGGGATTCAACTTCGAGGATAGCCACCTCATGCACGACAATTGGACGCAGGAGCCGGATGCCGGTATCGTTCTTTTGTTTTTCAGGATACTCGCACTCTGTCACACTGCGATCCCTGAGCCCAACGTGGAAACTGGCGGTTTCACCTATGAAGCAGAGTCACCGGATGAAGGGGCTTTTCTTGTGGTGGCCAAGGAATTTGGGTTCGAGTTCTGCAAGAGGACTCAGTCTAGTGTCTTTGTTAGGGAAAGGGTTCCCTGTTCCGGGAACGTAATAGAAAGGTTGAAATATGAACTTAACCTCTGATTTCTTTACCAGTGTTCAATAGTCTCTGCACTTGTTTTCTAACCAGCGAGTGCTCTGTTTATAGGGAGTTCAAAATACTCAATCTACTGGAATTCAGCAGCAAAAGGAAGAGAATGTCAGTAGTTGCGAGGGACGAGTCCGGGCAGCTTCTTCTTCTATCCAAAGGTGCCGACAGGTATTTATTCACCTGACTTCGTAAACTTATCTTGTACATGGTAATGCATAAGTAACAATCTGCGCGTCAATCTTAATTACTCCAATTCTTATTAAGAAAAATGGTGTATTTCCCTTCTTGAGCAGCATCATATTGGAAAGATTGGCAAAGAATGGAAGAATGTTCGAAGATGATACACGCAGGCATCTTAATGAATTTGGAGAAGCAGGCCTGCGGACATTGGCCTTGGCGTACAGGACCCTCGACGAATCTGAGTACTCAGCTTGGAATATTGAGTTCTTGAAAGCAAAGACCACTATGGGCCCTGATAGAGAGATGCAACTTGAAGCAGTTGCTGATATGATTGAGAAGGACTTAGTTCTTGTTGGTGCGACTGCTGTGGAGGATAAACTACAGAAAGGAGTAAGCATTCAACATCATACTCCCCTTTGAAGTAATAACTATTTCAGTTTCTTCACATTTGTCTTTTAACCTTATAGTGGAGCTCTTGGACGTGGTTCTTTCTTACCTCTATTCTTATGTACGGACTGTAAGTTGGCAAAACATATAGTCCTACATTTTCCTAAGAGTTTATCAAAATCTACTAGTGCAATCAGAACGGAAAGTTTTAATTCTAGTATTGAATTGAGTATGAATCATAGTAGGAAACGTCCTATAAATGGTAGGAAGATCGGAACGGTGATGCATGAGAGAGACACAAGTATAACGAGTATAATCATCAATAAAGCTAATATAGTAGAGAAAACCTGTCATATATGGGATAGGAGCAGGTCCCATATGTCAGAGTGCACTAATTCAAAAGCGCTAGTAGATTTTGATAAATTTTTAGGAAAATGTAGGGCTATATGTTTTGCCAACTTACAACCCGTACATGCAGATAGAGGAGAGAAAGAACCACGTCCAAGAGGTTCACTATGAAATCAAGTTTTTAGACGGGGCTCTGAAATATGACCTAAGCGTATGTGCCATAAGTCGACAACAGACATGACGATGGAAGCATGACTAGAACTCAAATGTTGAGTTGATGGAAGATGAAGAAACTCTAGATGGTACAATCGACCATTCGTATTAGCACGTCCAATCGTCTGGCCCGTATGAGGATTCTTCACAGAACATGTGAGGGAGTCAAAAGAAACAATAAATCCACTCTCACAAAGGCTACTGACTGATATGAGGTACAAAGTAAGATGGGGAACATATAAGACAAAAGAAAGAATCAAAGTGTCAAAAATAATGGAACCAGATTGAGTGATGATCAACTGAGAGCCATCAACCGTGTGTAAAGAGGAAAAGTGAGATGGTAAATGTATAATATTAAATAAGAGACTAAGGTCCGAAGTCATATGATGAGAAGCACCAGAGACTAATATCCAAGAAGTATACGTACCAGTAGAGGCAGATACATAGTAGCCAGCAAAGATAGGCTGACTCTGGAGTCGGAGCTAGTCATGGAGCTCTAACTGAGTAAGACAGTATTGAATATCTGCCGGTGTTTGTGTACTATCAACAATATGAGGTACTGGAGAACGAGTCAAGGAGGAACTCTTTGTATTTGTCAGCTTGAAAATTTGAATTTTAAATGTGGATGAAGCAAAAAATAATTGTCCACTGAGTGCAAGCTTCTGGCAATGAGAACAAGTCGGAGTAGACCGCTGACGAGTATATCATTTGATAGCATAATAATCATGCTTCCTGCAATAGGTACATAAAGGACACTTTTTTTTGTTTTTTTTTTGAAGCTGGTGATTAATATATAACCGAAAAAATCTTCTTTGTTAATAAATTCAAGACTTGATGGCAACTAGATGACAAGTCCTAGTCTTCTTTGTTAAGAAATTCCTAAACCAAAGGACTTGCTGGCAACTAGATGACTACTCACAGGAAATAAAAGGATTTATACTACAGTATCAAAATTTTATAACACATATAATAGATGCCGTTGTCAAATTTATGAGCATATCGACGAGTGCACCATCAGGTGATTTTGATAGGTGAATTTCTCTGAACGATCGGCGCTAGACTGCTGTTCGGTCAGCAGTGGAAGGCCTTGCAGGAGCTACTGCTTCCAAAGAGAGGAGAAATAGAAAATAATTAACAATATTGATTATCTGAAGAAGACTCTGAACTTCTCTAGAAAATTCTTGGCTCTGAAACCATGAAACAAATCAGCAATATTAATTTTTATTAATGGATGATGTAAAAAGTCATACAACTATATATATATATATATATATATATATATATATATATATATATATATATATATATATATATATATATATATAGAGAGAGAGAGAGAGAGAGAGAGAGAGAGAGAGAGAGAGAGAGAATGTATCCATATCCGGATAGGAGTGTCACGCCCCGGTCCCGCAGGGCCGTTCGTCCTCGCTTTGGTCCCTACGGAACCGATCGTCCTCGCACGGGCGTGATGCCGTACAAGCCTAAGATGCGCTTGCACAAGGCCAAAGCTTTGATACAAGGGCAAGTAAGCTATTCAATATCTGAAGCAGCGGCACACAACATTGCAGAAAAGTAAAGAACACAATGGCATATGAAAATAGGCTCTTTTATTGATATTCAGAAGTGTTACAAGCGACGCATGGCCGAGGTTATAATTCGTTCAAGCACTCTATCTCTCGATTACAATGACACCGTTCCATACTTTATGTCCCTCTATATAAAAGCAGCTCAAAGCAGGCACAATCTCGATGCGGCTCAAGGCATCGACTCCATATTTTTGGTTTCTTGGGATGAGGCACGGCTATCGCTTCCTCGGACGATCAGACACCTGGGAACAAGCAAACTGTTGGTGGGTCAGCACTTTATACAAGTACTGGTGAGATAAAACAACTGAACAGAAGCTACACCCCCTGAAACCCACACTAAGTAATCATGTGGCAAAATATTGCATTACTAGTGATCTTGCTAGTTTTACCTAAGTTCATTTCATGCAGCACAGAACTATAGTCAGATTACATCTTTTTGAAAACATAACTTTGAAACAGTTTTGCATATTCAAACTATAAGCATACGATCGGGACAGTGTTCTATCGTGCAGTGCGCAGCATGTATTGTGCATCACAATCTATCTCTTTGGGGCAAAGCTTATCTAGCAGACTGATCATATCGAATCAAGGCAAACATATCAAGTGGACTATCATTCATTCAAGAGTTTAAGGCAACACATCTATATGATTTCGGTCCCCGAGTAACTCAGGATTGGCAGCGGTAATCCAGCTATCCAATGACTCATATTCTGATACTATTAGCAGCTGTGACCGAGGTTCAGCTCTGCACTAATAGTCATTGTCTGACCGATGCAATGCATGAAGCACTAACAAATAATCTCTACGATGCAGACAAAATGAACGAACATGCTATATGTATACACTCATATTTCTTACCCCATTGCCGAACGGTTATCCCTGCAGCAGACACACAAGTTAGCCACAATTTGCATATTCAATAACTTATGTATCAAACTCTGGTGTCATCAATCGATATGTATGCAAGAAGGTAAACCTAGCATGCGCCATATCTATATGACGGTCTATGGGTTGCCCCATGATTAGCAGCAGTTGCCCAAGGTTCAGCTCTTCACTAGCACGCATGGGTGTCGGCAGCTGTGACTCATGGTTCAGCTCTGCACCAACACACCCGAGTGCAAGCAGCTGTGGCATCATGGGTTCCGCACAACATTAATAGACATATCGCCCCACTAGACCCTTGCGAGCCGTACACCTCAGGGCGATCCAAAAATCTCTTCCGGACCGAGCGATTCCTAGTGCCCCAGGAACCGTTCGAGGGACAAGACCTTGTGCACAAGTTGTCCGAGACCAAATGCAATGACATGAACACACAATTCAAGCAAAACAATGATCAAGCAAAACATATGCGGTCTTAGCAAAACATATTTTTTCAAACGAAGCACATCTTATCAAACGAAGCACATAACGAAGCACATCTTTCACATTACTAATAGCACATCCCACTAGACTCTTGCGAGCGCACTATTAGTCACTGCATTCACATATTTCACTTATAGCAGTTCGATATAGCAAACAGACAAACAAAATATACAATGGCAAGCACGATTGATTCATATATAACAAGCAATAACTATCTCATTCTTAGCATATTCAAAGGGACATATTCGAGCCATTCATTTACTTATCTTTCTTAGCATAGCAAAGGTTCGTTCGATAGCTGTGTCGGTGTTTCTAAGCATACAACATTTTTATCATTCTCTTAGCATGGCAATGGTTCTATCTCATTTTTAACAAGCATTCATATTCTCTTAGTTAGGCAAGCAAACAGATTCGTTTCAATGACAAGCTATGTGAGTTCTCCCATTAGCATACTGAGTCGGTTCTATCAATCTTCTTATGAAACAATCTTCTTAAGCAAACAAGCATTCAAAAACTCAGATTCATTATTAAGTCGTGCAAGAATCAGAGAATGCAGTTCTGCCCACTCACATTGATCAATCGGTCGGGAACTCTCCGAGAAGACTTCCGTTCGAGCAAGCAAGACGATATCACTTGTACATAGCGTCGACGCGGAGCGGGGCGCTACAATGAGTAGGAGGAGATATCCTGATAGGAGTAGAAGAGGAGATATGTATCTACATAAAAATAATCTAATCCTAAATCTAATTATTTTTAACACTTCACATTTGTCTTTTAACCTTATAGGTGCCTCAATGCATAGATAAGCTAGCACAAGCTGGTGTAAAGATTTGGGTCCTGACTGGCGATAAGATGGAGACCGCGATAAATATAGGGTATGACCCTCCCTCTCTTGACTTGTAAATTCTGGCATGCCATAGTTGGCTAAAATGTTTCTTCATGTTTGCAGATTCTCTTGTAGTTTATTAAGGCAAGGCATGAAACAGATCTGTTTAACCACCCTGGAGGTCGACTTAACCGCAGAAAATGCGAAGAAGGTACATCTTTTTGTTAAAATAAACTTGAAACTTAAAATTTGTGTTGTACTGGAATGTGCTTTGAATGTGGTTTCATGTTTCATTAGGCTATAAAGGAGAACATATTGATGCAAATCACAAATGCCACTCAAATGGTTAAACTGGAAAAGGATCCTCATGCAGCGTTTGCATTGATTATTGATGGTAAAGCGTTAGTCTATGCCTTGGAAGATGATATGAAGAACCTATTCTTGAGTCTAGCGGTAGGGTGTGCTTCTGTTATTTGCTGCCGGGTCTCCCCAAAACAAAAAGCAATGGTTTGTGTTTTTTTTTCTTGTTCCCCTCTTCACTTATGAAGGCAAAAATACTTATTCGCACATTGGTCTAATAGTGCATCTGATGTTCTTGCTTTAGGTGACTCGGCTGGTTAAAGAAGGAACTGGCAGAACTACATTAGCAATTGGTGATGGTGCAAATGATGTTGGCATGATTCAAGAGGCTGACATTGGTGTTGGTATTAGTGGGGTGGAAGGTATGCAGGTAGGCCGCCTAATAATCGATTTTCTAGATGGCTTCTGCAAACTTAAATTTTTCCTGGATATCTACTGCTATAGTTCATAACTTCTCATGTTTACTAAACAAAACACACAATTACAACCAGCATGCTTACTGTTTACCAGCTCCGTGCAGGCTGTTATGGCTAGTGATTTCTCCATAGCCCGATTTCGGTTTCTAGAGCGGCTTCTGGTTGTCCATGGACACTGGTGCTATAAGAGGATTGCTCAGATGGTAATAATTGAAAAAAGCACTGCTATCTGAAGTCTATTGCACACGCATGTTGCACTCTAACAATTGCTCTTTGGATTTTGCATTCAGATCTGTTATTTCTTCTACAAAAATATAGCGTTTGGCCTCACAATATTCTACTTTGAGGCATATACTGGCTTCTCTGGTCAATCAATATACGACGACTGGTACATGCTTCTATTCAATGTCATTCTCACCTCATTGCCGGTGATATCGTTGGGAGTATTTGAGCAGGACGTTTCTTCCGAGATCTGCTTACAGGTCAGTGTTGGCCTCCTCCAGGAGTCTTATAGACGATTATACTGAGTGATCTTTAGTCTTTCCCACTTGTAGTGGCTTCTTACTAGTCTGAGCATATTTTCTGAATTCATTTCTTTAGAAGTAGTATTTCTGAGATTCAGCATTGATGTCCTTAAATTTGTGCAGTTCCCAGCATTGTACCAGCAAGGACCGAAGAACTTGTTCTTTGATTGGTACAGAATCTTTGGATGGATGGCAAACGGTCTCTACTCATCAATCACCATATTCTTCCTCAACATCAACATATTCTAGGCGCAGGCATTCCGGAAAGGGGGACAGACGGCTGACATGGCCGTTGTCGGGACCAACATGTTCAAGTGCATCATCTGGGCCGTCAACATGCAAATCGCCCTCACAATGAGCCACTTCACTTGGATCCAGCAACTCTTCGTCTGGGGCAGCATCGCCACTTGTTACCTCTTCCTCCTAGCCTATGGTATGTCGTCGTCTCTCATATCTGGCAATGCCTCTCGGATACTGATAGAGGTGCTTGCTCCGGCTCCCATCTACTGGGCCGCCACCCTCTTGGTGACAGCCACGTGCAACATTCCTTACATCGCTCACATCTCGTACCAACGGATGTGCAATCCGATGGATCACCATGTGATCCAGGAGATCAAGTACTACAGGAAGGATGTGGAGGACCAAAACATGTGGAAGAGGGAGAGGTCAAAGGCGAGGCAAGAAACTAAGATTGGGTTCTCGGCAAGGGTCGATGCCCATATCAGGCAACTCAAGGGGCGATTGCATAAGAAAGTGTCTTCGCTGAGTGTTCATACTGTTTCATAGCATGCTATATTTACTTCTTACTTTACTCAAATTTTTTTTTTTTTCTGATTAAATTTTTTAACTAGCTTGTTTCAGTTTTTTTTTTTACTGGGGATAGTTGATAGGAATGAATTCCCCAAAGTCTAGGAAGCCGATGTCTCTGTACATTATGAGAATACGACTATTTTGGGTGAAAGTATACGAGAATGGCTCGGGCATGTACATTTGCATTGTTTCTAATTTCCTGTTTTCATTCATATATAACAATTCCTGTTGGTTGCGTAGTTTCTGCTGAGTAGACACCAGTTTGGTAATGAGGGTGAAGTGCAGCTATTGCACCATTTGTAGAAACCTCAATAATTGGAAGGCTGTTATCTCCCTCTTGAAATACTTTGGCTTCTGGAGACACTCAAGTGTAATAAATTCATGATATCGATGGTTTGTGTTGAGTAATGTTGTTGTAAACTGGGTCCAGGGACCACCCACCCTTTAATAATAAACGGTGGTGCCTAATTGGGAAACCTTGTTCTTCACTTCAGTCATGATTCTGCAATTCCAGCAAATATTTACGCAAATCTGACATTAGTATTAAGCTGGTAATTGACATGATCCACTCTCAGGTTGTCCTATCTACTATTGTGAGTTTTGTCTGCATTAGGACAACAATTCATATTGAACCAAATTGTAAGAAGCTATAGGTAATTTTTGTGCGTGTGTGGCTGATTTACACTAAAGTACTATTTACTTTGGTATTTTTTTTTCACTTAAATATCTCGAACTGTGTTTTCGTTTGTTTTGTTGTGTAATGGGAAATGGTGTGCATGTATTTTCGTTTACAACCAACTGAACACCCCCGTGGTTCAGGTTACTCGTTTTAACGCGTTTAAACGCAAATTTTAGCAGAAATGGTGTTTGGCAATCTAACATTCCAAAATCTCTTTCCAATTTTTTTTTTTTTTAAATCTACTTTATAATGTTACTTTCAGACAGCAGAAAGCTGTTTTCCCAACTCATTTTTGAGTTTGGCGGGCCCCACCGCCCCCCTACCTTCTCTCTCAACTGACCCCTCCACGATGTCTGCTGGGCCACTTCGTGCTTCCGCAAGAGGCCGTCGACTGTACCTGCCAATGGACACGGACACGCACGACGTTCGGCGGCTGGACTGGTCTCAGGGTTAGGGTTCGAGATCCAATCGGCGGTTAGGATTTGAGATTCGGTCAGCGGTGGGGGTGCCTGGTCGAGCTCGAGCTCTTGACGACGACATCAAGGTTGTCGACGAGGAAGACGACGAGTACAAGTGGGTGGCGGCGGGGACTCGAATCCCTTCGACGCACCTCCGGGTGGAGGCGACTCGACCTCGACGACCACGAGTGGACTCGACTCGACCACGACACGACGACCTTGACGACACGACGATGACGACCTCGACGACCTCGACGACCTCGACACCGAGGTTGCGAAGGAAACACCTAGGCTGCGGAGGAAACCACAAGTGGACTCGACTCAACCACGACACGACGACGATGACCTCGACACCTAGGCTGCGGAGAAAACAGCTGTGGGTGGAGTCGGATGAGAAAAACACCTGACACAGGGGGACACAGGAATACAAATTATTTTATGAAAAAAATAAATTTATTAAAATAGTAATTTTTTGAAAGTTTTTTATCAAACAAAATTTTAAATTTTGGTTTTAAAAACCAATTTGTAGATGAAAGTAACAAAATATAAAGTCAAAATTTTTATACTCAGAAAATAATTTTATAACTTATTTTTTTTAAAATTTTTTTTAGAAAGCATATCCAACGGACCGGGTGGGATGTTGAAAGATTTTGTGCACTCTTGAAGAGTCTTGATTGGTTTTGGAGGGGTTTTAGTGAGTAGTGTTGGAAAGCAGAACTTACCAAATGGGAGGTTTAAGGAGGTAGGATAAATGATTGATTTAGGAATCAAAAGGCGATTATAAGATTGTAGGGTAGGGCAATCAGTTAAAGAATAAGGACTAGTCAGGGGAATTATTAGGGCTTCCCATCAGAATTTTCCTTGATCTCGACACCCCAATTTGTCGATACCACCCAACCATCACTTTCTTGAAATACAATTTCCGGCCACAACCATCACTTCAGCAAAGAATGGATTTGAAACCGATACTTGCTGAAGTGGTTCATAGCATCAAATTCAGTAGTTGGTTGCCTGTCATGGTGTTAGGAAAGAGGGATAATCTTCATCATTGAGCTCTTGGACCATCACATTGACTCTAGCTACTAATATTCAGATATGATATCATTGTGTCTAACTGGGGAAGTAGTGGATGTAGAGTTGTATAAATTTCGGATGGAGAGTTCTTATCTGGGAGTTTATTTTTTCGATAACGAGAGCTCGTTTTTTCGACAACTGAAACATATTTTTCCGACGACATCAGCATTTTCAATAATATGATCATAATTTTAAAAGTGGACATAAATTTTGGAAAAAAAGTTAGAAAAAATTTAATACACATTTATCAAAGTACCAAGAAACTAAAGATTACTTTACCTTGACATCATAAAAAATCAACATGGAATTATCTTTCTGTAACTTTGTACTGAATTTTATAAATTTTAATAAATATTAAAATATTTAAAGTTTTGATAACAATAATTAATAAACATAAATAAATTATTAGCACACGTTTCTAACTTTAAACTCTTCTAAATAGTCCCGTTTCCTGGCTCCCGCTTCCGTTTCTGGCTTTTAAGACTTGGACCTTAGGAAGATTATGCGGCACAGACACGATTATGACATGGTGTGTAAACCTCCTCACCCAAAAATAGGTATCTCGTGTGTAATTTGAATTTCTTGTATTTGTCTTAGATTTTTTTTTTTATCAATTAAAATCCAATAATTTTATTAGGATACTTCACCATGGTTTGGACATTAATAGTATAGGATGGCCCCAAAATCTGTATCTCCCTTCATAGGAAGTAGCCTACACATGAGACACTACTTGTATGATCTTTTCGTGGCACAGAAATTTGATCCCTTGGTGTTAGTATGACATTAGTGTAACGACCATAGATTAATTATTTAGTATTTAGATAATTTATATATAATTTAATAGTGGTTATTTTTCTATCCCAACTTTACAATTAGCACCCCATAATTTTTCGTACCAAGTTAGTCATTTTTCCTTTCATAGATTTCATATTATTTTCTATTAACCTATTTTGTGGACAACCATTTAATTAATTACTTAGTTAATTAGATAATACAATTATTTGATTTATTATAACTAAATAAATATCTAATTATTAATTACAAAATAATTCATAAAATATTTTGAGTGTAGAATTTTATTAAAGCCTTACAAAAATAATTTTCTAGAATTTATTTTGTGTGTAAATATTATTTTTAGATTTTTACCTCATTTATATATGTGAATATATATATAAATAAATATAAGGTTAATAATAATAATAATAGTAATAATAATAATGATAATGATAATTATGATAATAATAATAGTAATAAAGTAGTAGTAATAATAATTAATAACAAAAGAAATAAAAGAAAAAGAAAAAGAAAAAAAAGGAAAAGAAATAACAAAGAAAAACTCAAACCATTAACCTAATAACTAAACTCCTATTCAACTACCCAATTCCCAGAGAACCCCTTCCCAGAGCCCGCAGACCCTTTCCCACTCTTCTTCTTCCTATATATATATATACATATACGTATACATGTACATACTATATATCTCCCAAACCCTAACCCTAACTCTAAACCCAAACCCTAACCCCAGCCCCGCGCCTCCGGTGACCGACCGCAGACCTCTGGCGACCGCCCCACGCCCGGACCGCCGCCGCAGCCGCCCGTGCCGCCCGCCACCGCGCACATGCAGAAATACCGCTTCGAGCACCCACCTTCTAGGTATTGTATCTTCCTCATCAGTGATCCTTTTTGCATGCGGTTTATTCGTGTACGTTCACAACCTAACCATATAGGATTTTCATTCAAGCGAGACAAGTTTTCGTGTCCCGGATCGGTCGAAAAATCGACCGAAAAATGACTGGGAAACTGACCAAAACAGTCCAGAATTTTAACTCAAAAATTCCATGTTCACATCCAATTTGCCATCAACCTGTTCAATATTTTTGAAAACAAATTAAAGGGTTTTTCTTCTCCATATAACCGAGAATTTTTCTATTCTTTAGTTTTTGTTAATTCGTTCTATGTGTAAAATTATTCGGCCTCCAAATCGACCAAAAACTTGACTTTTTAAAATATAAAAATTGTGATACGGAGCGCGCCCCGCCAAACGGGACTGTCTCGTCGTATACCAATTGCGCCGAAAGGCGCATATGGTATATCCTGACATGTGAACTTTCACGGAAACTGATTTGGACGTGTGTGCGCGTCGGAATCAACATGTATCCGTAAAATATTCCCGTATCGCGACTTTTATAAAATACCGCACCATTTAGTGTACGCTCGTCAGAATGCGATAAAACTTGTGCCATTGGATTCGTGGTATCGCGCTGGTCCTGTGACCCAAGTTTCACACTATTCCAAGATAGTTGACCAAGCCACCTATTTGCGGGCTCCACGGTTGACTTTAAGAGCGAATTTGTGTTTGGCTCACCGGAATCCAAAATTGGACATACCGTTGAGTTTGTATTGACGTTTAAAATTTGTTTGACCTATAATTTGTCCCATTTAGAGACCTTTATCCCTGACACATTTTTCGGTACAAAGTGGCCCACATGTGGAGCCCGCTTTAACCCAAAATTATCGTTTTGCCCCTGTGTTCAAATTGGACGAAATGGTAGTATTTTCTAGCTATCTTGCTTATTCTGAGAATATTGGTGATATTTATTTCAGCATCTGAAGACGTTCATTTTGATGCCATAGTTTCTGATCCATTGTGCCTGACGTCTGGACGCTTACACTTTACAGCTTTCTTGCAGGCAAGATACATTTCCAAATTGCTTATAGTACTTTGCATGCTTATCATATTTTTATGTATTTATTATTTATGTGTTTTTTTTTCTGTCATAATTATATACTATATATATGTTGACACACACTTGACACATAGTATCATGGGAGGGGAGGACAAGCAATAGGCATATGGGCTATAACCACTCTGGTAAACCGTAGTAACTAGCACGCACTATGGTAGTTGTATCACGATGGTTGCTACCCTTGCGGTATGTCGGTCGATGGTGTCACGATGGTCTCTACTCTCGCGGTATGACGGCTGATGATGTTCTAGACGTGTGTGTGAGTTGTGAGATTAGATAGAGTAGCCTACCCCTGCCCATACGTCGAAAAGTTATCCTCATTATGCATTTCATATAGATTGTCTTGTACAACGTACTTATATATTTTCTATCTATTATGCATGTTTACTGTATTCAATTGAATTGCTTCTATGTATCTTGTTACGTCCCTCTAAGGACCTGATCCCTTTCCAGGTGTAGACTATCTTGACTATTCGTAGGAGCACGGATCAGGACTTGCTACTTATCTCTTTCGAGGAGGTCTTCTTTTTGAGTCTCATTGTTCATTAGATGTTCTTATGTGGTTTCCCTTATATTCTAGTTTGGCAGTTGATTTGTTTCCACCCGACTATCATTCTTTGACACTTCATATTGAGATTCAGTTATATAGTAGATTGGTTATTTATTTTTATTTGATTCTGTGGATGAGATTTAGTTATGCCCTATGACTTGTGATAATTATATACCACTTGTGAATTATTGTTCATAATACAACGTACGTATCTGTTATGGTTTTTATATATTGGAGTATCCATATACATACGGCTGACAAGCTTACGTATTTTCAGTCCTACGTATTTTGGGACTGGGGCGTGACACGGTGTGGCACAGACACAACACCTATTTGGCGTGTCCTAATATTTTTACAGTGGGATCCGTACCATATCCTATACACATGGCAGGGCTACTGGGCTTCTTGTGTCCTGCTGCACATCTGGTTGGACCAGACCCTTCCTCTGTTAGGTACCATATGGTTTGAATTCTATGGTAATTTCTATCATGCCCCAATCTTTCGCAAGTTCGATTGTCCCCGCTGAACGTGAATCACCACATTACAGTGCTCCCGCATGATAATCGTTCTTATCGGGACGTGATATCGTGCGAGCCTGGAGTTGCGCTCGCACATGGCGATGACGTCAAATGTCATGGTTATCATTGAAATGAAAGTTGCAGCATAAGTCAAGAATTATGTACCAAGCACACATCAGAGTATACACAGCGAAGCTCTCGAAGGGTCCAAATAAAAATACCATAAAGGAGAATGTCACAAAGGCGATGCAACACTCTTGCTCTTTCTCTTGCCCACAAAGGTACTTACCGTTCTATAAATTATGTCCCGTATATCCAAGCTGAGCCACTACACCTACATACATGGAAATAATGCCCACAAATGTGGGTCAGTACACAGCCATACTGGTGAGCGGGGTAAGCCACTCGTCTAAACTGACACTAAGTAGATAGTAAATGCAAACAGTTATATGGTGATCTTTCTACTTGAATCCTAGATTCATTTCATAGCAGAGGTATGACATATTACGGAAAACTGTAAAGCAGGCAATCCGTTCTACTCAAACCCGAAGCAAAGTGTGAAACTATTAAACCATATTGCACTCTAAGCCTTGAATCTATCGCATCACAGCATAATCCAAGCCTTGCTAATCCAAACATCGATGCGCATACTCTTGCCCGAGGCAAGGTAGCGCCGCCGCCTACACAAATGCATAAACCAAACCAAACCAAACCAACTCTTATCTATATAAAGGTCACTAGCCAAGCAATAAAGGACTATCCAACTGCATTTTGACCCTATCCAATGATGATTAGATAGCCGCTTGGTGGTCTCGAACTGCAAGTACCGTACTCAAATCACGTTACCATTTATTTCCTCCATGGCCGAAAGGTCCCGGTGCCTCGGAGCCTGTGCCTCGGAGCCTATCCCATTTGAGAAAACCAAACCCTGTGCATAATAGGTTGTCCGTGACCAATACAATACTCCAACAGTAGTTACGACGAGAGAATATAGCCTTCTCGCTCCACCAAACGATACTCGCATCGATCCATCCAATCACCATAACCATTCTCTAACTATAGCCCAAGGAACCATATCAAGTTATGTCCATTATGCACCATGTCGCTCCTCGATACAGTACTCCGACTGGTGTAACACCTCTCGCTCCGAAAGTTTAGTGGCACAATGCCTTCTCCGATGCAGTTGCCCAGTTTTGAACCACAATTGCACACTTTGCTTGACAAAGCGTCTAACTTGATACTCGTGCATGGATGCACACTTGCTCGCTCGCCCGATGAAAGGTTTCTCTTCTCCAACCAAGATGATCCAATCAAAGCCCCAACTACCCAACACAAGACCAACTCAAGCCATAAATTCTATCCAACCAAACGGCGCATACTCTATACACGCCATAATATGGTGTATCACATCCCGATCTCCCACAGATAATCAGTCATCCCAGCTAGGCGTGAATCACTGCTCCAGCGCTCCCGTGAGACAATCTTTTTTATCTGGACGTGATGTCGCACGAACGTAAGCTGAGCCCGTACAAGGCCATGATTCGAACAAGCGGCAAAATAACTAAGCCATAGAGTCGCACAGATAGTCCGAATGTAGGGAAATAAAAAACGAACATGAGATTGGTAACAACTTCACAAAGTCGTCAATAGCGGAAGCATTGAATAACACAAGTATAGGAGTAAAACAAGCACTTTATTGATATTGCACAAGTATTACAAGCGATGCTAGGCTGAGATTACAACTCGCTCAAGCCCTCTCTCTCTTGAAACAATAAAAGTGTGCCAAGTGGCTACAATTTATGAAATGATATATAGGCGATGTTCCAACATTATGTCTTGTATATGTGCTTCAGTTTTGGACGTAACGTTCCAAGGCTTCAGAGTGAACTCCACACCTTAGCACGCACGAAGGGAGTTTTCGCACTGAACAAGGTTCTCCCGTACCCTACAAGCAATCTGGTGGGTTATCAGTACATGAATGCACTGGTGGGGAGGCTTCTCGCCCGCTCGACAAATCCAAACACATTATATAGGTTATGTGCACCATCTATTAAGTTATCTTTCTAGTCTTGTCTTAGGATCAGTTTTATGGTATAATAAAAAGCCTAACTCGTGTGGCAGTGTGTCGTACGATATAAGAGTAACACGGCGAGACTTACCAACTTACCATTTGTCCTTCCCTGTCCAAGGCAAACCAAGTTAAACCAAGCACGAACATGTATAATAAAATCCATGGGCAATAACATAAGCAAACACGAGTGTCATGAGCGAGGTTCTATTTCATGTGCACGAGTTACAGGGATTACTCAGGCGTATTGTAATAGATGTTCAAGTGTTCAATTATGTATAAGTGTTTTATACTCATATCCGTTCAGGTGATCCAAATTTACTAGGAACGATGCAATGACTCGCACGCGAATTGCCGCTAAGCGAGGATAATTTATTTATATGAACATGAGTCGCTGGCATAACCCTAAAGGAGAAGTTATAGTCTCGGGGCAATATTAGATGCGTGAGGTATGAGTTGCTACATGCCACCTTCTCCCGGGATGGTAAGTAGTGGAACGCGAGGCCAAGGGGGCACTTACTCCGTGTCGTCCACTACCATGAGACTATTAGGAAGTTCTGTCCGGATCGGATCGGCCCCGACGACTGTCCGCAGGAACCTGAACATGAATACCTTGTGCACAAGTTGTTCGCGACATGTAAGTCTTGGGTCTCAGGTTCATGGAATTCATGACATGACATATAAATTCTTGATTCTTGCTCAGAACAAGTATACTCCATGAGCTGTGATTCTTGCTTTACTTGACATGATTCTCGTTCAGAGTTAAACTTGACATGGTACAATCCTCTAGCTCGGAGATGCCTTAGCGACCTAATGGTTCCGGATACTTTCAGGTTCATACTTGCACGGACGACTATTAGATAGTCTTTCGGTGAATTGGATGAATGCAAGGCAAGATAGTATCTACTTGATTGTGGCATAAAATTATGTGACAAGCATTAAAATGAGGCAACGAGTACAAGTTATAATATAAGCATGCAAGAATGTAATTATATTTAAAACATAAGCATTTACGTTAGCACGGGTCTAAGGGGTAGTATGAGGAGTGAAGCCATACACGGACATTATCGAGCGATATAATCTATGGGTGTGTAATGTAAACAAGTGAAGCAATGCACTACGAAAATTATATGATGGTTTACTCGAGGCATAGCCGGGTCTACTTACATGAAGCAAATGTAGCATGCGAGGGTCCAATTATAAGCCAAGTTTTATTTACATGTTCTAACACAAGCAATACAAGATGGGATTATTCCCTTAGCTAGGTTCATTGTATTCTTTATTAGCATGCATGGGTGATTCATCTAGCGATTAGCATGTATCATTCATATTTTTAAGTGTTCTGGCTAAGCAAAGACAAGTTCATCATAGCCACCCACCTTAGCGATGATTCGCCTCGGTCGAGCGATACTCCAAGTGAGCCTTTGAAAGTCTAAGTCTGAACTCTTGAAGGGCCAAGTCTGGAATCCTTTGCCTCAAGCATGTCTTCTCGCTGAGAAAAATGGGTCGGGTCATTGTACATGTGCCATTTGAATTGGCTATCTGCTTGAACGGAATGGGTCATTATATTATACACCACTCAAAAAAAGTCTCGTCCTCGAGACTTCCTAAGCGCAAACCATTCTATCGCATTATCGAATCTATATCAAGCATAACAATCGGTACCACTAGATCCGTTCGAACACAATTTCCTAACCGTTTCTTATACCGTGTCGTGTGTATGTTGGGTCTATCTCATTGAATGACTCTATCATTCAATCGACGGTCTGACTCGGTCTCAAATGCGCCTTAGCGTGGAACATATATCGCTTAACGCAAAATACGGTATGATCCATCTTAAATGATGATCTAAGGCTGAGATAAACTTATCCAAGTCATTTTACTCGTCCATGCAAATCTAACATATTCACTTGCACTAGCATTCGAGATAGGCATATCATGAGTCTGGATCGTGCACATATTCAAAGCATCCCTCAAACATATGATTCAAAGCATCCCTCAAACATATACATGTCAACCAACTTAGCGATAGCGAAGTCTTTGCACTCGAGTTTTACATATCATTGAGTCTTGGATCATGCACACGTTCAAGGCATCCCTCAAATATATACATTCAACCAAACTTAGCGATAGTGAATTCGGACAAGCTACTTGAAAAAATCTCAAGAATTCTCGTCTTATGAATTACAATGATACTTCCAGCAGGGTCAATCAAAATCCAAGTAATTTCCATTCCAACTCAAACCAGGCATTGCACTACCATTAAGTATGATCTATTCGATCAACCGACTAGCATCCATATCCTATCGTACAGTCCATTTGTGTCAAACATGGCACACACTTACCATTCCAAGTCTAATACTAAATCTTGCTATCCCAGTTCTATGGCTTGCTCAAGCAATACTCTAAAGTCGGTTACACAAGTTCTTTTACTAGGCATAGGGTCATATGCCTAATTACTAGGTTAACTCATAAGGTCATAGGTATAAGTTCAAGCACATGATTCATTATGCAAATTTGTCACACGGTGCTTGTCCCAATTCCTAAGGTTAAACTATTGTTCGTTTGCACGAGATATTCTACCCAAGCTCGTTTCACTCAGATTTCTAAATATCGAGAATAGAACATCCTACACACGTTAACACGTTCTTTTATACAGGATTGAGTCCATTCAGTCATATCTATGATATATCTTGGATACATGGCGAGCCTAGCAATTCGCATAGTCTATCTTCTTAAGCATGTTATGATAGAATCTACTTGTCCATTAAGTCTAGACCACCAAACCATGCTTCAATTCTAAATTTTTGATTTAAATCATAACTCTAAGTTGTCCAACAAGATTTATGTATCTGTTCACGCAGCCATCAAGCATGTCTAACTCCAGGTTCTAGACTAACTCATCATTGAAACACTTCCGGTTCACTTATATTCCTAAATTTATCTTATCATGTCGAACCACAAGTCAAGATGATCCATCAGTTGTCACGCTTCGGTCTTTCGCAAGTTCGATCATCCTTGTTGGACGTGAGATCACCACGCCATCGCTCCTACTGGATAATCGTCCTAATCCGGGCGTGACGCATGTACGAGCATAGAATTATGCTCGCACAAGACAAGAACGTCGAATATTATGCTTATCATCAAAATGACCGAGACTTCCTTATCATTTCACTTTCCTCCATCCAATATATATATATATATATATATATATATATATATATATATATATATATATATATATCTACCAAGTCATGTCCGTTCATGCCGTGATTATAATTCGTCTAGCCAAATCATCCAACTTTAATGTTACCGTTTGATAAATCCATAGTCTACTTCTAGCATTCCTCAAACAACTAAGTTCAAATATTAAAGCCAAAGTCTATCCACTTTTGACACATTCCAGTCATTGAGTTCGTTTGAATAATAATCGAGCATATTCCCATGAGTTTAATAATCCCCGCCGGACGTAAAATTACCACGCTAGCGCTCCCGCAGGATAATCATTCTCGGTCGGGGCTGATTTTTAAGAGATATCTTTCGAACTAGATTCAAGATCGTTCTTCCAAACTCCAGATCAAATTCGTTATCGCTTACCTCTTTCATCGAACCACAATATTCATTCTCGGACTAACTTCTATTCGAGTGATATTCTACTCAAGTTCGATTTGTTTGATTCAATTTAAAATCGCTCGTATGATCCATCAAGTTTCTAACAAATTTTCTTGACCAAGATATTGATTTCATTACCTTGAATTCCTATTTGATATAAGTCTTATCACTTGTTCAAGACATTCTCAATCGTTCAAACCAACTATCAGACGAGACCTATGAATTCGTTTGAACATTTCTAAAATAATCCATACGGCACTCAGGAATCGAGTCATCCAATTAAATTCTCAATCATGTTCGCATCACTAGCTAGCATATTTACCAAGTCGTTCCTTAGAATTTCTGTACGATACCTACGCATCGCCTGGTAAATCTTAGTCTTGTATATATTCCTGTTGATAATCATCCAAGTAAACCATATCTGATTGTATCCGCCGACACGAAATACCATTCGAGCTATTTCCCAAAATCCAAGTACGTTTCTCTATATTTTTGTTAGCGATAATCTGATAATGTTCTATCGGTTGGCATTCTAAGTATGATTTATCTTTTTCTTTAACGATATCCCAATATCACTTGCAACTAGCTTGCACCAAAAACGGTCTTGGCGTGCAATACTTAACACAACTTAGCCGAAATGCTGTGTGCATAGCTAACCGTCCGAACGATATTTTATCTTGCACACTAACCAGCTGGGTAATCATGTCTAGGTATTCGGATTCGCATATAACTTACAAATTCTAGCATGAGTCTATTCCTAGAAAGTCTAACATAGGTCGGAACAAGGTCATCGCATAACTATCCATTCAAAAATTATATCCATCATATACAACTTTTTAAAAGTATTTAGACTCATTGTATAAAATATTCCATTAGGAAATTGAGAGAGAGAGAGAGAGAGAGAGAGAGAAAGAGTGTGTATGCACATAACCTACGAACGAGTTTTCCAAAATAAGAAAATTGATACAAAGTCCAAAGGCGTAAAGCCATGCTCTGATACCAATATGTCATGCCCCCATCTCCGGTAGGTAATCAGCCGTCCCTGCTAGGCATGAATTGCTGTATCAGCGCTCCCGCAGGACGATCTTTCCCATCTGAACGTGATATCGCACGAGCATAAGCTGCGCTCGTGTAAGGCCATGATCCATACAGGCGATAAAATAACTAAGCCGCAGAGTCGTAAAGATAGTCTGAATGCAGCGGAATAAGAAACGAACAGGAGATTGGGAACAAGTTCACAGAGTCGTCAATAGCCAAAGCATTGAATAACACAAGTATATAAGTAAAATAATCTCTTTATTGATATTGCACAAGTATTACAAGCGACACTAGGCTGAGATTACAAGTCGCTCAAGTCCTCCCTCTCTTGAAATAATAAAAGTGTGCTAAGTGGCTACAATTTATGAAATGATACATAGGCGATGTTCCAACATTATGTCTTGTATATGTGCTTCAGTTCTGGATGTAACATTCCGAGGCTTCAGAGTGAACTCCATGCCTTTGCACGCATGAAGGGGGTTTCGCACCGAACGAGGTTCTCCTGCACCCTGCAAGCAATCTTGTGGGTTATCAGTACATGAATGTACTGGTGGGGAGGCTTCTCGCCCGCACGATAAATCCAAACACGTTATATATGTTCAATGCATCATCTATTAAGTTATCTTTCTAGTCTTGCCTTAAGATCAGTTTTATGGTATAATGAAAAGCCTAACTCGTGTGGCAGTGTGTCGTACGATATAAGAGTAACACGGTGGGACTTACCAACTTACCATTTATCCTTCCTTGTCTAAGAAAAACCAAGTTAAACCAAGCACGAACATGTATAATAAAATCCATGGACAATAGCATAAGCAAACCCGAGTGTCATGAGCGAGGTTCTGTTTCAGGTGCACGAGTTACATAGATTACTCAGGCGTGTTGCAATAGATTTTCAAGTGTTCAATTATGTATAAGTGTGTTATACTCATATCCGTTTAGGTGATCCAGATTTACTAGGCACGATGCAATGACTCCCACGCGGATTATCGCCAAGCAAGGATGACTTATCTATATGAAAATGAGTCACTGACATAGCTATAAATGACGAGTTATAGTCTCAGGATGATATTAGATGCGTGAGGTATGATTCGCTACATGCCACCTTCGCCGGGACGGTATGGAGTATAAATCGAGGCCAAGGGGGCACTAACTCCATGCCGCCCACTACCATGCGACTATTAGGAAGTTTCGTCCGGATCGGATCGGCCCTGGTGCCTCGACGACCGTCCGCAGGAACCAGAACATGAATACCTTGTGCACAAGTTTTCTGCGACATACAAATCTTGGGTCTCAGATTCACAAAATTTATGACATGACATATAAATTCTTGATTCTTGTTCTGAATGAGTATGCTCCACGAGCATTAATTCTTGCTTTACTTGACATGATTCTCGTTCAGAGTTAAACTTGACATGGTGCAATCCCCTAGTTCAGAGATGCCTTGGTGACCTAACGGTCCTGGATACTTTCAGGTTCATACTTGCACGAAATGACTATTAGATAGTCTTTCGGTGAATTGGATGAATGCAAGGCAAGATAGTGTCTACTTGATTGTGGCATAAAATTATGTGACAAGCATTGAAATGAGGCAACGAGTACAAGTTACAATATAAGCAGACAAGCATACAATTATATTTAAAATATAAGCATTTACGTTAGCAAGGGTCTAAGGGGTAGTGCGAGGAGTGAAGTCGTACAGGGACATTATCGAGCGATATAATCTATGGGCGTACCACTATCAGAAAAAGTCAAATTAGCGACATAAAGAAACGTCGCTAAATGACCAATAAACGTCGCTAATTACTTTTAGTGACGTAATTAGCGACGTTTTACAGAAGTCGCCTTTCAGCTAGTCGCTGAAAGGAAAAATGTCGCTAAACGTCGCTATACCAATATTTTTTAGCAACGTAAATGTGTCGCTAGATTTGCGACGTTTAGCGACGTGCTCATCTGTCGCTTAACGTTGTTAATTAGCGACTTATATAGCGACGTTACAATGACGTCTTTAATGACCTGGCAATACTGCCATGTCAGCAAGTTGCAACATACAACGACATTTTTAGCGACGATATTAGCGACGTGTAGTATCGTCGTAACTTAGCGACGTATTTAGCAACATGTAGTAACGTCGCTAAACGTCGCTAAAAATATCGCTAATTGTACAGTGAAAAAAAATGAATACTGAATTATTTTCAAACTATTATTCCTACAGTTTATTAATTCACAATATGTACAAATAGACCCGGAGCAACCCTCTATTGAATTTTTTGGATTAGTCGACCCCCTTGGGTTGAACACTCTACACCGGTAAATTAACATATATTTAATATGAATAATATAATAAAATTTGAAGAAAATAAAATATCCAGCAAATATCGTCGTAAAGAATACAGAAAATATATATCCATACAATGAGTCTTATCCTAAATAATACAAAGAATACAAATATCCAGCAAATATCCATGCAAATATCTATACTACTGCGGATCTGTAGTAGGATGACCACTGGCACGCATGAAGGATAAGAATAGATTATACTGCTCCCGTAAAATTGACACCGATGTCGATAGAGAAGGCAGTGAAGTCGGTAGAGTCTGTGTCGATGTAGGCGCACCAGGAGGACGTATCCGCTCCAACTCTGCGAGTCGCTGGTTGTAAGAATCCATAGTAGATAACAGCCTCGTACTGCTATGAATCATTAAATCCTGCATCATTGTCAGCCTCTCGCCCATGGATAGCTGTGATGCCTGCAGCTCCGTTACCCTGCGCTCTGTCGAGGCTCTAAGGTCATTTATCAAATCCCGAAGCTCCGTGACGCTGCGGTCGAGCATATCGAATCGTGCGATGAGTGTCTGATCGTCCGCCTACGGCTAGGACCAGGGCTGCTCCTCCATCCTTTATAGCAACTTGTCACGAAGAGACACAATCTGACGGTCAATGGCCTCCTGGACTCTGGCCAATGACTGCGAGGGCTGTGGGGAATGCTCACTTGTCGGGGAGGCCTTAGATGACCGCGTCACAACAGGGCGCCATAGGATCCTGTACCATAGTACGTACCCCTCTATAGACCACCAGCGACGGTCACCCACAGGTCGTCCGCCGACGGAGCTGGAGCGGGCTGCGAGAAAGTACCAGCCTCTCCAGCTGTAGGTGCACTAGCAGTCGTCCGCTCATGCAGCCTAAGATACTCGGCCTAAAAAAGTTTGGATACTCGATAATTGCCTAAGTTATATTAAAATTACAACAAAGTAAAGTAATACTTACATAGGTCTGGGAGGCCCTCTCATCAATGATATTTCCGTCCTTGCGATGGGTGGCCAAGAAGACGGTCACCATGTTTGTATCCTCACCCCTCTGTACCTGTTAAAAATATATTATTTAGTACTAAAATTAAATATTTTTTCCTACTACCATTTTATCGTACTTATATTAAAATAATATATCTTTAATAAAAACATACCAAACGACAAAAATATTTCGTCATCGAAATCGAGCCACCACACCACTTTGTAGCATTCCGCCTAGCCGCCTTGGCCTTCTCAGACCTTTCCTTGTAGCTCGGATCGTCGAATCTAGCCCTCATCGTAGTCCACTGCTCAAACGTGATCCAACCTCGGATCAATTTTCCAGCACGATCATGATCCTTCTGTTCATCCAGAGCATCACGGATAAGCTTGGGGGCAACGGAAGAAAACATTCGCTTGATCAACTCGGCCCGGTGTGGAGGATAGAAATACGTTTGCTACAATAAATAATTTAGTAAGTTAGCATCACAGATAAGTTATATATTATGCATAAATTAGAGAATTTATATAATATACTTTTACCTTGAAGTGCGCAAACCAGAATGCCTTTCTCTCCTCCGGAGCTTCTGAGTAGTTGATCCAAGGGCCACCATAGTTGTTCCTCAGAAATAGGCCCAAGCGTCTCTGAATCGATGATGGACGATATCTATATAGAGCTAATTATTTAGATCAAAAAACTCAATACATGATGAATAAAGAAATACACGATATATATGATGCTAAACCATCTAATTGACTTACTTTGTACTGTCAGCCCAAATCTCTGTCCTCGTCTCCTCTAGAGGTGCTCATGGAGGATCTTGCTGATGTTGGGACAATGTCGGCATGACCTCCTCTACATGCTCATCTGTCTCCATGGTTCTGTTAGTAGGAGGAACGCTGGACGAGGGAGTACTATCATGCCTGGAACTACTCTTCCCAGGAGTGATGCCACGTAACATCGTCGCAGTCGGAGATGTGACTGGTCGATATACTGGAGTACTGGGCGACGATGATCCGGAACCAATAGTAGGTAGTACCGGAGGAGCACTCTGTCTACCTCGGGACCTGCCGAACCCTCCGCGTCGTCCTGTCATACCTGATAACAATATATGATGAATAAAGAAATACACAAATATATAGTACATTCTACAGTCAAAAATATTATGCATATCTCACAGCATTCATAGAATTGTACAGTAAATAACCAATTGTGTCATAAGTCTAAATGGATAGTACATTCTACAGTCAAAATATAATATATATATTTGTCAAAATAGTACATTCTATAGTCAAAATATAGTTATATTCTACAGGCAAAATATTTTATTTTTATTCATCTTCAGAAAATTTATCTTGTTCGCCTTCCTCGTCCTCCTCTTCCTCTTCATCCTCCTCGTTTTCACTTTTATCTACTTCATCTTCGTCTTACTCTTTTGATAATTCTATATCTTCTACCTTATTACTCGTGTAATGAGTAACTTCCATGGAGTCTACATCTACAATATTTGTTACAAGTAGCTCGTCCTCCTGATAAGCTATTTCGTCAATGTCAAAGGTATTTATAACTTTAGTCTTGCATACTTCCCACCAATTTGACCTCGCTGTCCTCCGTCTAGGATAAGTTATGAAGTACACGAACTGAGCCTGACTTGATAGGACAAATGGTTTGTAGCCTTGATATCTACGCTTTTAGTTTATATCCATAAGGCCATGCTTGCAACCTTGATCTTTAATCGGATCGAACCATTCACCCTTGAATAGCATGATATTAGCAGGTTCTGTGCCATAATTATATGTCAACTCCACATTCTTTCGTAAGATGCCATAGAAATTATTGCCTGGATCGACGTCTTTGTAGTTCGAAGATTTGATACACAAACAACTATTTTTCGTGGAATCAAGATCCAGAAAGCTATCTCTGATAGGAGCATTTGTTGACTTGAACCTGAACCCATTCACATAGAAACTTGGCCATATTTTAACGGCAGTAATTGGTCCCTTGGTAAGAGTTCTAATAGATTCAATCTCGGGTGTTATTAGACGATCGACCTAAATACCAAAGTAGCGATATTAAGTTATTTGTTTTGCAAGTGCAGAAATAAAAAGTAATTACCGAGCACCTTATATATGCGCTCAACGAAGAAGAAAAATGGCATCTCATTTCTTGTTCTGCTTCTTAGTCTGTTATGTAGGGTCTAACCGACCTCAACTCATCATTATATATGCTGAAAAATAATGAAGCAACTGCTGATTAGTAGCATAATAGTAGCTTATACTATTACATTGAGATGATGTAAACGTGGACGTATTAATTACTTACCCCTCTAGATTCTCTACTTCATCCTTGTCGCAATTGAGTAATATATACAACTGAGCATGTCACTACCACATCCTGAAAATAGGGGTATTTTTGTCTTTTTATTATTTATAAGTATTGTGTGTATTTATTTTAAATAATTGCGTGATATGTGTATATATATGTGTATTATATATAGTGTTCTTTAATACATAAGTTAGTAGACTAGACCTAGATGCCCACTAGATGGAGCCCTAACCGAAATATAGTGTTATGAATTTTAATTTTAATTTTTGGAATTAATTATTTAGGGTTATAATTAATTATTATGATTTATTTAATTGTTGTGCCTTACCGTTGCTTCGATATTTGGAGCGCTACCCCAGCTTTTACCTTCCAACAAATTTTACAACCTTGTCCTAGACGTACCCATCTTTCATTCTGGCCTTTGTGTAACTTATAATTATGCTCTTTTGTGCTTTATTTTAGTCACACAATATTCGTCGCAGACGTTATTATTTAATTCTAATAAATTTAACTTTTGTATCGTTGTGCGTTCCAATCAAAATTGGAGACATAATCTCGACCCGTTTCGTGCAACCCAAATTATGATAATATTCTATTTTGAGACTTCTTCATTCATGACACTTGTGTCCTACCTAATTTTAGCCCCATGTACTTCTAATTAATTTTAGAACACATATTGCATTATTTTTAATTACATTATTTTTAATTAAATAAAACCAAAACCCAACTTTGTACAATTTTCTAATTGTTGGACACTTTTGTGCAAAAGTGCATTAAGATGTCCACCCCGTTGGACACAACACATGAAGAAACCCATTTATCTCTCATGTGAATTTTTCTATAATTTTTGGGAGTGTGTAAAACTCCACATCAATCTCCTCAACCCATAGCCCTCCAAACTTGAACTAAATACAATCCTACCCATCCATTTTGAATCTAGGGAATCATAGCCCTTGGAATGCCTACATGAGAACCCTTTTTCCAAATATTGACCATTTTCTAGGTCAAACCAACCCCCCTTATACGTGTATATATATATTATTTTCCTTTTCTCTTTTTCTTCACCTAAAACCTATACTTACAGCCGACTTCTCCCATCCCCTTCCCTGTTCACCCATCATCCCCATCCCTAAACCTGTCGTAGTCCCGAACCCCCTCGCCGGAGACTCCTCCACACGACGACCAACCTGCCGCCTCTCCTTTATCTCTCCGCCCCCTCGATCCAGACCCGCCTCCACACGACACAGCACACCCCTGCTGCCTCGCCATCTCGCCGGCCTTCTCCTGCTGGACGACTGTACAGCGCCGGAGAAGCCACTGACCCGCCATCCTCGCCGGATCGTTCTCTCCCTCGTCGACTGAACGCCTGAATCGAACCGCCTCCGACTTCTTCACATTCTCCCCGACCAGCACCCCGTCGATGACCCCGCTGCCATCTTCCTCCTCGTCACGGCCCCGAGTCGCTGTGCCCGCTCGCCTGACGCCTCCCCGGAGTTGCAGCAGCACAACTCCCCTCCTCTCTGCATCCCGACCACCACCATCATGACTTTGTCCTCCTTCCCTCGACTGAACCACCACCACCATTATCACCTCGACCACCACCATTATTACCTCGACCACCACTACTCTACACCACCACCGTTCACCTCTCATTTCCCTCGCCGTTCTCTTCCACCTCCCATCCTCCTCGCCGAGGCCACGCACCACCAGCACCTTCATCACCACCATCACGACTTCGTCCTTCTTCATTACCATAATTCTCACCATCATTATTACCTCTATAACCACCGTCATCATCACCTCCATCGTCATCATCATCGTTGACATCGCCGTTGGCATCGTCGCCATCGTCGTCGTCGTCGTCAAGCCGATCTCGTGCACGTGCACAGGTTCGAACCTGTCCCTCCTCCTTCATTTTATGTGATTTTGTGTGTATACTACTTATTAGTATATGTTTAGTATGTACGTATTTGATATATATATATATATATATATATATTCAATGGTATATATTTAAGTATGTATATATTTAGGTATTCTATTAGTATATGTTTAATATGTATAATTGGTATATATATATACATATACATATATATATATATATATATATATATATATATATATATATATATATATATATAGTATATGAATTCAATAAGTATATATACCCATATATATATTATGTATGTATTTATTTGGTGTACACATATATTATAAGTATTAATGTTATATACTAGTTAAGACTATGTATGTTATATATATACTAGGTGACCCGAGTGTAATGACGGATATTCCGTAGTTACATTAACCTGTGACCATGTGATATGTTAGCAGACTGCCATATGTACACTGATGTACTAGCAAGACCCGTATTATTTTTGACTGTCTGATTTTGTGCAGCAATCGCAGACTTGACACCCGTGCAGCTAAACGCGCGCTTGACCCTGTTAGATGACTAGGATCACCCCTAGAGTACCCCTGAGTTCAGTATAATTATGGTTATATATGTGCTAGTATTTTGGCTGATGTTGTATTATATTATATTATATATATAGGACCATTGGATTATTCTGCGAGACTTCAGGAGCAAGACTTTGGTATTGCCAGCTAAGGACCCCAAGCGAGTACATTCTCTGATAATTTCTGTTATTTGATAATTTTTATAATTCAAGTATTTAGAAATATTATATTTGACTCTTGACACTGTGCTACACGGACTAGTGTATAGATTGGATCTTTAGTCATGAGATGTTACATTGGTTATCATATTAACATTGTACACGACATTGATATTAGACATTGATATTAGACATTATACATGATATATTGGACATTGATCGTGTATCGTAATGTGTCATGGTTGGATCCACTGTACTAGTTGGGGGCGAGAAAACTGCTAGTGAGAGATGTGATCAAATCCATATCGTACAAGTGTAGACATTGATGGTGTTAATCATACACCTCACGTATGATAAGCCAGGCCATGTAGCTATCGAACAAGTTTCCAAGCCGATCATATTTTGAAACTACGATTTCAAACACTTAGAATAGTTACAGTTCTCTATTTTAGTTCATATACTACATCACCCGTATATGATATTGTACCTCATTCTTTTCTTTTCATATATGCACTGACTGTACCATATTGCCTATATTGCCTGTTCTCTTTATTTTGCCATTGCATTTATTTATTATCTTCTCTCAGTATATAGCATCATCTATTTATTATTTTATAGTCCTTATCAATTAACTGGAACTGTTATTTGGGTTGTACTTCACTCCATCCTGACTGAAAATATTTTTTCAGACTGCGCCTTAGAGGACTAGTGTCCGATATTTTATGGACCACAGGGAGAGTAGCTGCAGACTTGGACCTTGTAGCCAGGTGTGATTCCGGGAGGACTAGTTGGGATCACTAGTTTTAGTTAGTTTCTTTTAGCAGATTTTTGGTACCGGATTTGTCCCAGCATATTTTTGTTGAGACTTGGATATTATTGTTGAGTTAGATTATTTCTATTTTAGACTTGTGTTATATTTTATTTATTTCTTCGATATCTTATCATGCTGTAGTTATGTGATTGAGTATATTGTTCATATTATATTATGATATCCGTGTCTCCTTATGGAGTTGGATGCTCGTGTGAGATTGGTTAGATAGTATTATGACCTAGATAGCGTTCTACGGTCGATATTGTGACGTAGGCTGGACGTACCCATGTTTTTGTACCCCAAAATTTGGGTGCAAGTCGTGACAGAGCAGCCCTTAGCTCGTCATCATTCAAGTATCTCTTCTTCATTTTCCCCGAAGGCTTTCCTGTCACGCCCCAGTCCCAAAATACCGTGGGATCGGACGCGTGGCAATGGCCAGCAGTACGCACCGATGGACAAACCCAATTTAATGGATCCATCAGGGCATACTTAAGCTGTAATATAACAAGTCTACGACAATCATGGTACAACTAATCTCATCCACACCAGATATGAAATATGATCCATAGAGTAAATAAAGAAATATAAATCATCAACTAGTCTCAACCAAGTACTTCGGGGAAATAACCCGATAAATATCTAATACATTGGTTCAACAGAACAGAAAGTAAATGACTGAAATAAATAATAAATACTGAGCATGAAACATGGATGCTCAGGAGAAGTCCTCGGCTAACACCTCGTCCTCGGATGGCGGTACAACTCCTGGTTCAACTCCTGCTCCAGCCCCGTATATCTCGGGGTACATCTCGTCCTCAAATCCTGGGGACATAATCCGGATCCAGGTCCTCAGGGGACATAGCAAGGTACAAGAAAGCTCAAGCCAAAATAAATGCAGTACAGAAAATAAATAGAATAAGTAGGGCAAGTAAGTAACCATCTAAGTGAAAATGCAAGTGAGAGCAACACGAGTACTTAGGCTGTGCCACTACAAGCTCTGTGTCGGGGAGCCGGCAGTGGTAATAACCGGTAGTGGGTCTAGCTCTGCTTCGAGAGTCTACGACCTCTCAATAATAGTGGATGTATATATATATGGAACAGCCTGTAGCCTGTGTGTCTCTCCCCACCCAATGTAACCACGCATATCATGACCACAATGTCTCATGTCCATATAAAGCGGGATTATAGCTAATGCAACCAGTCATACTATATCTAAGCATATAATGTCCATGTCCTGTATCCTATACAGAATCACCACGAATATCTCGGGAAAATCCTGTCTCATGAATAGTGTCAAGTGTTCTGGGTCATAATGTACTTGGTAAGACAAGTACGAGAATATAAAGTGTCACGTATGTCCATCTCTAGATGACAGTACCCAACACTGCGTACAGTGTTGGCACCCGACTGATAATCGGACGCTAAGTACGTCACACGGTCCTAGGTTGAGCATGCACAGAAATATAATAAAGCAAGGAAAATATATATAAAGACTGCAAAGTTTGGCAAGGTACACTTGCTTGGGGTCCTGTTGCTGGTATGAATCAGAGTCCAAGTCACAGTCCAAATAGCCTATGTATTACAAATTTATCACGTCAAAAGATAATTTATTTTAACTTATTTAATTCTGAAATAGTTACTCTAAAATCATATTTTAATCTTATTATTCTGATTTTTATGTTAATTCTAAAATTTTGTCCAAAGAAACTGAATTTTATCAACTCGAGACTCATGGCACGCAAATCGAGGCGATCTGTTGACCAAAAAGTCAACCGACACAAACTCGACTTTCATGCATGATTTCCTGTATATTTCAGCATCAAAAACATATTGGAATTTACGGCTCGTCCGAATTCAAATTCGTTTGGGAATTATGGCACATACAAATTTTGTGTTGTGCACCGATGGTTAAATTCTAACCTAGAAATTCTACAGAATTAACAGTATAAAAATACATTGAAATAAATTCTAATAAAAACATATGTCAATGATCTCGACATTATCTTTCCGAAACTTTAAACGGTTCATGATTCTGATTCCTGGTTCTCCCAAAATCGCAAAAACATTAAAACACATCTATTTTCAGACATGCTGTGCTTTACGAATTTTCCAGAATTTAATACTCATAATTTTGTAAAACAAATTATATAATCAGAAAGCTAACCTCAATATCTTTCTAACGCAAGAAACTAGGCCTCGTTTGGAGTCCGGAGCTATGCGCAATGGCTTCTGGAAGATGAAGAAATCCTAGATGGCAATTCTCCAAAATCTCTCTCTCTAAAAATAATGGGATAATTAGGGTTATAATAATATATATATATATATAGGGATGTTGAGAGGCTGAATGAAAGTTGATAGGGTGACACGTGTCATGATTTGATTGGATGGTTTTGGTTATATTATTTATTTATTTTGATTTGCCTTTATCAAAATATTATTTAAGTCGTTTTAAATCTAAATAACTCAAAATAAACATTAAAAATAATCATAAAAATCTGGAAAAATTACAGAAAATATATTTTGAACCTAAAAACTCTAGAAAAATATTTGGGATAATTATATATTCATAGATTTCCTACTATAATTAGGAGAAGCTCTAAAAATTAGTTTTGCCATAAAACTAAAAATAAATACTAACATTATTCCAAAAATTCTGAAATAATTCCAAAAAATATATAATAATATTATAAACCTTAGAAAATAATGTGGGTCCATTCTATATTCCTGGTCTTACACCATAAATTCTACAAGTCCTAAAAATTAGTTATTAGCCTAAATAACTCCCAATAAATACTAAAAATACTCAGAAAATTCCCAAAAACTTCTAGAAAATATATTTTATTATTTAAAACCTAAAATAAAAGTTTGGAATATTTTTAGTTATATTTGAATCTAAAATAAATTCTTGAAAATCCTAGAAAATAATAAAAAAATTATGAAAAATCTAAATTAAAAATTTCTGAAAAATCAGGGGGTTACAATCTACCCAACTTATAAAAATTTCGTCCTCGAAATTAAAATTAAGCCATGGTAGAAGTCAAGGATGGTCTAAGATTTGCATTAGTCAAAATACAAGGCTAGGTTTAACGGAGTGGACGATGTTGCACGTTGCACATTCCAAAAATCATGGAAGAAATTCACATGAGTGAAAATAGGTTTCTTCGTGTGTCATGTCCAATAGTGTGGACACCTAAATGCTCTTTTGCATAAAAGCGTCCAACAATTGAAACGTTGCACAAAGATAGAAATTAGAGGATGGGCATGTCTAAGACAAGGTGTAGAATTTGTAGGAAGGCAGTGACTAGGGAAGTGCTCCAATTATCGAAGCAATGGTAAGGCGCGCCGAGGGATACCATATTGTAGAACTAAATAAAAATATCGTGTTCTATTCCTAAGTGGATTCGAGCTAGCCTCAGTCTCACTTTCTAAGCCAAGTAGGTCTACTTCTTAGGTGAGGGATTTCACAATCCAGCCAACTTAAGACAATGTCGTCCTCAAAATTAAAATAAGGCATAATTTGTTAATCCTTCGTGTACATAAGGCAATTCAATCGCAATCTCCTTGCGACAATTAAAATCCTAATCATATCCATTGCAATCACTTCTAGGTTAAGATGACCACTAATCCAATCAAATTCAACCTATGGTTATCTCTTCTCGCTTTTTCAAATTATCCATATCCAAATTTAAATTAAATCCATATATCATCTTCAAGATTTAAATACGCATATAAATTTTATCTCACGATCTCCAATTATCATAATCTCCTCTAGAAGTAATTCGAGTCCATTATTATTCCTGTTTTCACTTATAAATTTTTGTATGCTTCAACTTCTTAAATTCCATTCACATCCTTAATATTTCAAATAGGTAGTCCAACCATCAAGTTTTTTTATTTTAACTCAAATCATCAACTTAAAAAATAATTTAAATGCAGTCCACCATTGTTCAAGTCTGAAATTCTATCTTTTTATCCTCTAAATTTTAAGTTGATGATTTTACCTTCATTGTTTAAATCATGTACTTAAGGTATAAATATCAGGTCCTCAATATCAATTCATTAATCCTCATCTTCTTAGTCATTCTTCTAAAATTCTCAAAATTAAAATGGCTTGAACCTCTCCCAATTTAATCTTACTCGATCACAATCTAAAAGAAATTCCTCTCGAGTTGACAATGCACTACTACCCAACTTAGAATTTACCCATCTATCACATAAGACTATATACTTAAGAGAATATTCCTTAATATGTTTACTCATGTCATTCAATCCTCGAACTTCAATGTCGATCATATCACATATGATATATCCTTAATTACGAAGAATAATCCTCAAGTATGTGATCGGCCTATGGGGTATATCTAGTATTCTCTGTGTATCAATTTATACCAAGCACGAGGTTTCGTCTTTCCAAAATAAGGGAAGACGGAGACCAATAATAAAGAGTTCAAGGGCAGCGTAATAGAATAGAAGTATTGGGATCATGGCATTTAAAAAATTCAATTAGAAATTGTCAAAGCAGTTGTGGATTGAAATCCTATTTTGGTAATCCTTTGTTCGCCTGCTCGTATTAGTACAGTTATGTAACCGATACGATATGTCAGACATGTCTAGGGCAAGTATATTCGTCTACTAATCACTATATATCTCAATCCACGTAAGGTATTATTGCGATGGCGAATCAAGCGCACTATGGTTGATCAGACCGTAATACACTGATTCTGAAATGTATTATTGTGGGCCTCCCCAATAATACATATGTCATGAACAAGCTCGATAATGAATAAGCTTGCAAAACTAGGCTATAAAATAGCACAATAAGTCAAGATAGTATATGAAATATAAGCACGCTAGATGATGATGAAAGGAGGTACAAATTATTCAAGTTCACAAAACGAACAAAAATGAGCAACAATAATAAAAGACTCTACAATCTCTACAGTTATCATACAACCTCCTTGTCTAAGTTGCTAGTCGATCCAATAGGGCATGAACCTCTAAATTCTATTATCTGAATAAACACTGTCATCTTATGCTAGCATACAATTATTGCCATTCAGTTACACCGCCTTGATGGGTCAAGTGGACTATGTGGTACTAGTCTCAAGGGAAAGGGAATATAACTTGTATCGAGGTGGGGGTACAAATTACGTGATTTAACACTAAGGGATAATCATCGGGTCACAATCTACAAGATTAACTCAAACTTATCGAACTCTAACTACCAAACACAAAATTTTTAAATTCAAGACTACAACTATAGTCCTAGCAAACTATGGGTCCTTAACAAGGAATAAAATTACTTGGCCTACTATTAGAAGTGTCAGGTGGCACGAGTTGAAAGATGGAGAAAAGAAGAACATATTTTAGTCGTTGCGCATTAGCGAATGTTAAGGTCGCAGATGAACAACATATGAAATTAAAATATAGGGCTCTTGATAATATCATAGTTTCCTAAGGTGAAGGTGGCGAGCAATTCTCCGTGTTTGAGGTATGATCTCATGGGAAATGTCATACTCGTTGCTCTGGGCTTCCTGAGGTACCGTCTGCTAATATCACGACAAGAACCTATATCCTAACACTATCTCACTATGCACACTAGGTTCTGTTCTAATATTCGATCTTAGATTTCTATTGGTTCCTCAAAAATGGGGTCAACCACTAGGGTCAAACATTAGGGTCCAATCTCTAACTAGCTCTTAGCAGTGCCTATACTACTCTTAGGTCATTCATGACTATAACAAGAAATAATGGTAAATTATTCTATAGGTAAGGGACGCTAGGGTTCATTAAGCATTCTACTTAGGGGTGTGTCAATATCCTAGCTGTACTTTTAGTAGGAAGGTTACCCTACCTATCATTCTATCAACAGAGACTTCTATATTATAGAAGAAAGCTACACTCAAGGAACTAATGAGAAGGCACATGAATCAAGCAGGATACAATTTTTTAACGGAATAGATTAGAAGGAGGAGGAGAAGAAGCCATAGTCAGTTGTGGATGAGATCCTATACTCTAATCCTATTTGCAGGCTTGCTCGGTCCCTAAGTTGAAACCAAACAATTTTGTCGTGGACCTTCATGGGCCACCACAAAAACCATGTCACGCCCCAGTCCCAAAATACCGTGGGATCGGACGCGTGGCAATGGCCAGCAGTACGCACCGATGGACAAACCCAATTTAATGGATCCATCAGGGCATACTTAAGCTGTAATATAACAAGTCTACGACAATCATGGTACAACTAATCTCATCCACACCAGATATGAAATATGATCCATAGAGTAAATAAAGAAATATAAATCATCAACTAGTCTCAACCAAGTACTTCGGGGAAATAACCCGATAAATATCTAATACATTGGTTCAACAGAACAGAAAGTAAATGACTGAAATAAATAATAAATACTGAGCATGAAACATGGATGCTCAGGAGAAGTCCTCGGCTAACACCTCGTCCTCGGATGGCGGTACAACTCCTGGATCAGCTCCTGCTCCGGTCCCGTATATCTCGGGGTACATCTCGTCCTCAAATCCTGGGGACATAATCCGGATCCAGGTCCTCAGGGGACATAGCAAGGTACAAGAAAGCTCAAGCCAAAATAAATGCAGTGCAGAAAATAAATAGAATAAGTAGGGCAAGTAAGTAACCATCTAAGTGAAAATGCAAGTGAGAGCAACACGAGTACTCAGGCTGTGCCACTACAAGCTCTGTGTCGGGGAGCCGGTAGTGGTAATAACCGGTAGTGGGTCTAGCTCTGCTCCGAGAGTCTACGACCTCTCAATAATAGTGGATGTATATATATATGGAACAGCCTGTTGCCTGTGTGTCTCTCCCCACCCAATATAACCACGCATATCATGACCACAACGTCTCATGTCCATATAAAGCGGGATTATAGCTAATGCAACCAGTCATACTATATCTAAGCATATAATGTCCATGTCATGTATCCTATACAGAATCACCACGAATATCTCGAGAAAATCCTGTCTCATGAATAGTGTCAAGTGTCCCGGGTCATAATGTACTTGGTAAGACAAGTACGAGAATATAAAGTGTCACGTATGTCCATCTCTAGATGAAAGTACCCAACACTGCGTACAGTGTTGGCACCCGACTGATAATCGGACGCTAAGTACGTCACACGGTCCTAGGTTGAGCATGCACAGAAATATAATAAAGCAAGGAAAATATATATAAAGACTGTAAAGTTTGGCAAGGTACACTTGCCTGGGGTCCTGTTGCTGGTATGAATCAGAGTCCAAGTCACAGTCCAAATAGCCTATGTATTACAAATTTATCACGTCAAAAGATAATTTATTTTAACTTATTTAATTCTGGAATAGTTACTCTAAAATTATATTTTAATCTTATTATTCTGATTTTTATGTTAATTCCTAAATTTTGTCCAAAGAAACTGAATTTTATCAACTCGAGACTCATGGCACGCAAATCGAGGCGATCTGTTGACCAAAATTTCAACCGACATAAACTCGACTTTCATGCATGATTTCCTGTATATTTCAGCATCAAAAACATATTGGAATTTACGGCTCGTCCGAATTCAAATTCGTTTGGGAATTATGGCACATACAAATTTTGTATTATGCACCGATGGTTAAATTCTAACCTAGAAGTTCTACAGAATTAACAGTATGAAAATACATTGAAATAAATTCTGATAAAAACATATGTCAATGATCTCGACATTATCTTTCCAAAACTTTAAACGGTTCATGATTCTGATTCCTGGTTCTCCCGAAATCGCAAAAATATTGAAACACATCTATTTTCAGACATGCTGTGCTCTACGAAATTTTCTAGAATTTAATACTCATAATTTTGTAAAAAAAATTATATAATCAAAAATCTAACCTCAATATCTTTCTAACGCAAGAAACTAGGCCTCGTTTGGAGTCCGGAGCTATGCGCAATGGCTTCTGGAAGATGAAGAAACCCTAGATGGTAATTCTCCAAAATCTCTCTCTCTAAAAATAATGGGATAATTAGGGTTATAATAATATATATATATATAGGGATGTTGAGAGGCTGAATGAAAGTTGATAGGGTGACACGTGTCATGATTTGATTGGATGGTTTTGGTTATATTATTTATTTATTTTGATTTGCCTTTATCAAAATATTATTTAAGTCATTTTAAATCTAAATAACTCAAAATAAACATTAAAAATAATCATAAAAATCTGGAAAAATTACAAAAAATATATTTTGAACCTAAAAATCCTAGAAAAATATTTGGGATAATTATATATTCATAGATTTCCTACTATAATTAGGAGAAGCTCTAAAAATTAGTTTTGCCATAAAACTAAAAATAAATACTAACATTATTCCAAAAATTCTGAAATAATTCCAGAAAATATATAATAATATTATAAAATTTAGAAAATAATGTGGGTCCATTCTATATTCTTGGACTTACACCATAAATTCTACAAGTCCTAAAAATTAGTTATTAGCCTAAATAACTCCCGATAAATACTAAAAATACTCAGAAAATTCCCAAAAACTTGTAGAAAATATATTTTATTATTTAGAACCTAAAATAAAAGTTTGGAATATTTTTAGTTATATTTGAATCTAAAATAAATTCTTGAAAATCCTAGAAAATAAAAAAAAAATATGAAAAATCCAAATTAAAAATTTCTGAAAAATCAGGGGGTTACATTTCCGGACGCATTGAATACTTTGAGTATTGCATTGTCACCACCCCATTTCCAGAGCCGGGTATTTTATTTTTAATTTAGTTAATTGTGGATTATTTATATTTAATTGTATTTATATTTAATTAGTGATTGCTTTATTTTTATTATTTTTATTTTGATTGTTTTAGGATTTTGGCTAGCCTGGACCCATGTCAGACCCTAGTGGACCCATGTCCGACCCAGCCCACACCCTTGTGAGAATTATTTTTGGGTTTTAGAATATTTATTATATTTTTAGTGGGTTAGTTGGAGAGATTTAGAGTTAGTTTGAGTGCTTTTGGAACCCCGAAACCCAAAACCTTTGTTAGGAGGGCATTTTGGTAATTTCTCCAACTTGTGAAACCCCTTTATTATGTGTGACCGGCCAGGTGGATGTGATGAGGCTGGGCATTGAGAACGCCCACCAGGTGGCCATGACGGCAGTGGATAGGGTGGCACAGGTTCAGCCACAGGCAGATCAGATTCAGCACCCGAGGCCGGGCAGTATCATTGACTTCCAGAGGATGCGGCCCAAGGAGTTCCGTGGTACAGAAGGGATCCTGTACGCGGATGACCAGATAGAGCAGATTGAGGGGATCTTCAGGCTGGCACAGATTCCAGACAGCATGCAGATAGAGGCAGCGGGCAGTCAGATGTTCGACCTCGCCTTGACGTGGTATCGCACAGATACGAGGATCACAGCGCCAGGGCTTACTTGGGAGGCTTTCAAGAGGCTTTTTAAGGAGAAGTTTTTCCCAGATGTGGCGCTTAGTGCTTTGGAGAGCCAGTTTGAGGCACTCGTCCAAGGGAGCATGACGGTGGATGAGTACGCAGCGGAGTTCTGCCGTTTGGGCAGATTTGTGGATGGCTTGAGCGAGGCAGCCAAGGCGAGGAAGTTTCGCAAGGGCTTGGTCATGGCGGTCAAGTCTTTGACCAGGAGCGACCGCGAGGCAACTTTTGAGCAGATAGTAGGAGATGCTCAGAGAGCAGAGGATGACTTGGAGCTTAAGTCCAAGAGAGGCAGAGATGATTCAGGCAGTGCCAGTGGTAGTGCGGGACCAGCTAAGCGTCCCTATGTGCAGAAGGCAGCGCAGCAGGGTCAGGATCAGAGGGTGCCCACTTGTGCCTACTGCAGGAAGGCAGGACACACTTGGGATGTTTGTAGGAGGAGGCTGAAGGTGTGTTTGTTCTGTGGATCCGCTGCTCACCAGATGCGAGATTGCCCCACTGCACCTCCATTGGGTGGAGCACAGGATCAGAGAGTTGGAGCTAGGCCATCTGTGGCACAGCATCATGCCCCGCACCAGCAGAGGGATACACCCCAGCAGGGCAGGGCTTATGCGTTGACGGTCGAGGAGGCTGATGCTACGGATGTTGGGTTAGCAGGTCTGTCTCTTGTTTCTTCTTTCTGTCCTTTCCATTCCTTGTGGTGTGCTTCATTAGTACCTGTTAGACTTTTTGTGCTGTGGTAGATAGTGTAGTGACCCCGATTGAGACTGTAATAACACGACCAGTAGGACCCTGATCTTGTATGTTGTTTAGGTAGAATTTCTTGACTGTGCTTGTTGGGGGTTTGACCTAGAGAGAGTGTGATTGACTTTAAATTTCGAGGACAAAATTTTCTAAGGAGGATAGGCTTGTCACCACCCCATTTCCAGAGCCGGGTATTTTATTTTTAATTTAGTTAATTGTTGATTATTTATATTTAATTAGTGATTGCTTTATTTTTTATTATTTTTATTTTGATTGTTTTAGGATTTTGGCTAGCCTGGACCCATGTCAGACCCTAGTGGACCCATGTCCGACCCAGCCCACACCCTTGTGAGAATTATTTTTGGGTTTTAGAATATTTATTATATTTTTAGTGGGTTAGTTGGAGAGATTTGGAGTTAGTTTGAGTGCTTTTGGAACCCCGAAACCCAAAACCTTTGTTAGGAGGGCATTTTGGTAATTTCTCCAACTTGTGAAACCCCTTTATTATGTGTGACCGGCCTATTCCCAGCCCATTTTCGTGAACCACAGCAGCCTCTTCTCCCATTCTCCTCTTCTTCTTCACTTCTTCTTCTTCTCCACTCATTTTTCTTCTTCCTTTCTCCTTCCTACTTCAAGTAAGTCCATTTTTCTTCCCTCCTCTTTCCATTTCTTCTACTTGTGTTAACCCTAACCCTAGATCTTTCCCTAACCTAGGTGGGTAGAGCCTAGATTTGGTGTTGGAGCTTGGATTTGAGGCTTGGAGCTTGTAGGAGGTGAATTTGGAGAGATTTGGAGATTTTGGCTTGGGATTCCAACTCCCAAGAGGTAAACCCTAAATTTCCCCTTGTAATTACTCTTTTATAGTGTAATTAATATTTTTGAACCTTCCTAGACCCGTAGGCTACCCGTGGGAGGAAGTTGGAACTAGTTTGGGTGAGTTTAGAGACTTTGACATTAGGTTTTGTGTCGATTTCGGGTGGAATCCGAATTTGGCCCAATTTTGGGTGATGCCCTAGGTTAGACGGACCTAGGTAGACATTGTCGGGTGTCTTGAGGGTGAGTATGTGTCTCCGTTCGGACACGGGAAGCCGCGTCGCGGAGAAACGGGCGTTTCGGGCGAATTTGGGGCTTTTCGTCATCGCCGATTCTAAGTGCGTGTGCGTTTCCGCCACGGACCTAGAATCGACGCGGGAGCACATTTTCTAGGATCTAGACATCGTGTAGAGCGCGTGGGTAAATTTTGGGCCGATTCTGAGTTCGTTTGGTGTGCGTTTCAGGAGATTTTTCGAGCCGCGCACCACGTGTTCGTCGAAATGACCGAACGGCCATTTCGACTTGGTTTCCTCGTTTCGGGCTTGTGCGCGCGTTGGGTTAGCTTCGGAAAGTGAGTGCTAGAATTTTCGGGCTATATTTTATATATTTATAGGTGTTTGTGCGTGTCGGGGTCGTTGGGCGTGAGTGGGGTGTGTGGTTTGAGTGTTGTGTTGTGTTGTGGTTGTGTGTGTGTCTTTATATATATATATTTATATGTGTACATATATATGTATATATTTATATGTATTTGTATATATGTATATATATTTATATATATGGATGTGTGTATTTATATCTATGTGCTTGTGGGTGTATATGTCTATGTGTATATATATATATATGTATATGTGTAAGTGTGCTTGTGTGTATATGTATATATATATTTGAATGTGTGTGTGTATATATATATATATCTTAGAGTGTGTGTGTGTATTAATATGTATATATATATATTTGTATGTGTGTATATATATATTAATATGTGTGTTTATACATATTTATAGCTATGTATATATTTGTGTGTGAGTGTGTGTATTAGTGTGTTTGTGAGTGTGTAGGTGTGTGTGTTAGTGAGTGTGTTAGAATAGAGATGAGTGTATATATATATAGGTATCTAGTAGTATATATATAGAGCTATTAGTGTGTATATACATATATATAGATATATGGGTGTTTATACATATATATAGATATATGTATATAATTATATGTGTGTGTGTGTTGATATGTGTTTGAGTGTTTTTGTGTGTTAGTAGATATATTAGTGTGTGTATGTATATATATAGGAGCTTGTGTGTATATATATATGTACGTATATATATATATATATATAGATATATATATATGTGTATATATAGGAGTGTGTGTGTGGGTGTATGAGAGAAGAGAGGGGGGGGGGACTGGACCTGCACAACAGCAGCAGCAGCGTGCAGTGCGCTGCGCACTGCACAGCAATGCAGCAGCAGCAGAAAACTGCAGCAGCAGCAGCAAGTAGCAGCGCGGCAGCAGCAAAAGCAGTGGCAGCAGCAGCAGCAGCAGTTTTTGTAGCTAGCAGCAGCGGCAAATGCGAGGGAGAGGGAGAGGTATATATATACATATAGATATATAGATAGATCAATAGATAGATAGATATATCAATAGGTAGTTGGATAGATAGATAAGTTAATAGAATTATAGATAGATAGATAACTAGGTAGATAGATATAATAGCTAGATAAATAGATATATGAATAGATATATAAGTTAGATAGATAAATAGAGATATAGATATCTAGATAGGTATTAGATATATATCTATATCTATATGTATATATATGAATACATATAGTTAGATAGGTAGCTAGATAGATATTAAATAGGTAGATAGGTATCTAGGTAAATAGGTACTATATAGATACTAGATAGTTAGATACATAGATAGATAATAGATGGATAATTAGATAGATAGATAGGTAATTGATAGGTAGATAGTTAGGTTTCTAGATACTAGATAGGTAGATAGCTAGATACTTAGATATATCTATCTAAGATATAGATATCTATATACCTATAGTTATATATATATATATTTATGAGTAAGGTAAGGAAAGGTATTGGGTATTAATGGGTATGTGTGTGGATATATATATGTATATAGGTAGATACCTACTTAGATATATATAAATATGATAGATATATATATTACCTAGCCTAGATTAATAACTAGGTGCATAATCAATAGCTAGATAGCTAGTTAGAGGGTTTTAGAGCGAAACCTCAATACCTTGAGATACCGAGGTATTTCAATACCTCAAGATAACCAAGGTATTGGATTTCGAGCGGAGTTTTTGAGCAATAGCCTAGGAATAGTATTGGAGTGATTTTTATATGTATATGTGTATATATTTACGCGTGCTAGCATAGGTTTTAGCGGGTTTAGGCGGGGTGCGTAGCCTAGGTTGAGGTATCGAATACCGAGGGTATCCCGGTATCTCAAGGAGGCGAGTTTGTGAGTTTTCTAGCTTAATGAGCTCGGTTTGACCTAGAATTTCAGGAGCACCCTAGTTTGACCCAGACTTGACCGTAGTTGACTCGGTTGACCGCCAAAGTCAACTTTTGACCTAGTTTTGACCCAAAGTTGACTTTTTGGACCCAGAGTTGACTTTTTGACCCAGATTTCACCGGTTTGACCTGTTTGACCTAGAACGACCCTAGAAGCCTATTTTTAGTTATTTTATATCTGTTTAACTCATTAGAACCCTGTTTAACCTTGCTTTTCGCATTAGGTTCTTGCGACACCGGTTCGGATCGCCAGTTGCTCAGGACGTCAGGCGAGTACATTCTCTGATAGTTTTCATTATCTGATGATTATTATGATTCAGCTTCTAGTATAGTATCATATGATTATTCTGGCACAACACGAGACACTGATTGATATTTCTGGATTCATTTACTTGCGACACGTACATTTCATGTTTCTGGCCTCTATTCTGGAATCACTACTGGCATCACCTACAGGCATCACTACAGGCATCATTCATGTACAGGCTGGACTCATCTTGATTTGCGTGTCGGGTCTTGGATCCACTTGTATTAGTCGGGGCGGGGAAATACTCGAGTAGACATGTAAATATCCTATCTGGCATCATCAGGAATCACTCCCTCTGGTCTAATCTGGAATGATAGCAGCCGCGCACCCAGTGCGCGGTGAGCCGTACTTACCCTTAGCCGTTTACATGTCGAAACAAGTATTTCAAAGACACCGAGTTCATTCTTTATAGTCTGGACTCTCATGCATTTCTTGACTTGTCTCACTTACATGTTTCTGGACTTGACTCACTACATATTTTCATGCTGGACTCACTACACGTTCATGTGCACGGACTTGATCTTAGCTTAGATTCTTATATCTTACAGTTACTACTATCTTGTTTTCTGATATTCCTGCATCTTTACCTTTATGCACCAGTGATACATGTTTATTTCATGTTTCATACTTCTTTCTTCTTGCTACTTGCTATAACTGTTTTATAGTTTTTATCATTTAAATGGAACTGCTGTTAGAGATGTACTTGCTCCAGTCCTGACTGGACATATTTTTCAGAGTATCCGGAGGATTGGTGTCCGACGTTTTATGGACCTGAGCCTATCGATGGTGCAGACAGGGACCCTCTAGTTTAGAGGTAATTTTCGGGTTGGTAGCCGGGATCACTAGGATCTTGTTGTTGTTTTTATTAGCTTTTAGCACCGGATTTGTCTCCGGTTTTGGATTGAGACATTGTTTGTATATTATTTTGGATGATGTATTGTTGTATTATTATTATTATTGATGTTGTGGTTGTTGTAGTAGTAGTTGGTGGTTAGACTTTATAGTTATTAGTCTTCTTTGCCATCTTATCGTGCTTAGATTCGTGATTGAGTACTTGAGATTATCCTTATGATATTGCTCCTCCGTTTGGAGTTGAGATCTTGACAGGTTATATTTTGATTGTGTGGTTGCCCTCCTTTTGGAGAGGTCATGGCCGATTTTTGTGTGAGATTATTATTTAGTTAGTTGACCTAGACAGCGTTCTACCGCCGATGCTGCGGCGTAGGCTGGACGTACCCACGACTCATGCCCGATTTTCTGGGTGCGGGTCGTGACACGTTTTTGGTGGTGGCCCATGCAGGTCTCGATTCGCAATTAGTACGATATCGTGGTGGTACAACAACTTAGTTGTACTGCTGCGAGCCTGCTATAGGATCTAGGATCTAGGATGAGAGTGTACTCAATCACGACTAGGAACAATTCCAATCTAATTATTCTGAAATTGCTTCTTTTGAAATATTACTGTCCTTTCTTGATGATATCGTATCTTGCGCCGTATTGACTTCTTTTGATCTGTGTTCAGGATGCCTCCGAAGACACGATCCCAACGTACCGTTCCAGCAGTTGCCTCGGAGAGGTCTGCTACCTCTCGTCCAGCTCGTTTTCAGGCAGCTGCTACCGCTCCACTCACCACTCCTGCGGTTGAGGGAGCCTCTGTTTCTCTCGGGGATCCTTCTCCACTTATCGATCCGAGGACTACCCCAGTCGTTCCGGTGGTTCCTCCACCACTTCCTGCTCCAGTAGATGCCGCGCAGTTGTTTGCGTTCTTCAGGGAGATGATGGACGCGCAGCACCGTTAGGTGGATGTGATGAGGCTGGGCATTGAGAATGCCCACCAGGTGGCCATGACGGCAGTTGATAGGGTGGCACAGGTTCAGCCACAGGCAGATCAGATTCAGCACCCGAGGCTGGGCAGTATCATTGACTTCCAGAGGATGCGGCCCAAGGAGTTCCGTGGTACAGAAGGGATCCTGTACGCGGATGACTAGATAGAGCAGATTGAGGGGATCTTCAGGCTGGCACAGATTCCAGACAGCATGCAGATAGAGGCAGCGGGCAGTCAGATGTTCGACCTCGCCTTGACGTGGTATCGCACAGATACGAGGATCACAGCGCCAGGGCTTACTTGGGAGGCTTTCAAGAGGCTTTTTAAGGAGAAGTTTTTCCCAGATGTGGCGCTTAGTGCTTTGGAGAGCTAGTTTGAGGCACTCGTCCAAGGGAGCATGACGGTGGATGAGTACGCAGCGGAGTTCTGCCGTTTGGGCAGATTTGTGGATGGCTTGAGCGAGGCAGCCAAGGCGAGGAAGTTTCGCAAGGGCTTGGTCATGGCGGTCAAGTCTTTGACCAGGAGCGACCGCGAGGCAACTTTTGAGCAGATAGTAGGAGATGCTCAGAGAGCAGAGGATGACTTGGAGCTTAAGTCCAAGAGAGGCAGAGATGATTCAGGCAGTGCCAGTGGTAGTGCGGGACCAGCTAAGCGTCCCTATGTGCAGAAGGCAGCGCAGCAGGGTCAGGATCAGAGGGTGCCCACTTGTGCCTACTACAGGAAGGCAGGACACACTTGGGATGTTTGTAGGAGGAGGCTGAAGGTGTGTTTGTTCTGTGGATCCGCTGCTCACCAGATGCGAGATTGCCCCACTGCACCTCCATTGGGTGGAGCACAGGATCAGAGAGTTGGAGCTAGGCCATCTGTGGCACAGCATCATGCCCCGCACCAGCAGAGGGATACACCCCAGCAGGGCAGGGCTTATGCGTTGACGGTCGAGGAGGCCGATGCTACGGATGTCGGGTTAGCAGGTCTGTCTCTTGTTTCTTCTTTCTGTCCTTTCCATTCCTTGTGGTGTGCTTCATTAGTACCTGTTAGACTTTTTGTGCTGTGGTAGATAGTGTAGTGACCCCGATTGAGACTGTAATAACACGACCAGTAGGACCCTGATCTTGTATGTTGTTTAGGTAGAATTTCTTGACTGTGCTTGTTGGGGGTTTGACCTAGAGAGAGTGTGATTGACTTTAAATTTCGAGGACGAAATTTTCTAAGGAGGATAGGCTTGTCACCACCCCATTTCCAGAGCCGGGTATTTTATTTTTAATTTAGTTAATTGTGGATTATTTATATTTAATTGTATTTATATTTAATTAGTGATTGCTTTATTTTTTATTATTTTTATTTTGATTGTTTTAGGATTTTGGCTAGCCTGGACCCTTGTCAGACCCTAGTGGACCCATGTCCGACCCAGCCCACACCCTTGTGAGAATTATTTTTGGGTTTTAGAATATTTATTATATTTTTAATGGGTTAGTTGGAGAGATTTGGAGTTAGTTTGAGTGCTTTTGGAACCCCGAAACCCAAAACCTTTGTTAGGAGGGCATTTTGGTAATTTCTCCAACTTGTGAAACCCCTTTATTATGTGTGACCGGCCTATTCCCAGCCCATTTTCGTGAACCACAGCAGCCTCTTCTCCCATTCTCCTCTTCTTCTTCACTTCTTCTTCTTCTCCACTCATTTTTCTTCTTCCTTTCTCCTTCCTACTTCAAGTAAGTCCATTTTTCTTCCCTCCTCTTTCCATTTCTTCTACTTGTGTTAACCCTAACCCTAGATCTTTCCCTAACCTAGGTGGGTAGAGCCTAGATTTGGTGTTGGAGCTTGGATTTGAGGCTTGGAGCTTGTAGGAGGTGAATTTGGAGAGATTTGGAGATTTTGGCTTGGGATTCCAACTCCCAAGAGGTAAACCCTAAATTTCCCCTTGTAATTACTCTTTTATAGTGTAATTAATATTTTTGAACCTTCCTAGACCCGTAGGCTACCCGTGGGAGAAAGTTGGAACTAGTTTGGGTGAGTTTAGAGACTTTGACATTAGGTTTTGTGTCGATTTCGGGTGGAATCCGAATTTGGCCCAATTTTGGGTGATGCCCTAGGTTAGACGGACCTAGGTAGACGTTGTCGGGTGTCTTGAGGGTGAGTACGTGTCTCCGTTCGGACACGGGAAGCCGCATCGCGGAGAAACGGGCGTTTCGGGCGAATTTGGGGCTTTTCGTCATCGCCGATTCTAAGTGCGTGTGCGTTTCCGCCACGGACCTAGAATCGACGCGGGAGCACATTTTCTAGGATCTAGACATCGTGTAGAGCGTGTGGGTAAATTTTGGGCCGATTCCGAGTTCGTTTGGTGTGCGTTTCAGGAGGTTTTCCGAGCCGCGCACCACGTGTTCGTCGAAATGACCGAACGGCCATTTTGACTTGGTTTCCTCGTTTCGGGCTTGTGCGCGCGTTGGGTTAGCTTCGGGAAGTGAGTGCTAGAATTTTCGGGCTATATTTTATATATTTATAGGTGTTTGTGCGTGTCGGGGTCGTTGGGCGTGAGTGGGGTGTGTGGTTTGAGTGTTGTGTTGTGTTGTGGTTGTGTGTGTGTCTTTATATATATATATTTATATGTGTACATATATATGTATATATTTATATGTATTTGTATATATGTATATATATTTATATATATGGGTGTGTGTATTTATATCTATGTGCTTGTGGGTGTATATGTCTATGTGTATATATATATATGTATATGTGTAAGTGTGCTTGTGTGTATATGTATATATATATTTGAATGTGTGTGTGTATATATATATATATCTTAGAGTGTGTGTGTGTATTAATATGTATATATATATATTTGTATGTGTGTATATATATATTAATATGTGTGTTTATACATATTTATAGCTATGTATATATTTGTGTGTGAGTGTGTGTATTAGTGTGTTTGTGAGTGTGTAGGTGTGTGTGTTAGTGAGTGTGTTAGAATAGAGATGAGTGTATATATATATAGGTATCTAGTAGTATATATATAGAGCTATTAGTGTGTATATACATATATATAGATATATGGGTGTTTATACATATATATAGATATATGTATATAATTATATGTGTGTGTGTGTTGATATGTGTTTGAGTGTTTTTGTGTGTTAGTAGATATATTAGTGTGTGTATGTATATATATAGGAGCTTGTGTGTATATATATATGTACGTATATATATATATATAGATATATATATATGTGTATATATAGGAGTGTGTGTGTGGGTGTATGAGAGAAGAGAGGGGGGGGGGACTGGACCTGCACAACAGCAGCAGCAGCGTGCAGTGCGCTGCGCACTGCACAGCAATGCAGCAGCAGCAGAAAACTGCAGCAGCAGCAGCAAGTAGCAGCGCGGCAGCAGCAAAAGCAGTGGCAGCAGCAGCAGCAGTTTTTGTAGCTAGCAGCAGCGGCAAATGCGAGGGAGAGGGAGAGGTATATATATACATATAGATATATAGATAGATCAATAGATAGATAGATATATCAATAGGTAGTTGGATAGATAGATAAGTTAATAGAATTATAGATAGATAACTAGGTAGATAGATATAATAGCTAGATAAATAGATATATGAATAGATATATAAGTTAGATAGATAAATAGAGATATAGATATCTAGATAGGTATTAGATATATATCTATATCTATATGTATATATATGAATACATATAGTTAGATAGGTAGCTAGATAGATATTAAATAGGTAGATAGGTATCTAGGTAAATAGGTACTATATAGATACTAGATAGTTAGATACATAGATAGATAATAGATGGATAATTAGATAGATAGATAGGTAATTGATAGATAGATAGTTAGGTTTCTAGATACTAGATAGGTAGATAGCTAGATACTTAGATATATCTATCTAAGATATAGATATCTATATACCTATAGTTATATATATATATATTTATGAGTAAGGTAAGGAAAGGTATTGAGTATTAATGGGTATGTGTGTGGATATATATATGTATATAGGTAGATACCTACTTAGATATATATAAATATGATAGATATATATATTACCTAGCCTAGATTAATAACTAGGTGCATAATCAATAGCTAGATAGCTAGTTAGAGGGTTTTAGAGCGAAACCTCAATACCTTGAGATACCGAGGTATTTGAATACCTCAAGATAACCAAGGTATTGGGTTTCGAGCGGGGTTTTTGAGCAATAGCCTAGGAATAGTATTGGAGTGATTTTTATATGTATATGTGTATATATTTACGCGTGCTAGCATAGGTTTTAGCGGGTTTAGGCGGGGTGCGTAGCCTAGGTTGAGGTATCGAATACCGAGGGTATCCCGGTATCTCAAGGAGGCGAGTTTGTGAGTTTTCTAGCTTAATGAGCTCGGTTTGACCTAGAATTTCAGGAGCACCCTAGTTTGACCCAGACTTGACCGTAGTTGACTCGGTTGACCGCCAAAGTCAACTTTTGACCTAGTTTTGACCCAAAGTTGACTTTTTGGACCCAGAGTTGACTTTTTGACCCAGATTTCACCGGTTTGACCTGTTTGACCTAGAACGACCCTAGAAGCCTATTTTTAGTTATTTTATATCTGTTTAACTCATTAGAACCCTGTTTAACCTTGCTTTTCGCATTAGGTTCTTGCGATACCGGTTCGGATCGCTAGTTGCTCAGGACGTCAGGCGAGTACATTCTCTGATAGTTTTCATTATCTGATGATTATTATGATTCAGCTTCTAGTATAGTATCATATGATTATTCTGGCACAACACGAGACACTGATTGATATTTCTGGATTCATTTACTTGCGACACGTACATTTCATGTTTTTGGCCTCTATTCTGGAATCACTACTGGCATCACCTACAGGCATCACTACAGGCATCATTCATGTACAGGCTGGACTCATCTTGATTTGCGTGTCGGGTCTTGGATTCACTTGTATTAGTCGGGGCGGGGAAATACTCGAGTAGACATGTAAACATTCCTATCTGGCATCATCAGGAATCACTCCCTCTGGTCTAATCTGGAATGATAGCAGCCGCGCACCCAGTGCGCGGTGAGCCGTACTTACCCCTAGCCGTTTACATGTCGAAACAAGTATTTCAAAGACACCGAGTTCATTCTTTATAGTCTGGACTCTCATGCATTTCTTGACTTGTCTCACTTACATGTTTCTGGACTTGACTCACTACATATTTTCATGCTGGACTCACTACACGTTCATGTGCACGGACTTAATCTTAGCTTAGATTCTTATATCTTACAGTTACTACTATCTTGTTTCTGATATTCCTGCATGTTTACCTTTATGCACCAGTGATACATGTTTATTTCCTGTTTCATACTTCTTTCTTCTTGCTACTTGCTATAACTGTTTTATAGTTTTTATCATTTAAATGGAACTGCTGTTAGAGATGTACTTGCTCCAGTCCTGACTAGACATATTTTTCAGAGTATCCGGAGGATTGGTGTCCGACGTTTTATGGACCTGAGCCTGTCGATGGTGCAGACAGGGACCCTCTAGTTTAGAGGTGATTTCCGGGTTGGTAGCCGGGATCACTAGGATCTTGTTGTTGTTTTTATTAGCTTTTAGCACCGGATTTGTCTCCGGTTTTGGATTGAGACCTTGTTTGTATATTATTTTGGATGATGTATTATTGTATTATTATTATTATTGATGTTGTGGTTGTTGTAGTAGTAGTTGGTGGTTAGACTTTATAGTTGTTAGTCTTCTTTGCCATCTTATCGTGCTTAGATTCGTGATTGAGTACTTGAGATTATCCTTATGATATTGCTCCTCCGTTTGGAGTTGAGATCTTGACAGGTTATATTTTGATTGTGTGGTTGCCCTCCTTTTGGAGAGGTCATGGCCGATTTTTGTGTGAGATTATTATTTAGTTAGTTGACCTAGACAGCGTTCTACCGCCGATGCTGCGGCGTAGGCTGGACGTACCCACGACTCATGCCCGATTTTTCGGGTGCGGGTCGTGACTCATTAGATTCCTGATATCCGTCGTCGTTTTTCGGAGCTTTCGTTCTATTAGTAGCAATATGAGGTTTGAAATACGTCGAGCAAAAGTTTGTAATCTCCTCGAGAACATAAGCTTCACAAATAGAGCCCTCAACCCGTGCCTTATTTTTTACCTTTCTCTTTAGGTGATTCAGATACTGCTCGAAGGGGTACATCCACCGATAACCGACAGGACCACAAATATGTGCCTCATAGAAAAGATTAGTTGGCAAATGCTCCATAGGGTCGAAGAATCCAGGAGAAAATACCTTCTCGAGCTTACATAGTGTTACCGCAATATCCTTCTCTTGCTTTTCTAGACGATCGATGGGAAACTTAGTAGAACAAAGATATCTGAAGAATATACTGAGCTCTGTTAATGGATCCCAAATGACCTGCGATAAGAATTCCTGAAATGCAATCGAAATTAACCTCTCCATGAATACGTGACAATCGTGGCTCTTCATACCCGCCAGTTTATTCTCCTTGAGGTCGACGTATCTTCTCAAGTTTGACACGTACCCGTCTGAAAACTTTAGATCTGAATCCACCTACAAAGTCTCCCTTTATCCTCTTTCTCCAGTGAGAAAATTAAATTAGGTTGCTTTAACTTTCCATTCCCCTCCTTTATCAAATATAACACATGACGTCTACATATTTCTTCTAAGTCCAACCTGGACTTCGGATTATCTTTCGTCTTCCCCTTTACCTCCATTACAGTATTAATTATGTTATCAAACACATTCTTCTCGATATACATGACATCAAGGTTATGTCTGATCAGATTGGTGCTCCAATATGGTAGATCCCAGAATATAATCCTCTTCGTTCAGTTATGGGTGCGACCAAATCCGTCACACTTGTACCCCTTAGCAAGCTCTTCGATAGCACTTGGTAAATCTTTTATCTCTTTCCATATCGTGTATCCGGGCCACCTTGGCGATGGATTGGCCTTCTCCACAACGCCCGTACGAAAAGCATTCCTGTTCCTCTGGTACTGATGATCCTTCGACAGAAATTATCGATGACAATCGAAGAAGTACGATTTGCCTCCGTATTTCAAATAGAAAGCCTTATTATGGTCCATGCAATATGGATATGAGAGACGACCATGGGTGCTGCATCCCAATAATATTCTATAGGCCAAAAAGTCGTTGATGGTCCACATAAGTGCTGTCGTCATCTAAAAATTCTGCTCTCTAGAAATATCGTACGTGTTGGCACCTACTTCCCATAGCTGATTCAACTCATCTATCAAAGGCTGTAAATACATATCGATGTTACTCTTTGGATTGTTTGGACCTGGGATAATAACGGTTAGGAACATATACGGAGTCTTCATGCACATCCAAGGCGTTAGATTGTACGGAGAGACGATCACAGGCCAACATGAATACTGGAAGCCCGAAAGTCTGAATGGGGTAAAACCGTCAGAAGAGAGCCCCAATCTGACATTATGTGGATCTGAAGCAAAATCTGGATACTCTCGATCAAAGTGCTTCCATGCTTCTCCATCGGATGGATGATTCAATACTCCTTCGATATATTTTTGTCTGTGCCAACTCATGTTTTCTGCAGTCTCCTTAACCATAAACAACCGCTACAACCGTGGCATCAAAGGCAAGTAGTACATCAAATCGATAGGCTTCCTTGCACTGACAAACTTTCCTCTACCAGTGGCCTTGTAGCGGCCAGTACCACAGAATCGGCACGCATCTTCATCCTTGTCGTCTTTGTAGTACAACATGCAGCCGTTGCGACATGCATCAATTTTCTCGTATCCTATCCAGAGCGATCTCACCATCCTCTTAGATCGATATTAGTCTTTAGGCAACTTTGCACCCTCGGGCAAGATCTCTATAATCAAATTGATCAGTCGATTATATCATTCTTGCGACATGTTAAAATTAGACTTGATGCTCAGTAATCTTGTAACCACCTCCATTGGTGAATGATCCTCACAACCATGATATAGTGGAGTCCTTGCATTCTCCAACAACTCCATAAACTTTGCAGCATCAGTATTCGGTGCCTCCTCAGCTGCATCATAATTGTCCGGATTGAAACTAGGCCCTGCCGCATCAAAAACCATGTTCACCCATCCGTCGTCGTAAACAGTATGGTCGTGGACATCCATATAAGGCTCCACATAAGGCTCCGACTCTGATGCTAGAGACACAAGTTCTCCGTGTGCGGTCCACTGATAGTAATTTGGCGTGAAGCCCTTCGAGTACAAATAATATATGACTTCCACTTCTGGATGATATTTTAAGTTACGATATCTCACACACGGACACTTAATTTTGGTACCATCCATGTACTGAGGGAACGCCTTGGCGAACTGCAGGAACTGCTGTACACCCTCAATAAATTCATCTCGTACACCGTACATGTCATCAAGATGACGGTTGTACATCCATGAACGATGATACAGATAGTAATTCATATCCATTTCTAGATACTTCTGTAAAAATGATAGTATGTATCCTATAAATTATTACATACAGTGTGATTCTCTAGAGGAAGGTAAGAACTGCTTTAACTTGATACACAATGCCCTATGTGTGTGTGTGTGTGTGTGTGTGTACATATGGTTTGAATAAAAACCCTAGTTCTTTTCTAATTTAGTTCTTTGTTTCTTTATAATTTATTCAGTTTTCTTGGCTAAGTGTGATTCTTCTCCTCCAATTCCTGATCAAATGGAAAGAGGACCCATCAATTTGGTATCAATTGGTATCAGAGCCTTTGGATCATGCTCCTAAAGCTAGTGGAGAGTACGACTCGAGTAGCCATGGCTCCAGAGTTGGATCTCTCCAAAGAATCAATACCTACCTGATGCAAATGGGAGGATACTTGCATTGGAAGCTACAATTTATCACTTGAACCATAAAATTTTGATATGTTGTTAGAGGAATTGGCTATGTCAAGAAGAGGGTTTGAGTTCCACCATATGCTCCATCCATGGCAACACATCAATCCCCTCTAAACATACCAAATATACCATAATTTGGTATAAATCCAGCTGGAATGGCACCAAATCTACCACAATTTGGTATGATCCCTACTGGAGTAGCTTAATCCATTCCTCAAACAATGTTTTTTATCAAAACCCTTGCCAAGCTACAACATATTGCCAATTTCCTCATAACCAGAGCACAACTCCAGGATTTCAAGAAACTCGTGGTCAATCCAAATATTACTGCACCAAACCCTAGTTTTTCTACATCACCTATGATATCTTTCCCATGTATAAGTGCATAGTATGCACAGGTTGTGCACTGCAGTATTGGAGTGTTAGGCAGGCTAGGATTTGAGTGTGAGATATGGGAGTGTTGTGCAGGCCAAGAGGGAGTCACAATGCACTCTTGTGCACTGCAGTGAAGAGCAGCAACAACAAGGGGATGTACAATAGCAGTAAGGGGACCAACTGCAGCAGCAAGAAGAGCAATTGTAGGTCTTGTCATGTCAGGTCATGTCATGTTAGGTCGTGTCACATCGTATTAGGGTTAGGGTTAGGGTTAGTATGTGTCTACGTGCGTATATGTATGTGTGTTCGAGTTAGGGTTAGGGTTAGTGTGTGTCAGGTATGGGAGTGTTGTGCAGGCCAAGAGGGAGTCGCAGTGCACTCCTGTGCACTTCAGTGAAGAGCAGCAACAACAAGGGGATGCACATCAGCAGCAAGAGGAGCAACTGCAGCAGCAAGAAGAGTAACTGCAAGTCGTGTCATGTCAGATCGTGTCGTATCATGTTAGGGTTAGGGTTAAGTTTAGTGTGTGTTCATGTGCGTGTGTGTGTATGTTCGAGTTAGGGTTAGGGTTAGTGTGTGTCAGGTCGTGTCGTATCGTGTCGTATTGTGTTATGTCATGTCATATCGTGTCGTATTGTGTTGTGTCATGTCATGTCGTGTTAGAGAGAAAGAGAGAGATAGAGAGAGGAGCTCACCGAGGAGGGGAGCCGAAGGAAGAAAGCCGGAGGGAGAAGGGGAGCCGGAGGAAGGAGGAGCTGACGGTGGAGGGGGAAGGACACGGCCGGAGGGGGGTCGCCGGGAGGGAGGAGGGGATGCCGGAGGAAGGAGGGAAGCCGGAGGGAGAGGACGCAACCGGAGGGGGGTCGTCGGAGGGAGGAAGGGAGCCAGAGGAAGGAGGAGCCAGAGGAAGGAGGTTTCAAATTTGGGAGAGGGAGAGGGAGAGGGAGAGATCGAAGGAAATGGAGGAAGTCATCCATAAATGAAAAAAAAATTAGCGACGTTTTAGCAACGCCAATAATGACGTCGCTAATTAGCGACGTATTTAACGTCGCTAAATGTCTAATAGATATACGTCACTAAATACATCGCTAAACATTGCTAAATAAAATATATTAGCGACGTTTAGCGACCTTAATTGAACTTATAGCGACTAATCTTTTAAAAACTGAATAAAAGTTGCTAAATATCGCTAAATGTCGCCAATTAGCGACTTCAAGCGACATTTTTACATGGATTCGCTAATTTATATTATATTAGCGACGTTTTCCGTTGACGCCGCTAAAAAATATCGCTAATCCCGCTTATTCTTGTAGTGTACAATGTAAACAAGTGAAGCAATGCACTACGAAAGTATATGATGGTCTACTCGAGGCATAGCGGGGTCTACTTGTACGAAGCAAAGGTAGCATGCGAGGGTCCAATCATAAGCCAAGTTTTATTTTTATGTTCTAACAGAAGCAATACAAGATGAGATTATTCCCTTAGCTAGGCGCATTGTATTCTTTATTAGCATGCATGGGTGATTCACCTAGCGACTAGCATATATCGTCCATATTTTTAAGTATGCTGGCTAAGCAAAGACAAGTTCATCGTAGCCATCCACCTTAGCAATAATTCGTCTCGGTCGAGCGATACTTCGAACGAGCCTTTAAAATTCTAAGTCTAAACTCCTGAAGGGCCAAGTCTGGAATCCTTTGCCTCAAGCAAGTCTTCTCGCTGAGTAAAGCGGGTCGGGTTGTTGCACTTGTGCCATTTGAATCGGCTATCCGCTTGAACGGAATGGGTCGATATATTATACACCACTCAAAAAAAGTCTCGTCCTCGAGACTTCTTGAGCGTAAACCATTCTATTGCATTATCGAATCTATATCAAGCATAACAATCGGTACCACTAGATCCGTTCGAACACAATTTTATACTCGTTCCTTATACCGTGTCACGAGTATGTTGGATCTATCTCATTAAATAACTCTATTATTCAATCTAAGGTCTGACTCGATCTCAAATGCGCCTTAGTGCGGAACATATATCGCTTAACGTGGGGTACGGTATTATCCATCTTAAATGATGATCTAAGGCTGAGGCAAACTTATATAAGTCGTTTTACTCGTCCATGCGAATCTAACATATTTACTTGCACTAGCATTCGAGATCAGTATATCGCGAGTCTGGATCGTGCACATATTCAAAGCGTCCCTCAAATATATGCATGTCAACCAACTTATTGATAGGGAAGTCTTTACACTCAAGTTTCACATCATTGAGTCTTGGATCGTGCACACGTTCAAGGCATCCCTCAAATATATGCATTCAACCAAACTTAGCGATAGTAAATTCGGACAAGCTACTTATGAAAATCTCAAGGGTTCTCGTCTTATGAATTATAATGATACTTCCAGCAGGGCCAATCAAAATCCAAGTAATTTCTAGTCCAACTCAAACCAGGCATTGCGCTACCATTTAGCACGATCTATCTGATCAACCGACTAGCGTCTATATCCTATTGTAGATTCTGTTTGTGTCAAACATGGCATACACTTACCGTTCCAAGTCTAAAACTAAGTCTTGCTGCCCCAGTTCTAAGGCTTGCTCAAGCAATACTCTAAAGTCGATCACACAAGTTCTTTTACTAGGCACATGATCGTCTGCCTAATTACTAGGTCAGCTCACAAGGTCATAGGTACAAGTTCAAGCACACGATTTATCGTATAAATTTGTCGCACGATGCTCGTCCTAATTCCTAAGGTCAAACCATTATTTGTTTGCACGGAATATTCTACCCAAGCTTATTTTACTCATATTTCTAAACATTGAGCACATATCATCCTACACACATTAACATGTTCGTTTATACAGGGTCGAGTCTGTTCAGTCAAATCTATGATATATCCAAGATGTATGACAAGCCTAGCAATTCATATAGTCTATCTCCTTAAGCATATTTTGATAAAATCTACTAATCCATTAAGTCTAGACTACCAAGCCATGATTCAATTCTAATATTTGATCTCAATCATAACTCTAAGTCGTCCAACAAGATTTACGTATCCGTTCACGCAACAATCAAGCGTATTTTACTCTAGGTTCTAGACTAACTCATCATGAAAACACTTTCGGTTCACTTGTATTCCCAAATTTGTCTTATCGTGTCAAACCACAAGTCAACACGATCCATCAGTTGTCACGCTCCGGTCTTCCGTAAGTTTGATCATCTTCGTTGGATGTGAGATCATCATGCCAACGCTCCCACTGGATAATTGTCCTAATCCGGGTGTGACGTATGTACGAGTCTAGAGTTACGCTCGTACTAGACAAGAACGTCGAATATTATGGTTATCATCGAAACTATTGAGGCTTCCTTATCATTTTATTTTGCTCCATCCAAGATATATATATATATATATGTCCGTTCATACCGTGATTATATTTTATCTAACCAAATCATCCAACTTCAATGTTACCATTTGATAAATCCATAGTCTACTTCTGGCATTCCTCAAACAACTAAGTTTAAATATTCAAGCCAAAGTCTATCCACTTTTGACATATTCCAGTCATCGAGTTCATTTGAATAATCATCGAGCATGTTCCCGTGAGTTCGACCATCCCCGACGGACGTGAAATCACCAAGCCAGCGCTCTAGCAGGATAATCGTTCTCGGCCGGGCCTAATTTTTGAGAGTTATCTTTTGAATTAGATTCAAGATCGTTCTTCCAAACTCTAGATCAAATCCGTAATCGCTTCCCTCTTTCATCGAATTTTAATATTCATTCTCAGGCTAACTTATATTCGAGCGATATTCTACTCAAGTTTAATCTCTTTGATTCAATTTGAAATTCCTCGTATGATCCATCAAGTTTCCAACAAGTTTCCTTGACCAAGATATTAATTTTATTACCTTGAATCCCTATTCGATAAGCCTTATCACTTGTTCAAGACATTCTTAATCGTTCAAACTAACTATCGTACGAGACCAACAAATTTATTTGAACATTTCCAAAATGATCTATACACCACTCAGAAATTGAGTCACCCAATTAAATCCTCAATAATGTTCGCATCACTAGCTAACATATTCACCAAGTCATTTCTTAGAATCCCCTTACGATACCTAAGCATCGCCTGGTAAATCTTAGTCTTATATATATTCTTATAGATAATCATCCAAGTAAACCATATCTAATTGTATATGCCGACACAAAATACCGTTTGAGCTATTTTCCAAAATCGAAGCACGATTCTCTATATTCGCCTTAACGATAATCTGATAATGTTTTATCGGTTGGCATTCTAAGTATGACTTATTTTTTTCCTAAACGATATCCCAATCTCGCTTGCAACTAGCTTGCACCAAAAGGGTCTTGGCGCGCGATACTTAACACAACTTAGCCGAAAGGCTGTGTGCATAGCTAACCGTCCGAACGATATTTTATCTCGCACACTAACCAGCTGGATAATCATGTATATGTATTCGGGTTCGCACATAACTTGAAAATTCTCGCACGAACATATTCTCACAAAGTCTAACACAGGTCGGAACAAGGTCATCACATAACTATCCAATTCAAGAAATCATATAAACACCCGAATATTTTTTAAATTTAAAAATGATTTTTTAAGATTTTTTTTGTATTTTTTATTAATTATAAATAATTTTTCTTCAAAGGATTAATATTTTGAGGAAATAAATTAAATAATAAAATATTATAAAAATTATATTTTGAGTGTATAATTAATAATATGATATTGTGTAATTTTTTTTAGAATTTATTGGGCTCAAAAACTATTTTTAAATAGCTAAAAAATATTATGTTTAGATAAACCAGACAGAATTAGACTTGAACCAAACCAAACCAAACCAAACCAAACCAAACTAAACCCAACCAACCCAAACCCTACCCTAATAGATCGGATCCTACCCGTACCCGACCCGACCTGACCCGTACCCGATCCACTGCTACAGTGGGTAACCATTCCCCCGCATCCCCATGATCCCCCCCGACCGTTATACCCCCGACTCCGTCGTGACACCCCCGCGACCCCCTCGAAACCCCCGACGACACCCTCGTGATCCACCTTCCCGTAACTGCGGCCCTCCCCCTATTTAAACTCGACCACCACCACCTTCACCATCACAACCACCGCCACCCCACTCAACTCCGGCCGACTCCGAAAACCCCGAGCTCCCCGCTGCAACCCCGACCGATCATTGCTACCCCGGCGTCGACGACCCCACGACCAAGAGGACCGAGAAGCCACCCTTCCGTCGCCGCCGACGTGCACCACCGTGCCATCCCGTCCATGCGTAGCACACTGCGACCAACCCCTGTTCCGGTAAGTTTTTCTCCCTCGTTATTATGTCAATGTTTAATCGGCCTATTACGTTGTGATCACAGCATGATCCTCTCGAACCCTGTCCAATTAGATTGGGGTATCGTGTCATGTGTCTGTCGTAAACCGTGACGCAAAAACAAAAAAAATAACCCAATTTTGTAGTTCAGAAACCGTCCCGAAGTCCCATGTTCATGGCCATTTTACTCCCAACCTGTTTAATATTTTTAGATTCTGTTTGAACAATAAATTAGATAATATAACCGAGATTAAAATCCTATAATTAGTTTATTTTAATTTGTTGTATGTTATGTTTTATTCGTGGGTAAAGTTGACCAAAAAATTGGTTTTTAAAATTCGAATTTTCCCGAAATGGGGTGCATCCCGCTAAACGAGGCAACTTCATCGTGTGCAAATTACACCGAAAGGTGCGTATCACCAATGCAGACATGTGAGATTTTGTGAAAGTTGATTTGGATCTGCGTGCACACAGGAATCAACGCGTATCCGTCAAAAATATCTCGTATCGGCCCGTTCTGATACTCGCTATAACTTCGCGTGTACCTGTCATTTTGGAACAAAACTTGCACCATCGAATTCATAGCATTACGCTGGGCCTATAACCCAAGTTTGGTTCGATTCTGAGAATGTTGATAAAACCCTGTTTCGTGGGTCCCATAGCTCCATTTGGCAAGTAATTTTATGATCGACTCATCAGAATCTAGTTCTGGGCATTCCGTTGGGTTCGTATCATCGTTCTGGACTCGTAAACACTAATTTTGATGAATTTGGAGAACTTTGTCTCTGGCATATTTTTTGGTGCGAAGTGGGCTACCTATGGACCCTACTTTGACCATAAACTGTCAATTTTGCCCCTGTGTCCAAATTGGACTTATGGGTAGTCAATCCTATATATTTTATATATTCTGAGAGTGATGGTAATATTTATTTTAGCATCCGAAGGTGTACCTGAAGATTCCACATACACCGAAGTAATTGAAGGAATTCAAACCCCAAGCAAGTGTACCTTACCAACTTGCAGTAGTTCCTGTTATATTATTTGCTTAAGTTCTTTCTATATATATATATACTCTTGAGATGTACATATTTAACCTAGGAACGTGAGACATTGCTTAGCGTCCGAACAAGATTCGGGTGTCGACGCCGTATGCGGAGTCGTGTAACGTCACTTAGAGGTTATCGTAGCCACCCACCTAAGCGATGATTCACCTCGGTCACACGATACTCCGAGCGAACATTTGAAAGTCTAAGTCTGAACTCCTGAAGGGCCAAGTCTAGAATCCTTTGCCTCAAGCAAGTCTTCTCGCTGAGCAAAGCGGGTCGGGTCGTTGCACTTGTTCCGTTTGAATCAGCTATCCGCTTGAACGGAATGGGTCGATACATTATGCACCACTCAGAAAATGTCTCGTCCTCGAGACATCGTGAGCGCAAACCATTCTATCGCATTATCGAATCTATTTCAAGCATAACATTCGGTACCACTAAATCCGTTCGAACATAATTTTCTATTCGTTCCTTATACCGTGTCGCATGTATGTTGGGTCTATCTCATTGAATGACTCTATCATTTAATCCACGGTCTGACTCAGTCTCAAATTTGCCTTAGCACAAAAAAATATTAATTAATGCAAGGTACAGTATGATCCATCTTAAATGATGCTCTAAGGCTGAGGCAAACTTATCCAAGTTATTTTACTCATCCATGTGAATCTAACATATTCACTTGCACTAGTATTCGAGATTAACATACATAAGTCTGGATCGTGCACATATTCAAAGCGTCCCTCAAACATATGTATGTCAACCAACTTGGCAATAGCGAAGTCTTTGCACTCGATTTTCATATATCATTGAGTCTTGGATTGTGCACACATTCAAGGCGTCCCTCAAACATATGCATTCAACCAAACTTAGCGATAGATAATTCGGACAAGCTACTTGCAAAAATCTCAAAGGTTTTCGTCTTATGAATCACAACGATACTTCCAGCAGGGTCAATCAAAATCGAAGTAATTTCCATTCCAACTCAAACCAGGCAATGCACTACCATTAAGGACGATCTATCCGATCAACCGACTAGCGTCTATGTCCTATCGTACATTCCGTTTGTGTCAAACATGGCACACATTTATCGTTCCAAGTCGAACACTAAGTCTTGCTGCCCTATTTTTATGGCTTGCTTAAGCAATACTCTAAAGTCGGTCATACAAGTTCTTTCACTAGGCACAAGGTCGTCTGCCTAATTATTAGGTCACCTCACAAGGTCATAGGTAAAAGTTCAAGCACACGATTCATCATAAAAATTTATCGCACGATGCTCGTCCCAATTTTTAAGGTCAAACCATTTTTGGTTACATGGAATATTCTACCCAATCTTATTTTACTCAGGTTTTTAAACATCGAGCACAAATCATCCTACACACATTAACATGTTTGTTTAGACTGGGTCGAGTTCTTTCAGTCAAATCTATGATATATCCAAGATGCATGACAAGCCTAGCAATTTGCATAGTTTATCTCCTTAAGCATGTTTTGATAGAATCTACTTGTCCATTAAGTCTAGACCACCAAGCCATGATTCAATTCTAAATCTTTTATCTCAATCATAACTCTAAGTCATCCAACAAGATTTACGTATCCGTTCACGCAATCATCAAGTGTGTCTTACTCCAGGTTCTAGACTAACTCACCCTGGAAACACTTACGGTTCACTTGTATTCCCATATTTGTCTTATCGTGTCAAACCATAAGTCAAGATGATCCATCAATTGTTATGCTACAGTCTTCCATAAGTTTGATCATCCTCGTTGGACGTGAGATCACCAAGCCAACGCTCCCGTTGGGTAATCGTCCTAAACCGAACTTGACGCAAGTACGATCATAGAGTTACACTCGCACAAGACAAGAACGTCGAACATTATGGTTATCATCAAAATGATCGAGACTTTCTTATTATTTCACTTTTCTCTATCCAAGATATATATATATATATATATATGTATATATATATATATATATATATATATATATATATATATATATATATATATATATATATGTATGTATATATATATATATATATCTACTTAGTCATATTCGTTCATGCCGTAATTGTAATTCGTCTAGCCAAATCACCCAACTTTAATGTTATCATTTGATAAATCCATAGTCTACTTCTCCCATTCCTCAATCAACTAAGTTAAAATATTCAAGCCAAAGTCTATCCACTTTTGACACGTTCCAGTCATCGAATTTGTTTGAATAATCATCGGCATGTTCCCGTGAGTTCGATCATCCCCGTCGGACGTAAAATTACCATGCCAGTGCTCCAGCAGGATAATCGTTCTTGACTAGGCCTGATTTTCGAGAGTTATCTTTTGAACTAGATTCACGATCGTTCTTTCAAACTCCAAATCAAATCCGTTATCGCTTACCTCTTTCATCAAATCACAATATTCATTCTTAGGCTAACTTCTATTCGAGTGATATTCTACTCAAGTCTAATCCATTTGATTCAATTTGAAATCGCTCGTACGATCCATCAAGTTTCCAACAAAGTTCATTGACCAAGATATTAATTTTATTACCTTGAATTCCTATTCGATATAAGCCTTATCACTTGTTCAAGACATTCTCAATCGTTCAAACCAACTATAGCATGAGACCTATGAATTCGTTTGAACATTTTCAAAATGATCCATACACCACTCAGGAACCGAGTCACCCAATTAAATCCTCAATACTGATCGCATCACTAGCTAGCATATTTACCAAGCCATTCCTTATAATTCATGTACGATACCTAAGCATCACTTGGTAAATCTTAGTCTCGTATATATTTCTGTTAATAATTATCCAAGTAAACCATATCTGATTGTATCTGCTGACACGAAATACCGTTTGAGCTATTTTCCAAAATCCAAGCATGATTCTCTATATTTGCCTCAGCGATAATCTGATAATGTTCTATTGGTTGGCATTCTATGTATGACTTATCTTTTTCCTGAAGGGTATCCTAATCTCGCTTGCAACTAGCTTGCACTAAAGAGGGTCTTGGCGTGCGATACTTAACACAACTTAGCCGAAAGGCTGTGTGTATAGCTAACCGTCCGAACGATATTTTATCTCGTACACTAACCAACTGGATAATCATGTATATGTATTCGGGTTCACACATAACTTAAAAAATTCTACCACGAGTCTATTCCCACAAAGTCTAACACAGGTTGGAACAAGATTATCACATAACTATCCAATTCAAGAAATTTTATCAATCACATACAACTTTTTAAAAGTATTTAGACTCATTGTATAGAATATTCTATTGGGACATTGAGAGAGAGAGAGAGAGAGAGAGAGAGAGAGAGTATGCACATAGCCCACGAACGAGTTTTCCAAAATAAGAAAATTGATACAAAGTCCAAAGGCGTAAAGCCATGCTCTGATACCAATATGTCATGCCCCAATCTCCGACAAGTAATCAGCCATCGCCGCTAGGCGCGAATCACTGTATCAGCGCTCCCGTGGGACAATCTTTTCCATTTAGACGTGATGTCACATGAGCATAAGCTGCGCTCGTGCAAGGCCATGATCCATACAGGCAGCAAAATAACTAAGCCACTGAGTCGCAAAGATAGTCTGAATACAACAGAATAAGAAATGAACAGGCAATTAGGAACAAGTTCACACAGTCATCAATATCGAAAGTATTGAATAACAAAAGTATAGAAGTAAAACAAGCACTTTATTGATATTGCACAAGTATTACAAGCGGCGCTAGGCCGAGATTACAGGTCGCTCAAGCTCTCTCTCTTTCTTGAAACAATAAAAGTTTGCCAAGTGGCTACAATTTATGAAATAAAACATAGATGATGTTCCAACATTATGTCTTATATATGTGCTTCAGTTTCGGACGCAACATTCCAAGGTTTCAGAGTGAACTCCACTCCTTAGCATGAACGAAGGGGATTTTTGTACCGAACAAAGTTCTCCCGCACCCTACAAGCAATCTGGTGGATTATCAGTACATGAATGCACTAGTGGAGTGGATTCTTGCTCGGTCGACAAATTAAAACATGTTATAAATCTCAGATGCGTGGGTCAACAAGCCCAAGCCTTTGTTGTAGTTTCAGTCAAAATAAAATAAAATAAGGAATTTGCGATCCTGACTCGCGCAGCATCCCAATCACAGTGAAGTCACTAATCAAATTCCCCAAAAGACGAGATTCAAAGCAGGAGATAAAAAAGAAAAAGCAACCAGGTGATAAGCGAGTAGACTTAGCTGCAGAACTAGCTCTTTTAGTCGCCGAATTAATAGAAGAATATCCCTCACTCATAGGCACCTCACTTTTTTCCGTGCACCATCAATTAAGTTATCTTTCTAGTCTTGCCTTAGGATAAGTTTTATGGTATAATTAAAAGCCTAACTCGTATGGCAATGCGCCGTACGATATAAGAGTAACATGGCGAGACTTACCAATATACCATTTGTCCTTCCCTGTCTAAGGCAAACCAAGTTAAACCAAGGATGAACATGTATAATAAAATCCAGGGGCAATAACATAAGCAAACACAAGTGTCATAAGCGAGGTTCTGTTTCAGGTGCACGAGTTACATGGATTCCTTAGGCGTGTTGCAATGGATGTTCAAGTGTTCAATTATGTATAAGTGTGTTATACTCATATCCGTTCAGGTGATCCAGATTTACTAGGCATGATGCATTGAACCGCATGCGGATTGCCGCTAAACGATGATGACTTATCTATATGAACATGAGTCACTCGCATAACCATAAAGGATGAGTTATAGTCTCGGGGCAATATTAGATGCATAAGGTATGAGTTGCTACACACCATCTTCTCCTGGGATGGTATAGAGTGCAACGCGACGCCAAAGGAGCGCTCACTCTATGCCGCCTACTACCATTTGACTATTAGGAAGTTTCGTCCGGATCGGATCGGCCCCGGTGCCCCGACGACCATCTGTAGGAACCTGAACATGAATACCTTGTGCACAAGTTTTCTGTGACATGTAAGTCTTGGGTCTCAGATTCGCGTGATTCATGACATGACATATAAATTCTTGATTCTTGTTCAGAATGAGTATGCTCCACGAGCTGTTATTCTTGCTTTATTTGACATGATTCTCGTTCAAAGTTAAACTTTATATGGTGCAATCCCCTAGATCGAATTTGCCTTGGGGACCTAACCGTCCCGGACACTTTCAGGTTTATACTTCCATGGAACGACTATTAGATAGTCTTCCGATGAATTAGATGAATACAAGGCAAGATATTGTCTACTTGATTGTGGCATAAAATTATATGACAAGCATTGAAATGAGGCAACGAGTACAAGTTACAATGTAAGCAGGCAAGCATGCAATTATATTTAAAACATAAGCATTTACATTAGCATGGGTCTAAGGGGTAGTGCGAGGAGTGAAGCCGTAAAGGGACATTATCGAGCGATATAATCTATGGGCATGCAGTATAAACAAGTGAAGCAATGCACTACAAAAAGTATATGATGGTCTACTCGAGGCATATCAGGGTCTACTTGTACGAAGCAAAGGTAGCATTCGAGGGTCCAATCATAACTAAGTTTTATTTCCATGTTCTAACACAAGCAATATAAGATGGGATTATTTCTTAGCTAGGTGCGTTGTATTCTTTATTAGCATGCATGGATGATTCACCTAGCGACTAGCATGTATCGTCCATATTTTTAAGTGTGCTGGCTAAGCAAAGACAAGTTCATCGTAGCCATCCACCTTAGAGATGATTCACCTCGATCGAGCGATACTCCGAGCGAGTCTTTGAAAGTCTAAGTCTGAACTCCTGAAGGGCCAAGTCTAGAATCCTTTACCTCAAGCAAGTCTTCTCGCTGAGCAAAGTGGGCCGGGTCATTGCATTTGTGCCGTTTGAATCAGCTATCCGCTTGAACAAAATGGGTCATTACATGGTGATTCTAATATTCCAGTTCCAAGTATTCAAACCATTATGTTTGTTCCATATTATTAGGCATGAACGAGTAGAAGAGAAGGGACAGAGCCCACTCTCTAAGTCTGAATCTGCTAAGTACTCTGCCTTGCTGATGCGGCCGATTCCTTGAATCTATGGTCTAATACGAAGCACGATCTACTCAATTGGTATGACCGTGCGAGCAGGCCATGCTCTCCAAATCATCCGACCGATCGGACTAAGGAAGATAGTATTATCGCTCCAATCCCGCTATCCTAGTACTACTCTGAATGAGCACCTGATTCTATCAAACTTTGCATGCAATCTGCATATAAAACCAACTCAAATTAATACTTGCTCCCGAATCCAACAAATCAAAATATAACCAATAATTGTCTCATTTAATCTGACTCAACTTAATGCACCGTGCGGTTATGGGATATTACATAATATACCACTTAGAATAAGGTTCATCCTCGAACCAAACCAGTATCCATTCTTTTCTCGTATACTGCTTGACCATTTCATAACTCTTCTTCATGCAACTCACATTCGCCTGATCTAGACTCAATATCTCACTTCGTACTGAATGCTCGCACAAATTCCATATTCACATATCATCCTTGTAGCTCAATTCGAATTCAACATATCACTTAGTTCGGATCATACATATATTTAAGACATCCCCAAAATACGTGCATTCTAGCTGAGCTTAGCGATAGCAAATTTGGACAAATTACAAGGGTATCTTCATATCCGAGACATTCATCGCTTCATGACTGATCCTGATGTTCATCCCATAACTCATTCACACAAATGCTATTCTCAGATATATGATTCTTCTCTGACAATCTCTTCACCTGACTTAAATTAGTTCGTATTTTGACTCAATCCATTCTCTAGCAAGATCCAACACATGATCCATATCCTTGCGCATCCCAAGCACAATAACTATTCTGCAAGGCCCTATCATCTAACTATTTTTGAATTCTCACTAGCATCGTCAAAGCTCAACCAACTAAACATCAAGCATTATCTCCAAATATTATCTTATGCTCCGAACGATCATCATAACTGATACTATCCTAGCTAGGCGACTTACCCTAATATTACACTATGAACTTAGATCAGCTCAGTCCAACACCTCTACCTCAATCTTAATACCTCTTTGGGTGAACACATATATTGAAGTTCATGTGATCCACGAAGATTTTGCCGCCACGCCAAAGGGATAGTATCACCATAATTTCAACGTGGAAACACTCGCCATAATTTCTAGGTCGAGCATAAAATAGTTCTTCTCGCTGCTTCCACTACCTCAAAGAACAGGATATCACCTTCGTCTTCTGCATGAGCACGTATTGAAAACTAAGTCAGATTTTATCTTGTATATCTGAGGCACATATGTTCCATTCGAAAGTGCAAGAATTTGACCTGAACGAGCCGCGACTTTTGTCACGCCCCAAATTTCAGCTAGTTTGATAATCGTCCCCCGGGCGTGATGCTGTGCGCGCGTAAGATGCATGCGCACAAGGCATAGGCATAATGTTATACCTTAGACACATATGTAACCGAGTACGCAATGAGATATCACACATTAAAATGTAAAAAAGTTCTTTTTATTGATAATGAACATCTTGTTACACACTCTTGACTCAAAACATAAAGGGATGCCACACGGGATTACAACATAGACGCAAAAAAGATTATCGATCCATACATTATATCCCTTACTAATATTTTATAATAGCAAACCATCTTGCGTGCGTGTTAGCATCATCGCCTAGGAGCTTCAAAAGGGTATGTGCGAGATCCTTTGAGATTATGTACTTATGCTCCAAAAGTCATAAACATGAATGTGCCATATCAATGAAAGGTTGAGGGAAAGCTTCAGCTCCTCGTCGTGACACCATGGATCGGGAAACCTGCTGCAACGAGGGTCAGTACTTCAAAAAATATCGGCGAGGACGAGCTAACCCAATATACCAAATCGATATTGTATTCATGTAAATATGCTACATTATTATTATTATTATGTGATTTTTCTATCTTGCGTTAGTTTAATTCTTTATACATACGATAGAATGGAATGACATAACAAAATGTGCCACCATTCGGTGACTTTTACCAGCACCATCTGAACCACCTGTACAAAACTTACCATGACCTTCCCTGCTACGAAGATATAATTAGTTTGCACAGTTTAAATATACATAGCATGTCACTGGTCGGACTAGGGATGATCGGCTATCTTTCTGCCTTGGGTAGCTAGCCCTTAGCGGACGTCCCGATTCAACCCGTGTTGGGACTTCAGCTAGTAAATATTCTTCCCAGGATGAAGCGATCCCAGTGCCCCATCGACCGTTCGTAGAACTCTACCCTTGTGCACAAGTTATCCTTGAAAATGCATCATCTATGAACTAAGTTATCAAATAAAGCACTTCAAGGTAATATAAGAAAATAAACTGCATGCATATTCCATAGTATAGGCTACCTTGCTCAATGCTCATATTTCAATTTGCACTACTCATTGAACAATTATAGATAAATAAGTTCTAGCTACAATTGAAATAAAATTAAGCATATGCATAGCAGACAAGCACACAAACGTGGTGACCGTACGGTAAGTTTGTGCATGTGACAAGCATTAAGTATTTTAAGTCTACTTATTCTTCTTTCTGTCTTTAAGACAATTTTTTTATTATGGTATCGTTAATCGAAATGCACAAACAAGTCAGATTATTAAGAAGAAAGACTTGAAAGAAGGGCGCTAATCGAAAGTAAAGCCACTCATAAGTTGGTAAATCGGGAGAGAGAAAGGGGAGATCTTCAAGACTCAGCTTGTGCGTCGCCTACATGATCACCTACACGTATCACCAGATGATCAATATCTCCTGCCTCGGTCTCCAAAGGTTCGATATAAAATACAAAATTCAAAAAATGAAGACAATAAAATTTATTAAAATCCCTCAAGAAAATGCAAGTTACAAAACCAACAAGAAAGCAACCAAGCGACATTCAAAAATGGGCAAGAAAACCAGCGCAACGGAAAGGCCCCTCTTGACTCTGTCATCGAGTCCTTCCTTGAGGCACGATCTGCTGAATGTGGGACTTGATTCCGAAGAAACCAATCCATAACAAGAAAATGATCTTGATTCAATCTGTCCCGATCGAACGATACCAAGAATTTCTTAGCCGCGCTACCCGAATAGGAGAAACGGGGCACTACATCTTAACCAACTAATAAAAAGTTTTATCCTCGAAACTTAGGAATAAAACCTACCCCTAAGAAAATAATGAGGGAAACTTTTCCTTCATGTTCGATTCGATTTTCCAGGTCGACTCCTCGACCGCATGGTTCCGCCAAAAAATGCACACACGCGAGACTACATAATTCCGTAATTGTTTCTCTTTTCGATCCAAGATCTGAACGGGCTCTTCGACGTACGACAAGTCTTTCTGCAGATCCAGCTGACCAACTACCACGTGGTTATGGTCGTCCACATACTTCCTAAGCTATGACACATAAAAAATATCATACACGTCTGTAAACCTCCTCATTTATTTCTATAGATAGTCTGGATATGGGATAGAAAATTTTTGGTTGAGCAGCAGATGACTGAGGTTTAGAAGTAAGGTTACAGATGTCTGATTTTGAATTAAACCCTTGGCGCGTCCTACCGTTGTTGGAGTATTTGGAGCCCAACATCAGCCCATAAATTCTATCAGATTGTTACACTCTTGACTTGACACGCCAATTTAGGCGCTGGACTTTTCCGTCTCTCAAAATCAAATCCATTGTGCCCTAAATTGATTGCACAACTTCCCGTATCCAAAATCCTATATTTAATCCGATGTCGGATACCTGTGTCGTTACCATCAATTTTGAGACACCAACTTAACCTGTTGAGTCGGACCAACTAAAGGGTCCAAGACTGACTCTAAGCCTACACCATTCTTGATCTTTGAGTCACTCCCAAATTGAGATCCCAGGTGCCCCATTTAATTAAAAAGCGTGGGACATAATTTATTCTAATTAAATTGGGGATACCAACTTTGACTAATCCATTTTAATCCCAATTTAATTCCAATGCCCATTTAATTAAGCCCATGCAAAACACCCAACACCCCCTCACCCTACAAAACACCAAACACCAATTCTCCCATAATTTTTCCATCATTTCATTTATTTGTGCAAATTCCCAAATTTAAGGGACTTATTCATAAATATTGCATTAGATGTCATCCCTTCATTGGACTAAGCCAATGAAGAAGGCTCACCCTCACCCTTAACCGATTCAACCCAACCCCACACTCCCCTTGGAATGAACATATTTTTTTATGAGAAATCTGAGCTACTCATTTAAAATGGGCTCATCCACACCATCCATTCTACCTACACTTATCTATTTAATGTCTCTTTCTCCCCTCTCCCCAATGCAGGCCCTAATCCCAATGCCTAGAGAAATCCCCACCCCCTCTCTCTCTCCTCCCTCTTCTATATTGCAAACCGAGCCTCCTACCATTTTCTTCTTCTTTTTCTTCTTCTTCTTCTTCTTCTTCTTCTTCTTTTTCTTCCTCTCCATTTCACCTACTTCAAGTAACCCTAACTCCGGACTCCCTCCATTTTTTCGGCCATCCTTCGACTTCATTGAGCTGCTGCCCCCCGACCGACTTCCCTCTATTTTTCAGCCAGCTTACAACCTCGACCGGCCAACCGACTGCTGCACCCCGCGAGCTCCACCCCCATCAACCACCTTGACCGAACCTCACCCCCACACTCCGGCTACCCCCCTCGACAGAACCACCACCGGCTGCTGATCGCGCCGACGTATACGAGTTTCTTCCGCACCACCCTTAGCCGAGCCTCCACGCCGCCATGTTCCTCAACGACAACCTCCAGCGGCGCTGTACCACCCCACGGTGAGCCCCCTAGACCGGCCTCTATCTCATCACCATCACCACTGCTACCACCATCACTCCACCCGCCATCACCTCCTTCTCTAGCGGCTGCCACAACCACCTCCGGCGGCCGCCGGATCTCCTCGACTGGCCAGCATACCTGTACCATGGCAGTTACCTCTCCCCCGGCCTTCCTCCACCCACAGCTGCCATTCATCACCACCGCCACCATAGCCACGACCTCCGGCCTTAACCCCGGTCATCCCCCACATCACTTTACCGCCACCATAGCCACGACCTCCACCTCCACATCATATCCCCGCACCTCCGGTCTTCTCCGGCCAGTAGCTTCCCTGGCCTGTTGTTTCCCACCATTCTCCTACGGCCAACCCCTCACGCCACCACCACATCGCCATTACCGTCACCTCGACCGAGCACATCCTCGCACCATCGGTCGAGCACATCACCACCACCCTCTCGACCATTGACTCCCCCACCACCTCCAGCTTTCTGCCAACCACAGCACCCCCGGCCATCATCCCCCCTCCAGCCAGCAACCACCCCATCCAAGGTGAACGACTCTCCCCCCCCTCTCTATATGTTTATATATTGTTTTGTGCAAATATAGTATAGAGTAATTATTCTTGTGTAAATGATATATAATTAGGGTTTAATGTAGTGTTTAGGGTTTAGTTACATAAGTCTTTAAAATGAAATAAATGGATATACATGAGTTAGGGTATGAGAATACATGGATTTTTCTTTAGGGTTGGGATTATATAAGATGGTTATGAACTATATGCATGGGTGAAAATTGCAAGGTTAATATACAAGGCATTCAAATATATATTGAGTTCATGATATTGGAATACCTTGAGATGTTAGGGCATTGAAATTTATATATGCACTATTGATTAATATTGTTGAGCAAATTAAATTGTTATAAAATAATACTATGATCTGTCATCGAGGGACAGGTGATTTATTATGAACTAGTATGTAGTATCAAACCATTAATCGGTAATTTAGAGATTGAAAATTAATGATGGGTTTAATTGAAGATTAGTGCTTATTGTGAATTAGTAATGATGATATGGAACGAAAGGTTTAATAATTATTAATTGTGTATTTGAGAATAACAGTAAATATACATGTTAACGTCGGTGCACACCGAGGTAAAAGTTGAGGAATAAATATGCATGAAATACCAATGAACACTGTGCTGAATATGGTAGGATTGAGGATAGTTTGATGATATTATACAGATAATTAGTTTGATTTGATGTAACGTACCAATAGTTACCTTGGTCAACCCTCTAGCGTCGTGTCCCTGTGAGTTGTAGCTGAGTCTGAGCATATGTTTAGACGTGTGTCACATCTCTGTTTGCCATATGATAGTTTATTGATTTATTTTGTATCTCGTCTCTAGGTACTATGGGACCTGCAGACTTGGACGTGGTACCGGATCCCCGTCATCAGCAGCCGAACCCAGGCAAGTGTACCTTGCCACCCTGTATTTCAGTTACAAGATATTTATTGTTTCATTATTTATATTGTGCGCGTATTTGTTTATGATCGTTACTTCGTGTCCGGATCACAACCGGGTGCAGACGTTCGTCGTAACATCTTGTAACGAATGTTTGATATTCGTAATACCTCGATGTACGTACCTGAGTATATCGTCACCCCAGGACACACTCATACACTGTGATCATGCCATATTCCTGTATCCTGATACTGACATCATGACTGAAGACTGGGACGACCTTAGGGTCGTATTTGTTGATAGTATTTTTATGCGAAGAGACTGCTAGATAGAGGTTTAGGTTCAGCGCACCATCGTTGACCGCTTGGGATAGGGAAGATAGTTACTAGATGTTTGGGCTCCTCTGCACGCGCTTATATATGTATATGTATTATATCTGTAGTGATCCTGTATCTAATGTAGTTGTATCACCCGTGTGACTCTTTGCCAGGAGCTGCGGTACGTCCCGTGTCTCCGTGTCCGGAGCTACAATTTTATTTTGGACAGCACATGCGTCGAACATTATCTTCAAACTGTGTCTCACTTAGTTGGTTATGCTAGACTACACCGTCGTTGCACTTATACTTTCTGTTGTACCTTGGCATGCTATATTTTTGTACCTTGTTACGTTCCTCTGAGGACTTGGTTCCCTGCAAGTTTTGCAGCCTAGACGATTACGGAGGATTTGGAGTTGCTGATGGAGTGGCATGTCTTACGGGCATTGTACCAGGTACTCATATCATTTCTATCGGCATTATGGTTACTTTATTCATATTGATTATTCATCTGCTGTTGTAGCCTAGTTTTCGTAGACTCATCTCTTCTCGAGTCTATTCGAGTTTGTGTGTTATTGGCGGCCGACTTTAGCATATGTAGCTCTTTCTTGTATATTGTTGTACATTGTGGATTGAGACATAGATGATTACATTTACGGGATTTTTAGATAGTGTCCTTTATTTTTACAGCTTATACGTATTCGAGTCAGACGAGAGTCTGCTCGAATGTGTAGCTGGCTTATCGCGTATTCCTGGTCCTAGGTCTTTTAGGACTGGGGCGTGACATATTTTTGTGGTGGCCCATGCAGGTCCGATTTAAATCGTCTTGGTCACCTGACTGTGCCAAGCAAGCTTGCAAATTAGGAATAGATATTATGATTGTTGAATAGGATCTCAATCCATAATCGATTTTAAAAACTTACTTTGTATGTGATTATCGCCCTTGGACTTCCAATTTGTATTCATTCAATTCCGTCAATATCGTTATCATTGTTTCTCATCCCCTACTATTTAGGAAGACGGACGCTTGTGCCTGATGGTTTCCTCCGAAAGAAGATCGTAGATCAGATGACAGAAGGCGTAATTTGTGCAATAATCTCTGAGAAGAATGTTACCCTTAGTAGGATAGATTGATAGGTTCTTTTAGATTCTAGATCTGGCGTAGAAGGCTAGCAAGAGAATTAGACCCAGTAGTACCCTATTCGTACTTGAGATAGCCGTGATCTTGGAAGTACTGGGAGCTGGAAGGATTATTGATCATGACATAGAATAATTTATGGAAGTGTATAGCCCGATGCTAGGAATTAGTTGTTATATATGATAGCGATACCAGGAATGATATTATGGACTAGAGAAGATAAAATTTTAGGCTCTCACATGAAAGATAATGATATGATTCCAGGAATTCTAGTATGTGCTTAGGTGATACCACTATTGTACTATGTGACATGGACAGATAAATAACAAAAAGAAGAAATTTGAGAAATAGAATTTTAGGGAAAACCTTGAGGAGAAGAGAAATTATACATTAGGCAAGAAATTTTTTTCTTTTGAGGATTGATGTTAAAAACAGAATAGGAGAATTTATTATGAGGTTTAGTCTAGACTATGACATTATCCTAGACATGGATTGGTTGAGCCAATACCACGTGACGCTAGATTATCGACGTGGTTATATTATTTATGACCATCAAATTACCCTGAGTTGAGTTTCTTCAGGGAGCCCGAGAGCATGGTTTCCAACCTTAGAGACACACATTGCAGCAGGTAAACCAGTATACCCCCATATTATATCAGAGTTTGAGGATGTGATTCTAGATAATCTTCCAGGCCTGCCACCTGACAGAGAGAAAGAATTTATTTTAGAGTTGACTCCCAGAGCCGAGCCAGTTATTTCCTCGTCTTCAGACTAGCACCGATAGAGTTGGTTGAGTTGAAGGTCCATAGTAGAGGATCTCTTAGACAAGGGTTTTAGTCGGGCTAGTATTTCTTCATGGGAAGCAACCATCTTAATAGTGCCGAAGAAGGATGAGACAGTATACTTGTGTATCGAATTACAAGGCATTATATGCCGTAGCGATAAAGAGCAAGTACCCTACGCTGCGCATCGATAATTTATTTGATTAGCTTAGAGGCGCATTTTGTATTCACGAAGATCGATCTCAGATCAGGATATCATCGGATCAAGGTACGGAAAAAGAACATTCCGAAGATGGCTTTTCGGATGAAGTATGGATACTATGAGTTTCTATCATGCCGTTTGGTTTAACCAATGTGCCAGCAGTAATTATGAGCTTGAGGAACAATATTTTCCACCAGTACTTAGATAAGTTCATAGTGGTATTTATCGACATCTTGGTATATTCCAAGAGCCAGGAGGAGCATGAGAGACATCTCAGGATTGTGTTGGAGACGCTGAGACATGAGAGGCTGTACGCCAAGCTCAGCAAATATGAGGTATGCTTGGATAAAGTACCGTTTCTGGGACATATAATCACCGGAGATGGGCTATCAGTTGACCCGGAGAAGATAACTGCAGTTGAGATATGGCCTACCCCTACATCAGTTACAGAGGTTAGGAGTTTCCTCGGACTTGTCGGATATTATCGGAGGTTAGTAGAAAACTTCTCGAGGATCGCTGCGCCTATGACGCGACTAACGCGTAAAGGCGAGGAGTTATCTGGACCGACGAGTGTTAGACGACTTTCGATGAGCTAAAGAAGCGCCTGACATCAGCACCAATTTTGATACTACCTTCAGGATCAGGAGGATTTGTAGTATAAAGTAATGCATCTGGGAGTGGATTAGGTTGTGTACTAATGCAACACGGCAAAGTGATAGCCTATGTATCGAGACAGCTGAGAGTTCATGAGAAGAACTATCCGACGCACGATTTAGAGCTAGCTGCAGTGATTTTTGTACTAAAGCTATGGCGACACTATCTTTATGGTGAGCGTATTGAGATATACACAGATCATAAAAGTTTGAAGTATATCTACACGCAGAAGAAGCTCTACATGAGACAGAGACGCTGGCTAGAGTTGATGACAGATTATGATATAGAGTTGTAGTACCACCCTGGCAAGGCGAATGTAGTAGCAGATGCCTTAAGCAGGAAGCCCATGGCATACTTTTTGATGACTCAGCAGAAATTACTAGAGGATCTCCAGGTGCTTGGGATAGAGATTGTATTACCAGGCATGGATGGACAGATGGCCAGTCTCGAGGTTCAGTCTATATTGATTAAGAGGGTCAAGGCAGCCTTGCCTACGGATGCGAGATTTTGACGACTGCGAGAGAGGACAGAGGCCGGCATGCAGACGGGACTCAGGATTCATGAAGACAGAACATTGAGGTGTAGAGATCGCCTATACATTCCAAGTGGCGAGCTACGCCAGAAGTTGATGACCGAGGCTCATAGCTCGATTTATTCTATTCATCCCGGGGGTACGAAGATGTACCGAGATTTGAGGCAATATTTCTGATAGCATGGGATGAAGAGAGAGATTGCAAAATTTGTGGCAAAATGTTTAGTTTGTCAGCAAGTCAAGGCTGAACATTAGAGGACTGCAGGACTATTGCAGCCGCTTTCCATTCTCGAGTGGAAGTGGGAACACATTACCATGGACTTCGTCACAGGATTTCTGCGAAGAACTAGCAGAAAGGGTACAGTTTGGGTGGTCATAGACAAAACTCACCAAAACTGCACATTCTTGCCCTTCAGAGTTGGACAGACCACGAAGATATTGGCTGACATGTATATGAGGCAGATAGTACGACTACATGGAGTGCCTGTCAGCATTGTATCGGATTGTGATTCCAGATTCATGTTATATTTTTGGCAGAGTATGCAGGAGAGTCTAAGAATTCGTCTCAAGTTCAGCACTGCATATCATCCACAGACTGATGGCCAGTCAGAGCGCATGATACAGATACTAGAGGATATGTTAAGTGCGTACATAATCAATTTTGGAGGATCTTGGAAGGACCATCTACACTTGGTAGAATTCTCCTATAATAACAGCTACCAGGCTAGCATACATATGGCACCTTATGAGGCACTGTACGACAGGAAGTGTAGGTCACCAGTATGTTGGAGTGACGTGGAAGAATGCCAGATACTTGGTCCAGAGTTGGTGACACAGACAGTAGAGAAATTCAAGTAGATTCAGAGCCACCCGCATGCAGCACAGGACAGACAGAAATATTAGGTAGATGCGCACCGCAGACCTTTGGAGTTCAAGGAAGGTGACCATGTATTTTTGAAGATATCGTCTACTCGTGGTACCATCAGATTCGGAGGCAGAGGCAAGCTGAGTCCGAGGTACATCGGGCCTTTTGACATCTTGAAACGAGTTGGCGAAGTGGTTTATCGTCTTGTATTGCCTCCATTATTAGAAGAAGTGCATGACGTATTTCACGTATCGTAGTTGAGGAGATACGTGGCAGACCCTAACCATGTGCTTGATCATTCAGAGATTACAGTCGAGCCCAGTTTATCTTACGTAGAGTAGCCAGTGGAGATACTCGATCACAGTGATAAGACTCTGAGAGGTTAGACTATTCGACTGCTCAGAGTTGCATGGAAGCATCATTCGCCAGGCGAGTCTACCTGGGAGCACGAGGATTCTATTCCACAGCATTTCCCGTATTTATTTGAGGACCAAGGTACGAATTTACGTACCGCATTTGATTACCAGCTGCCATTAAATTCTCTTATCTATTATCGTGCTTTACTTTTAATTTCGGGGACGAATTTTTTCTAAGTTGGGAAGGATGTAAACCCTCTCATTTATTTCTATAGATAGTCTGGATGTGGTATAGAAAATTTTTGGTTGAGCAGCAAATGACTGAGATTTTGAAGTAAGGTTACAGATGTCTGATTTTGAATTAAACCCTTGGCGCACCCTACCGTTGTTAGAGTATTCAGAGCCCAACATCAGCCCATAAATTCTAATAGATTGTTGCACTCTTGACTTGACACGCCAATTTAGGCGTTGGACTTTTTTGTCTCTCAAAATCAAATCCATTGTGCCCTAAATTGATTGCACAACTTCCCATATCCAAAATCCCATATTTATTCCCGTGTCGGACACCTGTGTCGTTACCATCAATTTTGAGACACAAACTTAACCCGTTGAGCCGGACCAACTAAAGGGTCCAAGACTGACTCCAAGCCTACACCATTCTTGACCTTTGAGTCACTCCCAAATTGAGATCCCAAGTTCCCCATTTAATTAAAAAGCATGGGACACAATTTATTCTAATTAAATTGGGGATACCAACTTTGACTAATCCATTTTAATTCTAATTTAATTCCAATGCCCATTTAATTAATCCCATACAAAATACCCAACACCCCCTCATCCTATAAAATATCAAACACCAATTACCCCACCATTTTTTATCATTTCATGTGTTTGTGCAAATTCCCAAATTTAAAGGACTTATTTGCAAATATTGTATTAGGTGTCATCCCTTCATTGGTCCAAGCCAATGAAGAAGGCTCACTCTCACCCTTGACCGATTCAACCCAACCCCACTCTCCCCATGGAATGAACAAATTTTCTTCATGAGAAATCTGAGCCACTCATTTGAAATGGGCTCATCCACACCATCCATTCTATCCACACTTCTCTATTTAATGTCTCTTTCTCCCCTCTCCCCAATGCAGACCCTAATCCCAATGCCTAGAGAAACCCCCACCCCCTCTCTCTCTCCTCCTTCTTCTACATTGCAAACTGAGCCTCCTCCCATTTTCTTCTTCTTCTTCCTTTCTTCTTCTTTTTCTTCTTCTTCTTCCTCTCTATTTTACCTACTTCAAGTAACCCTAACTCCGGCCTCCCTCTATTTTTCCAGCCACCCTTCGACTTCATTGAGCTGCTGCCCCCTGACCGGCCTTACTCTATTTTTCGGCCAGCTTACAACCTCGACCGACCAACCGACTACTGCACCTCGCGAGCTCTACCCCCCATCAACCACCTCGGCCGAACCTCACCCCCATACTTCGGCTACCCCCCCATCGACAGCACCACCACCGGCTGCTGACCGCGCCGCGTATATGAGTTTCTTCCGCACCACCCTTAGCCGAGCCTCCACGCTGCCACGTACCTCAACGACAACCTCCAACGGCGCTGCACCACCACACGGCGAGCCCCCTCGATCGGCCTCCATCTTATCACCATCACCACTGCTACCACCATCACTCCACCCGCCATCACCTCCTTCTCCAGCGGCTGCCACGACCACCTCCGGCGGCCGCCGCATCTCCTCGACCGGCCAGCACACTCGCACCATGGCAGTCACCTCTCCCCCGGCCTTTCTCCACCCACAACTGCCATTCATCACTACCTCCACCATAGCCACGACCTCCGGCCTTAACCCCGGCCATCCTTCGTACCTCTTCCCCGCCACCATAGCAACGACCGCCACCTCCACAGCATATCCCCGCACCTCCGGTCTTCTCCGGCCAGTAGCTTCCCCGGCCTGTTGTTTCCCACCATTCTCCGGCGGCCAATCCCTCACGCCACCACCACATCGCTATTACCATCACCTCGACCGAGCACATCCCCGCACCACCGGTCGTGCACATCACCACCACCCTCTCGACCATTGACTCCACCACCACCTCCAGTTTCTTGCCAACCATAGCACCCCCGGCCATCATCCCCCCTCCGGCCAGCAACCACCCCATCCAAGGTGAATGACTCTTCCCCCCTCTCTATATATTTATATATTGTTTTGTGCAATTGTAGTATAGAGTAATTATTCTTGTGTAAATGATATATGATTAGGGTTTAATATAGTGTTTAGGGTTTAGTTACATAAGTCTTTAAAATAAAATAAATGGATATACATGAGTTAGGGTATGATAATACATGGATTATTGTTTAGGGTTGGGATTATATAAGATGGTTATGAACTATATGCATGGGTAGAAATTGTAAGGTTAATATACAAGGCATTCGAATATATATTGAGTTTATGATATTGGGATACCTTGAGATGTTAGGGCATTAAAATTTATATATGCACTATTGATTAATATTATTGAGCAAATTAAATTATTGCAAAATAATACTATGATCTGTCATCGAGGGACAGGTGATTTATTGTGAACTAGTGTGTAGTATCAAACCATTAATCGGTGATTTAGGGACTAAAAAATAATGATGGGTTTAATTGAAGAATAGTGCTTATTGTGAATTAGTAATGATGATATGGAATGGAAGGTTTAATAATTATTAATTGTGTTTTTGAGGATAACAGTAAATGTACATGTTAACGTCGGTGCATACCGAGGTAAAAGTTGAGGAATAAACATGCATGAAATACCAATGAACACTGTGCTGAATATAGTAGGATTGAGGATAGTTTGATGATATTGTACAGATAATTAGTTTGATTTGATGTAACATACCAATAGTCAACCTTGGTCAACCCTCTAGCGTCGTATCCCTGTGAGTTGTAGCTGAGTCTGAGCATATATTTAGACGTGTGTCACATCCCTATTTTTCGTATGATAGTTTATTAATTTAGTTTGTATCTCGTCTCTAGGTACTACGGGATCTGCGAACTTGCATGTGGTACTGGATCCCCGTCATCAGCAACCGAATGCAGGCAAGTGTACCTTGCCATCCTGTATTTTATTTACCAGATATTTATTGTTTCATTATTTACATTGTACGTATGTTTTATTAAGATCGTTACTTCGCGTCCAGATCACAACAGGGTACAGACGTTCGTCGTAACTTCTTGTAACGAATGTTAGATGTTCATAACACCTCGATGTACGTACCTGAGTATATCGTTACCCCAGGACACACTCATACACTGTGATCATGCCAGATTCTTGTATCCTGATACTGACATCATGACTGGAGACTGGGACGACCTTAGGGTCATATTTGTTGATAGTATTTCTGTGCGAAGAGACTGCTAGATAGAGGTTCAGGTTCAGCGCACCATCATTGACCGCTTGGGATGGGGAAGACAGTTACTAGACGTTTGGGCTCCTTTGTACGCGCTTATATATGCATATGTATTGTATCTGTAGTGATCCTATATCTAGTGTAGTTGTATCACCCGTGTGACTCTTTGCCCGGAGCTGCGGTACGTCCCGTGTATCTCCCTGTCCGGAGCTACGGTTTTATTTTGGATAGCCCACGCGTCGAACATTGTCTTCAAACTGTGTCTCACTTAGTTGGTTATGCTAGACTATACCGTTGTTGCACTTATACTTTTTGTTGTACCTTGGCATGCTATATTTTGTACCTTGTTACGTTCCTCTGAGGACCTGGTTCTCTACCAGTTTTATATCCTAGACGATTACGGAGCATTTGGAGTTGCTGATGGAGTGACATGTCTTACGGACATTGTACCAGGTACTCATATTATTTCTACCGACATTATGGTTAATTTATTCATATTGATTATTTATCTGCTGTTGTAGCCTAGTTTTTGTAGACTCATCTCTTCTCGAGTCTATTCGAGTTTGTGTGTTATTGGCGGCCGACTTTAGCACATGTAGCTCTTTCTTGTATATTGTTGTACATTGTGGATTGAGACATAGATGATTACATTTACGGGATTTTTAGATAGTGCCCTTTATTTTTACAGTTTATACGTATTTGAGTCAGACCATAGTTTGGTCGAATGCGTAGCTGGCGTGTCGCGTATTCCTGGTCCTAGGTATTTTGGGACTGGGGCATGATAACATCTGACAGGGCTAGTGGTAATACAATTTGATAGGCAACTGAAGTGACTCGCTTGAGGACTTTGAACGGGCCAACAAATCTCGGAGTTAACTTTCCCTTTACTCTGAATATCATAACTCTTCGCATGGGCGAGACCTTCAAAATCACATGGTCACCTTCGAAGAACTCAAGGGGTCGACGATGAATGTCGGCATAACTTTTCTGTCGGCTTTGTGCTACTTTTAGTCTCTCTCGGATCAACCGAAACTTTTGGACTATTTGTTCAACTAGTTCCTGCCCAAGGATTTGACGCTCCCCAACTTTATCCCAGCAGATCGGTGACCTACACTTTCGCCCGTACAAAGCCTCATACGGAGCCATTTGGATGCTGGACTGATAACTGTTGTTGTATGCAAATTCGGCCAATGGTAGGTGGACGTTCCAACTTGACTTTGAATCGATTGCACAAAGACGTAATATGTCTTCGAGTACCTCATTCACCCACTCTATTTGGCCATCGGTTTGAGGATGGAAGGCTGAGCTGAACTTCAACTTGGTCTCCATCGCTGACCAAAGGCTCTCCCAGAAACGTGATAGAAATCGTCCGTCCCGATCCGACACTATAAAAACTGGCACTCCGTACAGCCGAACTATCTCATCAAGGTAGGTCTGGGCGACACGATCGATGCTCCAAGTAACTTTAAGGGCAATAAAGTTGGATGACTTAGTTAATCGGTTGACGATAACCCAGACTGCGTCGTTCCCTCGTTGCATTTTTGGCAAGCCAACAATAAAGTTAATGCTTATGTGCTCCCATTTCTATTCCAAAATAGCATGATTCTGCATCTCTCCGCCCGGTCTCTGATGTTCTGCTTTCACCCTCTGGCAGGTTATGCATTGCATCCAGCGGGAACGCGCAGCATAAACGAACGTGAGCTGCTATATCAAATCCCCTGCTGGACATCGGATGGGAATCCCAATCGAGACTAGGAGAGGTGGGCTCATATCCCGACATAAAGTGCGCCACATCTCTCTTCATACCGTGCCACTAAAAAATAGTACGAAGTTCTTTATACGTCTTGGTGCTCCCGGGATGGACTGTGTTGGCTTCATAGTGAGCTTCCGCAAGGATCTCCTTTCTGAGTTCTGCGTCGTTGGGGATGCATAGCCTTTCCTTCATTCGTAACACTCCATTCTCATCTACTGCAAAGTCCTTCGCCTTTCCCGCTTGAATCTGCTCGCGTATTTTCCTTAGGAATGAGTCATCCCTCTGAGTAGATGTGACTCTCTAACATATTAGGTATAAATCATATCTGAGCAACTCGCGCGTCGTGGTATCGAGTTCGCAGTTCAATATCCATTTCCTCAAATTTCTTTTGTAACCTGCGATCGACGGACAGGGATCCTACAAACAATCGACTCAATGCATCCGCTATAATATTTCCTTTGTCAGGTGTGTAGTCGATCGTTAAGTTATAGTCTTTGATTAATTCTAGCCAATGCCGCTGTCGTAGGTTAAGGTCTGTTTTGGTGAATAGGTACTTCAAGCTTTTATGATTATTGTAAATTTGATAAGCCACTCCACAGAGGTAGTATCGCCACAATTTTAACGCGAACATAATTGCCACTAGTTCCAGGTCATGCGTAGGATAAATTTTTTCGTGCTTTTTTAGTTGTCTGGATTCTTAGGCTATCACCCTATTCTGATGCATGAGTACACACCCCACACCCTGCCCTGATGCATTATTAAATATTTGGAATGCCGAGGTCCTGTTTGGTAGTGCAAGTAGCAGAGCAGAGGTGAGACGTTGCTTTAACTCTTCAAACGAGGCTTCATAGTCGACAGACCACTCGAATACGACTCCCTTCTATGTGAGGCAAGTCAGAGGTGATGCTAACTTGGAAAAGTCTTTCACAAAACGTCTGTAGTAGCACACTAGCCCGAGGAAGCTTCTAATCTCACTGACAAATGCAAGCCGCTTCCACTCGACGATGGCTTCACCTTTCTTTGGATCGACTGAAATGCCTCCCGTAGAAATAATGTACCCGAGGAAAGATACACTGCTCAGCCAGAACTCGCACTTACTCAGTTTTGCGTATAGATTGTTGTTCCGAAGAGTCTGTAGCACAGTCCACAAGTGTCTGCATATTTCTCCCTATTCTTCGAGTAAACAAAGATATCATCAATGAACACTACTACAAAAACTAGTCAAGATTTGGCCAAAACACATAATTCATTAAGTCCATAAAGTCGGCAGGGGCATTGGTCAGTCCGAATAGAATTACCAAAAACTCATAGTGGCAGTAGCGAGTGCGAAAGGCTGAGTTCAGCACGTCTTCCAGCTTGATCTTGAGCTGATGGTAACCCGAGCGAAGATCAATTTTTGAAAATACTGTCACACCTTGTAGTTGATCAAAGAGGTCATCGATCCTGGGAAGGGGGTACTTGTTTCAAATAATGGTCTTATTCAATTCATGATAGTCGATGCAGAGCCGTATCGATCTATCCTTTTTCTTCATAAATAATATATACGCGCACCACAGAGACACACTCGGACGAATATACCCATGATCTAACAATTCTTATAACTGGACCTTTAACTCTTTTAGTTCTGCTGGGGCCATTCAATACGGAGCTTTAAAAATTGGTAGAGTCTCTGGAAATATATCAATAGTGACCTCTATCTCTCGGTCGGGCGGCATGTCGGGTAACTCATCTAGAAACACATCAGGAAAAATTGCCACAACGGAAGTAGACTCTACGTTTGCGCAATCTCGAATGGACGCCAAGTACCCTTCACAGCCGGAATATATCATTCATTGAGCAGACATTGCAGAGATCAACATACAGGCATTCGAAGCTCTCGACGATGGACTGCACGCATAGAAAAAATTAATCTCGCCAGGCAGACGAAATACGACTTTCTTTTTCGCACAATCAATGGTAGCCGAGCAAACGTCGATCCAATCTATCCCCAGAATGATATCGTAGTCCCTGATGTCTAAGACTATCGCATCAAGTGATAATTTTATTTCTCTAATGCAAATGTTACCTTCACAAAAAATAAGCGAGCCGACAAATCCACGCTCGATGGAGTATTGACGCTAAGGTTTAGGCCTAGTGGGGTTATAGGAAATATGTTCTCAGTGACAAAAGAATCAAACAATACTCGAGAAGGTACATTATTAAAAAGTAATATACCTGACACCACCGTGTTTCATGCGAACATCTCTTCCCGAGTCAGAGCATAGACCCGGCCTTGAGTATCTGCTATGCCATCTGGTTCGCTCGAGGTGCTTGACCCTGATACTGAGGCGAATGATATGGTCATCTTTGTTGGTTTGGTTCTCTTTCCGACAATCCCGCTGCATGTGGCCAGGGTGACCACATCGGAAGCATCCTCCATTTGGTATACAACAGTCTTTAGCAAGGTATCTGCCACGATTGCACTTGTCATAGTGGAGCCCATTGTTTCTCCCCGGGTTTGTCCCTTAATAATCGCATTGTTAGGATGCTTTGGCGCATTGTTACCTTCCGTGTTGCTAGGATACTTGTGATGAAAATTTTATACAGTGCCGGTGTGAACTGGGGGGTACTGCAGCTCTAGGTAGAGGGAGTGGTTAGAGACTCCCGCATGGTACGGTACTGAGGGACAACGATGTGGTCATGAATAGAAAGTCACAGTCATATTTTAAATCTTTGAGCTCGACTTTCGGCATCATCGAGATAAGATTTGGCAAATTTTGCAAGCATGTTGAATGTTGCAGCATACTGCAGCAATATCATATCTCCTTGTTCAAGATGTGTAAATTCATCTTCCTTCTCGTGACGGACGATTGGTGGAAGATACTCCTCTTCGAAGGCTTTACGGAATACGTGCCAAGAGATAGTCGTCTTGTCATCTTCACTCAAGATAGATGTTTTGTGCATATCACACCAATCATGTGCATTTAAACGGAGCTTGAGCTGAGCGCATGTAACTCTCTTCATCACATCCATGTAAAGCACTTCAAAGTGGTCCTCTAGCTCAACCAGCCAATCTAATGCCATAGAGGGGTCCTCAGTCCCTTTGAAAGTAGCATGACATATCTTCTTAAACTCTGATATTTAGAGGATGGAACCCTTCTCGTCTGAGGGCGGAGGTTCCTGAGAGCCCTGAAGTCCCGTGGTCTCAGCTACTAATGGCACTATCGTGGCGGTCGTTGATGCAGAATGGTTGTTGGCGACGAGGGTCGTCACAATCGTTTACAAGGTATTCATCTGCTTCTACTATGCCTCGGCCTGAGTCCACTGCGCCTGAAATTGAGCTCCAATCCGGGAATCAAATTGGTTTTGACATAATTTTGCCTGCCTCTGTTGTATTTCCATCAAACGTATCATTCGCTCAAACGGATCAACAGAGGGCGCGACTGCTTGACTTTCTGAGCCGCCCGAAGTGCCGGAACTACTCCCTTGCACCTGCGCCACTACCTGCGCTTGTGCATCCGGCCCTGAGGCCATTCCTTGAAAGAAAAGTAACTTACATCAGTCTTAAAATATAATATGGACTCACTGTATGGAAAACTTCTCATTTTGGCTAAGCGAATTCAGGAGTACAACTAGGAGGGACTGGGTCATTTAAGAAAACTCTTCTCACACAAAGGTCAAAGAATCTGAAGCCATGCTCTGATACTAATATGTCATGTCCCGATTTCTGCTAGTTCGATAATCGTCCCCTGGGCGTGATGTTGTGCGCGCATAAGGTGCACGCGCACAAGGCCTAGGCATAATGATATTCTTTAAAAGCATATGCAACATAGTACGCAATGAGATATCACACATTAAAATATAGAAAAGTTCCCTTTATTGATAATTAACATCTTGTTACAGACTCTTGACTCAAAACATAAAAGGATACTACATGGGCTTACAACATAGACGCAAAATGAGATAGCCAATCCATACATTATATCTCTTACTAATAATTCATAATAGCAAACCACCTTGGGTGCGTATTAGCACCATCTCCTAGGAGCTTCAAAAGGGTATATACGAGATCCTTTGAGATTATGTACTTGTGCTCCAAAAGTCACAAACACGAATGCCCCAGATCAGTAAAAGGTTGGGGGGAAGCTTCAGCTCCTCGCCGCGTCGCCTTGGCTCGGGGAACCTGCTGCAACGAGGGTCAGTAAATCAAAAAGTACCGGTGAGGGCAAGCTAACCCAACATACCAAATCGATATCGTATTCATATGAATATGCAAAATTATTATTATATGATCTTTTTATCTTGTCTTAGTTCAATTCTTTATACATACGATAGAATGAAATAACATAACAAAATGTGCCACCGTTCGGTGACTTTTACCTGCACCGTCTGAACCACATGTACAAAACTTACCATGACCTTCCATGCCACAAAGACATAATTAGTTTGTACAGTTTAAATATACATAACATGTCACTGGTCGAACTAGGGATGATCAACTATCTTTTTACCTCAGGTAGCTAGCCCTTAGCGGACGTCTCGATTCATCCCGTGCTAGGACTTCAGATAGCAAATGTTCTACCCAGGCCGAAGCGGTCCTAGTGCCCTGACGACCTTTCATAGAACTCTACCATTTTTCACAAGTTATCCTTGACCATGCATCATCTAGAACTAAGTTATCAAATGAAGCACTTTAAGGCAATATAAGGAAATGAACTTTTCGCATATTCCATAATATATGCTACCTTGCTCAATGCTCATATTTTAATTTGCACTACTCATTGAACAATTATAGATAAATAAGTTTTAGCTACAACTAAAACAAAATAAAGCATATACATAGCAGATAAACACACAATGAGGTGATCGTACGGTAAGTTTTTGCATGTGACAAGCATTAAGTATTTCAAGTTTACTACTTCTTCTTCTTCTTTTTTATCTTTAACTCGATTTTTTATTATTATGGTATCGTTGACCGAAACGCACAAATGAGTCAGATTATTAAGATGGAAGACTTGGAAGAAGGGCGCTAATCGAACTAAAGCCACTCACAAGTTGGTGAATCGGGGGAGAGAGAGGGGAGATCTTCAGGACTCCACTTGTGCGTCGCCTATACGATCACCTGCACGCACCAACAGATGATCAATATCTCCTGCCTCTATCTCCAAGGGTTCGATATGAAATACAAAATTTAAAGAAAGAACCCAATAAAATCTATCAAAATCGCTTAAAAAAATGCAAGTAAAAAAACCAACAAGATAGCAACCAAGCGGCATTCAAAAATAGGCAAGAAAAGTAGCACAACGGAAAGGCCCCTCTCAATACTGCTGCCGAGTCATTCCTTGAGGCACGATCCGCTGAATATGGGACCTAATTCCAAAGAAACCAATCCAAAACGAGGAAATAATCTTGATTCAATCTGTCCCGATCAAACGATACCAAGTATTTCTTAGCCACGCTCCCCGAATAGGGGCAACATGGCACTACAACTTTAACTTTTCAAAGCTAGTTACATGGTCATCAATTTAGATGAATGTTATTTCCTTCCAGGATATGATGAGTTGGAGATGATGCCATCTTCGATAATATGTGACTCTGAATCTCATCAGTTAACTTAGGCACTTTTCACTATCGCTTCGATCTTCTGGCTATATCTTCAGCTAAAGACTATCCCAAGGATCTCCCAAATTCGACACTCAGTCACCTAGGCCTATCTTTAACATACACCACTCACATCCACCCTCAACGCATTCCCAAATATGGCACCACAAGGGTTATTTTATGGGTTTACAATATTCATTTCGATTTGGCGGTCAAGTCGCTAAGGTTAGCTGTCCCGAAGCTACACTCGATAATTGTAAGTCATCATGATGGATAGTTACTATGAACCATGATATATCTCATCTGTAAATATGAGCCATAATCCAAAAATTCAATCTGAATGAACTTCTGAATCTGAGTACTTCATGCACTACCTCTGACGATCTGTCAACCAAACATCGCATAACCACCTAGAGTCTTACTCTCTATCCAAGCTACTAATCATCGAACTGCACCCATTGAAACTGCCTTCCATCACTCCGTCGTTCTACCTTGAATCCATCAAAATTCTGAGCTGTCTTGTTCGACTTTTCGCACTATCACTTACAATAATTTTTGAAACCAAAGATTTGCTCTGTTTCTTATCTGTATGCCATGCTTCACACTGTACATCCAACTTGTTCTAGCGGTACAGTAATTTGCTTCAATGTTGATCTCTTATTAAGCTATTCTCAAAAGTCCATCCATCATAATCCTTGTTCTCGTTCTACTTCCTTAGCACCGTATTGATTTCCCCGTGTTCTGATTCGTCCACACGCTCTCTACGTCTCATGCATAAGTTCCAATACAATCTCAATTCTATATCGCCTTCACACGTTGTCTCAATCCGCCTCAGTACTGCAAGTGTTAACTTTTAATCTGACTTAACATCAACTAGACTTGCCTTATGCCCGTTCACGTCTTCCGGAGAATCTGTCCACTATCGTTGTACCGTTTCGCCAATTTTGCTTCCGCTAAACTCTAAGTAAAACTCCTCGAGCGCCAATATCTGAAATCCTTCAAGTTTTGTATGAATCCATCATATTTCTCCTCCAAAACCAATCATGTTCCATCTGCTTGACTAACTTCTCCCTTGTATTATAAAAAATTCATAGTCTGTGCTCGCTACTCTTTGATACATCCATCACTCGTTCATGCATGCCCCAACTGTTTATTCTTTATGCTCAACTCTCTCATTTTATCAATGAATGCTCCACCGAACTTTTAAATCGCCCAAGCGAACTCTGATATTCAGCTTTTCGTCTGATCGATATTATCTTGTTTCCAATACTTGGCCCACATCACTCCTTCGAATTCTAAACACTCGTTCCATTGCTTGTTCCTTTCTCGTCCAAAAAAACTTCCATTTATATGAGTCCCTTCCTGATCGCTTAAGTCCAACGTATTGAATAATACCTTAGTCAAACTCCATTGCACCAATTTCTGACATAATATCGCACTAGCCCATCCGTTGTGAGTCAACCTATCACTTATCTTGTTCTGAATATTTCCAACGTGCGCACCATTCCGTAGCACACATATACCACTTAGAAATAAAGTTGCTCTTATGCAGATTTACTCTGTGTCGACGAATGTCTATTCCAAACTCAACTATTCCATGGTGATCTTGTCGACCACAACTCAACATTTTCTTGCTCCATGTTCCAAAATATCACTCTGCTGATTTGCACAAAACAACTTCCATTTTCGTTATCCGCGTCTGTTGCGACAATTCTATTGATGTCTATCCAAAATATTCTAACGCCATGATTACTAAGGGGTATACCATATACCACTCCGAATAAAGTCATTTCTCACGCCATCCTTCTTTGCACTGATCCAAGATCCATTCGAACCATCTATTCTGCTTAATTTTTCATTCACAACTCAATTTTTTACTCGAAGTCTGACACGAAACTCAGCCAATAGATATTCAATTCTTGATACTTCCAACTATTTCTTAAATCGTCCGAGACTTTTGCTAAACGATCAACTTGTGCAACGATCTCTACCAAATAATCCAAGCCAATACCCAACTATTTTATACATTCGCCGCACGAGCAACTCGTGCAACGCTCTCTTTGGTATTCTAAGCCATTGCTCTAATCTGCCAAGCAGATGCGCCACACGAGTAACTCGTACAACGCTCTCTCTAATATTCTCAGCCAAAACTCAAACTTTATCCAACACATTCACTACACGAGAAACTCGTGCAACGTTCCATTCTCTTCTAATAATTTTACTCACAATATCCCACATAACCAATCTTGTCTGACAACCAACTCCTCCACTGATGCAACCAGAATCTCCCCGAACAATAAGCCAAACCAACACAACGACACCACTCAACTTACTGCACAAATGCAATAATGTCACACAACTTGCTGCACGAATGCAACAACGCCAAATGATGCTACACGATTCTATAAAAATCTTATGAAAGCCAATGCAACAAAAATAATATGCACGCAAAACCAACAAATATATAGACTTGTTGCATGAAACATCCAATACGACACCAAGTAGAGCCAAAAACCAAATGACATGCGAAAGCTATTTAGAGTTTGTGATGGATCAAAAGACAAAGTCCAAGGAAATAAACTGGGCACTTTGATACCAATTTGTCATGCCCCAATCTCCCACAAGTTCGATCGTCCCTGTTGAACGTGAATCACCATGTTACAACACTCCCGCAGGATAATCGTTCTCATCCGGACATGATACCGTACGAGCCTGGAGTTGCGCTCGCATAAGACAATGATGTCAAATGTCATGGTTATCATTTAAATGACCAAGTTGCAGCAAAAGTCAAGAATTGTGTGTCACGCCCCAGTCCCAAAATATCCAGGGACTGGACACGTGGCAATGGCCAACAGCACACACCAATGGACAAACCCAATTTAATTGACCCATTAGGGTGTACTTAAGCTATAACAACAATAAATAGGTCTACGATACGAGTCATAGTCTATTATAATCTCATCCACAAAATATAATCACAGATCAATTGCTATAATAAATCAAAGTTAATATAATCTAACATGTCTCAATAAAAGTGTCTCGGGGAACAATCCAAGAATAAGTCTGATACATCAATGTAATAGACAAGAAATAAGTAACTAGAAACAGAAATAACTGAGTATATAAAGCCAATACTCAGGAGAAGTCCTCTGGCATGACCTCGTCCTCGGGTTCTGGTACTGCTCCAATGTATGCTCCTGTCCTGTATACCTCGGGATAGATCTCCTCGGCTAAACCTGGGGACACAATCCGGATCCAGGTCCTCAGGGGACATAGCAAGGTACAAGAATAACTCAAACCAAAATAAATGCAGTACATTAATAGATAAAACAATGGGGGTAAACTATGTAACCAGCTAAGTGATATGCAAGTTGAGAGCATCACTAGAACTCAGGCTGAAACCACTACAAGCTCTGTGTCGGGGAGCCGGTAGCAGTGATATCACGTAATGGGCCATGCTCGGGTTTAGAGTCTTGAGCACCGCATTAATAAGGGTTTTATATATATAATCAGCCTATAGCCTGCGTGTTTCTCCCCGCCCAATGTAATCACACTTCTTATGTCCATGACACGCAAGATCTTGACCTCTAACTGATGCAACGAGTCATAATGATAGCTAAGCATACGTAATATCTATGTCACAAGCCTGTAACCTATACAGAATCACCATGAATATCTCAGGAAGATTTTGTCTCATGAATAGTGTCAGGTGTCCTGGATATGACGTACTTGATAATGCAAGCACGCGAATGTAAAAGGGTTTCGATATCCATCACTAGGTGACGTTACACAACTCCGCGTACGGGGTTGGCACCCGAATATTATTCGTATGCTAAGTAATGTCACACGGTCCTAGGTTAAGCATGTACAATAGATAAATAAGTCAAGGAAATATGTAACAAGAACTACAAGGTTGGCAAGGTACACTTGCTTGGGATTTTGACTCCAACTGTAGCTCTGGTAGCAGCGGAATTTGTAGGTACTCCTCCGATTGCTGAAATAAATATCACCATCAGATTCAGAAAATATCAAATAGCTAGAAATGCCTATCCTTGTGTCCAATTTGGACATAAGGGCAAAAATGACACTTCTTGGTCAAAAAGGGGTCCACATGTGGGCCGCTTCGTACCAAAAAATATGTCAGAGACAAAGTTCTCCAAATTTGACAAACTTAGTGTCAACAAGTCCAGAACGATAATACAAACCCAACAGAACATCCAGATCTGGATTTCGATGAGCCGATCACAAAATTGTCCGTCAAGTAGAGCCGCGGGGCCCACGATACGCAATTTTGTCAACGTTCTCAGAATCGAACCAAACTTGGGTCACAGGACTAGGGTATTGCTACGAGTTCGATGGCGCAAGTTTTCTTACGATCCGGTATGTGTACACAAAGTTATAATGGGTTCTAGAACATGGTCGATACGAGACGTTGTCGGCAGATACGCGTTGATTCCGGTGTGCACGCACATCCAAATTAACTTCTACGAAATCCCACAGGTTCGTATCAACGGCGCGCACCTTTTGGTGAAGTCTGCACGTGACCAAATTGTCCCGTTTGATGGGGCGCACTCATTTTCAGGAAAGAATAGGGTATTTATTTTCCTGATTTTGGATCGCAGTTCGCGATCGCCACAGGATGCGACACACCGAACGGGTTATACGGGCATCGAGAGGGCCACCCAGGGTTCACATCACAATAGAAGGAATGGGAAACGGGGCAGCGAGGAGAGAGAAATGGCTACCTGAACAGGGCTCTACAGAAGACCGAAAAGCAAACTTCCACGAGGTGGCACGATGCGGCGGCGGCTAGGGTTAGGGTTTACGTCGCCGGAGGTGGCCGGAGCTAGTGGCGGCTAGGGCACGGCTGTGGTGGAGCTGCAGTGGCGGCGCTTCATCGTCTCCGAAGAAGCTCAGGCGGAGGCGGCTCTCGGCTGGGGGTGTCGTTCGGGGACTGCCGTAGTTGGAGGCGGCCGGAGCTCGAGGGCTGGAGGCGAGAGGTCGTCGACTCTGGTCTCGGCGGAGGACGGTGAGGTCGATGGGAGCGGCCGAAGACGACAGGGCCGTCGGGGTTGTGGGAACGACGGAGGTGGCCGAAAATGGCGGGTGGCTGGACGGTGGTGATGGCGGAGACAGGCGAAGACTCCGGATTTATAGGGGCGAGAGGGAGAAGGAGGGCCGATGGTTGCGGGATAGGCGGAGCGGCACCGGGGAGCGGGGGAGCCGGCGGTTGCGGGAGCGGAAAGGTTGAGCGACGCCCGGGATGCGAAGCGGCGGCCGACGGTGGAGTCGAAACAACAGAGTCGGTTAGGGATTGGGTTCCCGGGTCGGGTCCGGGTCCGGGTTGGGCGGATGGGATCCGACCCGATCCATAAGGCAAGGGTGCGGTTTGGGTTTCGGGTCGGGTTTAGATCCGACCCGACCAGCTAGGGTTAGGGTTGGTTCATCTAGACCGGATCTTGTCCGGTTCGGGTTGGTTCAATAGGAAATAAACCGGGTTTATTCTAGGGTTTAATTTGGTTTAATAAATAATTAGTTTTTATGTCTTTAAAATTATTTTCGAGGTCCAATAAATTTCAGAAAAATTACCCTATGTCTATTATTTTATTTTACACCTAAAAATATTATTTAACATTATTTAATAATTATTTAATCTCAAAATACCTTAGTTTTAATTAATTAAAAATCCTAGAAAAAATCAAAAAAATTATGAAAAATTGATTTTAAAAAATCCTAAAAAATTAAGGGGTTTACAATCTACCCTCCTTAAGATGATTGTGTCCTCGCAATCAAAGAATAATCGGTCAATAAAGATGATACGATTGCAAGCATTGTTCGAAGCATATCACTATCAAGAAGAATCAAGGTTGAGGGTTTAAGAAAAATACATAAGAAAAATTATTTCCCTAAGCAATAAAAGTTATGCAATTTTCAGAATGAAGAAAATCTAGAAAACTATAGTTTAGAAAAACTAGGTTATCACTTATAAAATATACTAGGTTATCAATTATTAGCAAGTTTAAAATTACCAGGTTAAGGCTAAGGTCACGAACCAACAGGCATGAACTAAAGCAATACTAGAAACAGATAACTATGAAAAAAACTTAAGCGCATTAGCTACTCCACGAGTCTACACGTCCTCAAAGGTCATCGCGAAAGCTTGTCCGCGTCCTCACAGTGGATTCCTCTGCTGCTGCTGGGCCTGCTAGAAAAGTGCTGCTTGTGGTGCCAAGGGTGGCCTCGGCTGATACCCTCCTGGGGCTGGTGGTCTGACTTCTCCAACTCCCGTCTGTAGTACTCCCAATGCTGGATTGACAGGCCTTGGTGCTGGTAAAGCTTGTCTGTTTAACATTAGTGCTCCCTCTCGATGCTGAGGATAATCCTTGGCTAAGTGTTGATTGGTTCCACAAATTAAGCATAATCCTAATTTACGTCTGTACTCATTCTCAATGTGGCCTCGCTTGCGACAATATTGACAGATAGGCAGTACTTGCGGAGATACTCGGGGTGGCTGGTGTATGTGAGACCTCTTTGCAATTTCTTCCTGTGATGCTCTGGCTGGTGCTGATGTGGCTGGTTGATGAATCATCAATGCTTTCTCTCGACGTTCAGGGCAATCCTTTACCGAATGCTTTTTCGATCCGCAAGATAAACATAGTCCCAATCTGAGTCGGCATTCGTTAGCAAGATGGCCTACCTTGCCACAGTAGTGACAAGTAGGAAGGACTAGTGCTAGTGGTGTAGCTGCTCTCTGTGGTGGATTCATCTGTGGTCGCTTTGCAACTCTTTCCTGTTGTGCTTGATCTGGTGCTAATGCATACGGCCGCTTCTGGCTGGACTCTATCCTTGTGATTAACTCCATGGGTCATGTTGCAGCAAGAACGTCCGTGTCTAAGGTAGTTGCAACGGAGCTGATAAACTTTCGTAGCTCAGAGCTAAGTCTGTCAATGAACTTCTCCGTTTGGTTTTGCTGGGCTTCTTGATGAACCTTCTGATGGGCTTGCATCATCGCGTAGAATATTCGAAACATTTATTATTTATCCATAAGCTGTCCTAGTGGAAAGGTAGGCATCGGTGGAGTAAACTGCGTCGATGGTGGAATATTATCTTGCTGGATTCTCGAGGCATGCTGACTTGCTTGACTGCATTATTGTGATGATTGACCTTCACCAACTGGTGCCACTTCATCTTCGTGGGTAACCACAACACCTTGTGGTATTCCTGGATGAGTCTCGTCACCGGCTTGGGGATCCATTGCATCCAAAATAAACTATGAGAAGCGTACAGAAAATTCAAGGCAGGATGCAAGTAAATTACTTTCGAAGTCGATATAGAGGTCAAGAAAGATTCAAACAAGTGGATGAGATCCTATAACTTACCCTATCCTTATTGCAGGCTTGCTCGGTCCCTAAGTTAAAACCGAATAATTTAGTCATAGACCTGCATGGGCCACCACAAAAACTATGTCATGCCCCAGTTCCAAAATATCCAGGGACTGGACACGTGGTAATGGCCAGCAGCACACACCAATGGGCAAACCCAATTTAATGGACCCATTAGGGTGTACTTAAGTTGTAACAACAATAAATAGATCTATGATACGAGTCACAGTCTATTCTAATCTTATCCACAGAATATAATCACAGATCAATTGCCAGAATAAATCAAAATAAATATAATCTAATATGTCTCAATAAAAGTGTCTCGGGGAACAACCCGAGAATAAGTCTGATACATCAATACAATAGATAAGAAATAAGTAATTAGAAACAGAAATAACTGAGTATATAAAGCTAATACTCAAGAGAAGTCCTCTGGCACGACCTCGTTCTTGGATTCTGGTACTGCTCCAATGTATGCTCCTGTCCTGTATACCTCGGGATAGATCTCCTCGGCTAAACCATGGGACACAATCCGGATCCAGGTCCTCAGGGGACATAGCAAGGTACAAGAATAACTCAAGCCAAAATAAATACAGTGCATTAATAGATGAAATAATAGGATAAACTATGTAACCAGCTAAGTGATATGCAAGTTGAGAGCATCACTAGAACTCAGGCTGAAACCACTACAAGCTCTGTGTCGGGGAGCCGGTAGCAGTGATATCACGTAATGGGCCAAGCTCGGGTTTAGAGTCTTGAGCACTGTATTAATAAGGGTTTTATATATATAATCAGCCTGTAGCCTGTGTGTTTCTCCCCGCCCAATGTTATCACATGTCTCTTGTCCATGACACGCAAGATCTTGACCTCTAACTGATGCAATGAGTCATATTGATAGCTAAGCATACGTAATATCTATGTCACAAGCCTGTAACCTATACAGAATCACCATGAATATCTTAAAAAGATTCTGTCTCATGAATAGTGTCAGGTGTCCTGGGTATGACGTACTTGATAATGCAAGCACGCGAATGTAAAAGGGTTTCGATATCCATCACTAGGTGACGTTACACAACTCCGCGTACGGGGTTGGCACTCGAATATTATTCGAACGCTAAGTAATGTCACATGGTCCTAGGTTAAGCATGTACAACAGATAAATAAGTCAAGAAAATATGTAACAAGAACTGCAAGGTTGGCAAGGTACACTTGCCTGGGGTTCTGACTCCAACTGTAGCTCTGGTAGCAGCAGAATTTGCAGGTACTCCTCCAGTTACTGAAATAAATATCACCATCAGATTCAGAAAATATCAAATAGCTAGAAACGCCTGTCCTTGAGTCCAATTTGGACACAAGGGCAAAAATGACAGTTCTTGGTCAAAGAGGGGTCCACATGTGGGCCGCTTCGCACCGAAAAATGTGTCAGAGACAAAGTTCTCCAAATTTGTCAAACATAGTGTTAACAAGTCCAGAACGATGATACGAACCCAACGGAATGTCCAGAACTGGATTCCGATGAGCCGATCACAAAATCGCCCATCAAGTGGAGCCGCGGGGCCCACGATACGCGATTTTGTCAACGTTCTCAGAATTGAACCAAACTTGGGTTACAGGACCAGCGTATTGCTACGAGTCCAATGGCATAAGTTTCATTTTGATCCGATATGTGTATACGAAGTTACAACGAGTTCTGGAACATGGCCGATACGGGATGTTGTCGGCGGATACGCGTTGATTCCGGTGTGCACGCACATCCAAATCAACTTTCGCAAAATTATATATGTCCGTATCAATGGCGCACACCTTTTGGTGAAGTCCGCACGGGACCAAGTCGTCCCGTTTGGTGGTTCACACTCAGTTCCGAAGAAAAATAGGGTATTTATTTTCCTGATTTTGGATCGCAGTTCGCGATCGCCACAGGATGCGACACACTGAGCGGGTTGCATGGACATCGAGAGGGTCACGCAGGGTTGGCATTACAACAGACGGAACGGGAAATGGGGTAGTGAGGAGAGAGAAACGGCTTCCTGAACAGGGCTCCGTAGAAGACCGAAAAGCGAACTTCCGCTAGGCGGCGCGACGCGGCGACGGCTAGGGTTAGGGTTTACGTCGCCGGAGGCGGCCGGAGCTGGTGGCGGCTAGGGCACGGCTGTGTTGGAGCTGCAGTGGCGGCGCTTCATCATCTCTGGGGAAGCGCAGGCAGAGGAGGCTCTCTGCTGGGGGTGTCGTTCGGGGACTGCCGCAGCTGGAGGCGACCGGAGCTCTAGGGCTGGAGGCGAGAGGTCGTCGACTCTGGTCTCTGCGGAGGACGGTTAGGTGGATGGAAGCGGCCGGAGATGACGGGGCGGCCGGGATTGTGGGAACGATGGAGGTGGCTGGAAATGGCGGGTGCCTAGAGGGTGGTGATGGCGGAGACAGGCGGAGACTCGGGATTTATAGGGGCGAGAAGGAGGAGGAGGGCCGACGGTTGCGGGGTAGGCGAAGCGGCGCCAGAGAGCGGGGGAGCCGGCGGTTGTGGGAGCGGGAAGGTCGAGCGGCACGGGGATGAGAAGCGGCGGCCGACGGCGGAGTCGAAACGACGGGGTCGGTTAGGGATTGGGTTCCCGGGTCGGGTCCGGGTCGGGCGGATGGAATCCGACCCGATCCATTAGGCAATGGTGCGTGTTTGGGTTTCGGGTTTCGGGTTTCGGGTCGAGTTTAGATCAGACCCGACCCGCTAGGGTTAGGGTTGGTTCCTCTAGACTGGATCCGGTCCAGTTCGGGTTGGTTCAATAGGAAATAAATTAGGTTTATTCTAGGGTTTAATTTGGTTTAATAAATAATTAGTTTTTAGGTCTTTAAAATTGTTTTCGGGGTCCAATAAATTACAAAAAATTACCCTATGTCTATTATTTTATTTTACACCTAAAAATATTATTTAACATCATTTAAAAATTATTTAATCTTAAAATACCTTAGTTTTAATTAACTAAAAATCCTAGAAAAAATTAGAAAAATTATGAAAAATTAATTTTAAAAAATTCTGAAAAATCAGGGGGTTTACATTGTGTACCAAGCACACATTAGAGTATACGCAGCGAAGCTCTCGAAGGTCCAACTAAAAAGCCACAAAAGAGAATGCCACAAAGGGGATGCAATACTCTTGCTCTTTCTCTTGCCCACGAAGGTACTTACCGTTCCATACATCATGTCCCATATATCCAATCTGAGCCACTACACCTGCGTACATGGAAATAATGTCCATAAACGTGGGTTAGTACACAGTCGTACTGGTGAGCGGGATAACCCACTCGTCTAAATCGACACTAAGTAGCTAGTGAATGCCAACAGTTATATGGTGATCTTTATACTTGAATCCTAGATTCATTTTATGGCAGAGTTATGACATGTTAAGGAAAATTGTAAAGCAGGTAATCAGTTCTACTCAAACCTGAAGCAAAGTGTGAAACTATCGAACCATATCGCACTCCAAGCCTCGAATCTATTGTATCATGCCACAATCCAAGCTTCGCTAATCCAAATATCGATACACAAACTCTTGCCCGAGGCAAGGTGGTGCCGCCGCCTACATGAATGAGCAAACCAACCCAACCCAAACAAACTCTTATCTATATGAAGGTCACTGTCCAAGCCATAAAGGACTATCTAACTGCATTTTGACCCAATCCAGCGCTAAGTAGCTAGCCCGCTAGTGGTCTCGAACTGCAAGTACCGTGCTCAAAGCACGTTACCATTTGTTTTCTCCATGGCTGAACGGTCCCGGTGCTCCGTAGCCTATCTCGTTCGAGAAAACCAAACTTTGTGTGCAACAGGTTGTCCGTCACCAATGCAATACTCCAACAATAGATACGAAAAAAGAATTGAGCCTTCTCGCCCCACCAAACTATACTCGCCTCGATTCATCCAATCACCATAACCATTCTTCAACTATAGCCCAATGCACCATCTCAAGTTATCTCCATTATGCACCATGCCGCTCCTCGACACAGTGCTCCGATTGGTGCAACACCTCTCGCTTTGAAAGTCCCGTGGCACAATGCCCCAATAGTGGCACAATGCCCTCTCCGATGCAATTATCCAGTTTCGAACCACAACTGCACGATTTGTTTGACAAAACGTCCAACTTGATACTCGTGTATAGATGCACGATCGCTCGCTCGCTCGATGAAACGTTCCGCTTCTCCAACCAAGATGATCCACTCAAAGCCCCAACTGCCTAACGCACGACTAACTCAAGCCACAAATTCCATCCAACCAAACGGTGCACACTCTATACACGCCACAGTGACGTGATTCCAATGTTCTTGTTCCAAGTGTTCAAACCATTACGTGTGTTCCATATTATTATGTATGAAGGAGTAGAGGAGAAGGGACAGAGCCCACTCACCAAGTCTGAATCAGCTAAGCACTTTGCCATGCCGATGCGACAGATTCCTTGAATCCGTGGTCCAATGCGAAGCACGATCTACTCAATTGGTATGACTGTGCGAGCAGACCGTGATCTCCCAATCATCCGACCAATCAGACTAAGGAAGATGACATTATCGCTCCAATTCTGCTATCCCAGTACTGCTCTGAATGAACACCTAATTCCATCGAACTCAACATGCGATCTGCAGATGAAACCAACTCAAATCAATACTTGTTCCCAAATCCAACAAATTGAAATATAACCAACCATTGCCTCGTTTAATCCGACTCAGCGTAATGCACCATGCGATTGCGGGGCATTACAATTCCATACTGAACTATTAATGGCTATGAGTTTAAGATTACAATTTGTATATGTTTCCTGATTGCTAGATGATCAATTTTAAATGGTACAATATAATCTTAGGATGATCTGTATCATTAGCTCTTGAAGTGTTTTAGAAAGGCTGTGGACAACTGGTTTATGTTACAGGGACACAAATAGGACGCGGCACAAGACACGGTACATATGTCTACCTCGCCTAGTGTATTTTAGAGTGCCAGCCTTGTATCTAAGACTCTAACACGTGTCCAACATGGACAAAATATCGATTTTCGGAATGTCCATGCAATTCGGGTTTTGTTGAGAGTATCCCAAATCGCTTGTCAATGAGAAAGAAAGTATGTCAATGCTTTCTTTGCCGAAAAGTTTGGCAACTTGTTGAACCGCAAAAAGATAAAAGCGCAAGAAATTGTAAAAAAGGATGGAATCAGGATGATCCTAGAAATTTTTATTAAACTACAGTAATCTTGACACAATAGTCAATTGAGACGTACTTCCATAGTTTAACATCATAGAAAACCAATAATGCTGGTATAAGAGATTTTGTACATAAGTTTGTTGTGGCAAAATTCAAGAAGTTGCTATCAAACCAATTATTAGGCAACTCTGAATTAGACTGCGCAGGCAATAGCATTACTCGAAGAAAAAAAATGAAGAAAACATCCAGGAAAATATGATACCAAGTACCTGGAGGAGCTATCAAAACAAACACCCATCACCTCCAAGAAGAAGAATATCAACATTAAGAGGAAGAAGTCTTGCTAGCAACACGAAAAGGACCCTATTGAGGGTGAGTCCAATTGCAAAGGGACATCGACTTTTTCATAAGAGCTTCCTCCACGTGATCCTTTACTCTTGAAGTCTCTTTGATTGGAAGAGGAAGATCGACAAGTACCTCTTGAATATGCCTCCAAAGTCGCAGCATTAGTGAACCGACAAGAACAAGAACACTTGGGATATATTTCCTTGGAACCGAAGCACAATTAAAAAATTTCCAAGAGAAAATCGTCTAATTTTCTCTAAAACCTGTGATGATTGAGAACGTCTATTGGAAGAAACACAATGCTACGACTGTTAGATTCAAATAAACAAACATAACGGCTTTGATACATATTATCGAAATGATATTTGGCCTCCGAACTGTGACTGTGGGCCACATGTCACGATTCCATTGGTCCCTTTTATTCGTCTGGACCTGCCTCCGAAATAGGGACAAATGGGACGCTGACACTTGGCCCGCACGGTCTGTCCAACATATTATGACATATTATGAAGTGAAACAGAACTGATATTGGTATAACAAGTATGTAATTTAATTTCCTCTAGCGGATACCATTATGAATACACATACTCGAGTAGCAAAATATTTGTCCTCAGTTGCTTGAGATGGAATAGAATTCAGATTGAATGCATAGCCCAATCAGCCATATGGTGTTGCGGCCAGATGGCATTCATTGCTAGGCTGAATGAGAATTCACCAGATGCGTGAGTCCTTCCAAGCCCAATAGTCTGCGTCTTCTTCCTCTGCAATTTGAGTCCCATTAATCTCCTCTGTGAGCAGCTTATTATTATTATTTTTCCAAACATATGATAATTCGAATGCCCGGCTGGCGTCTATGCTCGGGATGTGTTACAAACTCGCATACTCTCTATCACTCGTCGCAGCCTCCAACCTCCCAGCCTCGCCCACTCCTCCGTCTCGCACCTATCAACCTAGTCGACCCACAAAAGTTCACCCCTCGTCGCAGGAATCCGCACGGACCTGACTATCTTGGAAATTAATTGGTTGGAAACTATCGATCCCCCGTGGGATCGAATATACTCAGTCGGAGGAGTATGTCTCTCACCTCAGTCAATTGAACTAGGAGAGCTTGGCATAACAAACAATATATATATATATATTGGACAATGCTCTAGAACCACTCGGATGATTTCATATTAGAAACTATCATATGCTATATGGGTAGGATTGAGACTGACTGGATAAAATTAAAAGGTGGTAGGACCTACATCTCAACTACTCAATCTGAATCCAACTTAAGTAATATAGGGTGCTTCCACAATATGAAACTACTCGGATGATTTAGAACATTTCTATATGTCTCATAGACTAATATATATATATATATATATATATATATATATATATATATATATTAAAAAAAAGAAAATTATATTAATATTTGAACTCAATTACATCACAACAAGTATCATACATACACATTTATTGCACCCTTCCTACTAACGTCATGTTCAATATTATGAAATATACCAATATTGAGCTTACATAATCTCTCAAATGTGCAATTGTTTCTCTCCCTCCAGACATATCACACCGCTACCACAAGTCTAGTGCAAGCTTTCCGATACCACAGCTTTCCCCTGCGGTTCTCATCGCTAATCTTTCGCATTATAGATTCCAAATCCTGGCCTTCCCTACTCCACAGCTGCAACAACCTTCCCTGACTGCCCCAGATGTGCTTGATAGTCGAACAATGAAAGAACAAATGTCTCATAGACTCGTGTTCGGACTTGCAAATCACACACATTTGCCCACCAATTTGAACCCTAAATAGGGCTAATCTATCCAACATAAGCAATCTCCCCAACACCAGCTTGTAAACACACAATTGTATCTTCCTGGCCACTCCTTTCATCCAGAATCTCTCTACGTACTCCATCCGCGCATGTACTAACCTTATCTGGTTGTTCATGATCATGAACTCAAACTCACCCATGATGGAACTATCCCATACCCGCATGTCCGCTTGCAAGCTATTGTCAATGGCTACACCCCCTATCTGGTTTCATTACATACGAGCATATGGATGACCCTTCGCTCTCCACTCTCCATCAAGTAATATAGTGCTTACCAGCTCCCTCTGATAGGCCACCTCTATCGGTTCCCTAATCAACTACATCAAACTCTTATAGCCAATCCAAGGGTCCAACCAAAGATCAGTCGCCTCCCCATCCTGCATAATACGAAAGATAATTGGTTTGACATCTCGCTAGTGAAGGAGAATCTGTTTAAAAGTAATAGATTCATTGTTATTGGACTGAAGCTCCCAGAAGTTGTTGTCTATCAGATACCGACTCCTCATCCAATATGCCCATATAGTATCCTCTTACAAAAATTGCCACGCAGGCATTATGCCCTCCACACATCACACAGTAAGGAGTGGTCTAAGCCCAACCCCACCCTCCTCACGAGGCTGACACAACACATCCTAAAAAATAACATGAATCCCCCCTCCATATAAAATTTGTATAAAGCTTCTCTACTCTCCTAACGGTGGCCGCTAGCAATATAATAGATTGAAGCTAGAAGAAAGTAATAGGCATAATGACTGATCTCACCAACTCAATCTTGCTTCCAAAAGACAAACTCTGAGCCTGTCATCCCTCTACTTTGCGTTGAGCATACTCTACCATGCTTTGGCACTCCATGTCCCATTCATAGTCGATAGATAAAGGGATCCCCAAATAGTTCACAGGAAGTTCCCTGCGAGTAACTCCAAGCGCAGCTGCAGGCATCTCCTTGTCAGGACACTAGAGCTAAATTAAACTTTACTCTTGTCCCTATTGAGATGCAGCCCTGCGAGCCTCCCAAAATCCTCCATAATATCTAAGACCACTCTAAATCCCTCCATCGTGGGCACCGTAAAAACCAGCAAGTCTTCAGCGTAAATGAGATAAGAGAAATACAACCGAACTGACTTGAAAAGCGGTACTACCCTCTCAAAATGAACAGCGGTATCCATTATACAAGTGAAATATTCTATCACCAAAGTAAATAAATAAGGAGACAAATGATCGTCCTACTGAAGACCACGATTGCTTCTGATGAACCAATGCGGCTGTCCTTTGATCAGGATAAAATGTCGCCATCGTAATACACTCTCAAACTCTTTCCACCCATCATGTATCTAATCCCATGTCAAACATAATTTGGCACACAAAATTCATGTTCACCATATCGTAGGCCTTTTGTAAGTCAAGCTTTATACAAGCCTTCTTACCCCCAACTTTATTGAAACCACAGACTATCTCATGGGCAAGGAGGTTGTTCTCTGCAATGGAATGACCCTTTATTAAAGCCATTGGTTCTTTGATGCAAGCTACTGAATAATCCACTCCATGCGACGGCACATCAGGTGTGTGAGTAGCTTATATATATAGTTACAACACGCAATGGGTCGAAAGTCTACTAGTACAGTGGCACCCTCCATCTTTAGAACCAGATTGATGAACGTATTGTTGATCTCCCACAATAACCTCTCATTAGCGAAGAAGTCATGAATCACCTCTAGAGCCATCTCTTTTAGAACCCCCTAATGTATTTTATAAAATTTGCTTCCAAATCCATCAGGAACCGAAGCCTTATCCAGATCCGCTCACATAACAATGCCTCCACCTCTTCGTTCATCACTGGCGCGAACATAATTTTATTCCCGAGTTGGGTAATATGTTGCTTGAAAACCAGCTTAGGGAGAACTGACAGATAATCACATTGGTTGTAAATATCAGAGTAATACCTGACCGCTTCTATTTGTACTCGAAGCGCAGTCAATTCAACACCTTCTCCATCTACAAGCCTGCGAATATGGTTGCAATATTGCCTCATTCGAATGACATCATAGAATATTTCATACACTTATCACCCTCTTTCAGATAAACACATTTTGTCGTTGGGCCATTTGAATTTCCTCAATCATACGTAGAGAGCTGACCTCCCGGACCAACTTAATCTCTGCAGCCAAGTCTTCATCGAGTATATCTACTTTCACCTTGTTCTGAACCTCCTAGAGCGCACCTGTCTTCGCCAATAGGTTCAATTTCATTCTGTTGTTACCCAACCATGAAGTGTCGTACTTCACCCACTTTAAACAGGATACCAATCGAAATTGTGCGTTACCACACACAACCAATTGGAAACCACCTAACTGCCTCTATATACCCATTAGCCAAATGCCATACATTGTTATATCAAAACAGAAGAGATTTGGCCCTTCAAGCATCCACCATACTAATCATAATCGGGGAGTGGTCATTTTTTCTCGTTGGCAGACCTTTATTGTCACACCCCAGACCAACTATCCAGTACAAGGTACTATACGTCGTAAGGCGATCATGGTTGTAACTAGACAAGGGGGTACATGCTATAATCAGGTCACTTAGGGTCACACAAATATCTATATCTCAATCAATCAAACAAGAAACAGTTATTATAGAGCTTACATGATAAAGCAATAAGACGTCACAAACGCTTTCTCAAAATATTCTGGAGACCAGCTGTACAAAATAAGAAGCTGGTAGAATAAAAAAAGTATATGACAGTATTACAACTGCAGCCTAATTTATATACAGTTATAAAAAGGAAACTAAATATCCAGACATGCTGACTAACATGTGTCGGTGGCTAAACACCCAAAAGAGTAAAATATACAATGATGAACGGAGAATAAGGAAATCCACTTGTTATCCTCAGTGGCCATATTCCTGGTACATGCCATGAGTCGGAGGAAAGTACGCTGGATCCTTGGGTGCTAGCTCGAAACCTGGCCATGCAAAACCAGTAGGGTTAGACCCCAAATAGGAAGTATCAAAAAGGAGGCACGAAATAGAGAAACAAAAATCCAAGCAATATATATATATATATATATATATATGTTATGTGTCGTAATCTCGGTCTACTACCTATCCTAGCACAATGGTCCAACCCTACAACCAAACAAGGATAAGGGTTGAACCATCACACTATAATAGTCAATGTCCCTATAATACTAACAAAATAATACAATCACAACTAAGTACGGTTATTATAAACGGCTAATCAGTTGTACGACTTGCTATTGTGGAGTCTGAGGCTATCTCAGAAATAATGAATAATAGGTATCATCAAATCACGCCATTGTCGAACATAGGCTAACCGAGCCAATAAATGATTATACACTCACTTCATGAATTGTACCAGTTCTCCGTAGGGCCACTGCGCTAGATCACTCTATTGACAGTTCCAGTGCTCCTATAGGGAGACAATGGCTCGGTATATTTATAATAGGTCAGATATTGTACTCTATTAAGACGGATGATATACAGTATCTGTGGTGGCCAGCCCGACGTCGGAAGGTTCGTTGGCATGATCTCGGGATACCCCTCCTTCCCCATGATCTACATATTTTTGTTGCCTAATTAACCCTACATTGCATTAAAATCTCAAGGCATGGCCGCATGAGAATTTTCCATAAGATCTCGTACAGAGTACGTGCACGCTAGATACGAATCCATGTAAAGATCAAAAGTTTAGTCTGGATTCACCCGAGCGTGTATGCAACATTCAACAATGTAAACACCCTAAATTTCTGGTATTTTTTTTAAAATCAATTATGGGATTTAAAATACATTTTTCAGGAATTTACATAGGCCCTGTAGTGAGTTTGTAATTTTTAATTGCCAATAAACAACATTAAAATGTAATGAAAATATGATTTTGTGGTGTAAAATAGAAAACCGGACTTAGGGTAATTTTCTAGAATTTTATTGGGCCTCGGACCTATTTTTAAAAGCCTAAAAACTATTTTATAATTAATTAATTAATTACTGGTTATTATTAATTATTATTTTACTGTTATTATTATTTAGTTTTGGGCCCGGCCCGGCCCAGTGGGCCGAGCCCGTTACACCCAGCCCAGCCCAGCCCTTGGCTTAACGGGTCGGGCGGGTCCTCTCCGTCCGGATCCGCGCCCGACCCGGAACCCGCGTCACCCCCACCCGCTCCCACGTTCGACCCCGTCTCCCCCGAATTCTCCGCCGGCGCCGGAATTCCCGCCGCCACGACCGCGTCACCCCCACGTCACCTTCCCCTCCGACCTCTCCGCCACGTAGTCCCGGCCGAGCCCTCCCCAGTCCCCCTATAAATAGCTCCTCCTCCGCCTCCTTTCCCCCGAACCCACCTTGCCCTAGCTAGCTCCGGCCGACCTCCTCCCTAACTCGCCGACCCAGCGCCGCCCGCCCGCCGAGAGCCGCCCTCTCCAGCTCCTCTTCCTCCTCCTCCCCAGGCGGACCCGACCCCGAGCCCAACTCCTTCCCGCTGCTCGAGCTGCCGGCCGACCCCCTCGACGCCGCCGGAGACCTCGCCGTCCGCCGCCAGCACCGCCCCGAGTCGCCTCGACCGTCGGCCAGTCCCCCAGAGCCTCGGACACGGCGGCAGTGCGAGGACACAGCCCCAACCCTAGTCGGACACAGCCCAGGACACGTGTCCAGGACACGGTTCGGACACGGAAACCCCAGTTTTTCGGGTCCCTTCAGGTACTCATAACTTCCTGCTCGTAATCCCGATTTCGATTCCATAAATTTCTACGCGAAGCCTGTATGACCCTCTCGGTGCCCGGACAAACCGTTCGGGGCATCGCGTCCTGTGATGATCGCACACCGCGATCCAAAAAAGGAAAAACCAGACCCTGTTTCACCCCGGAACTGAGTACGCCCGGCCAAACGGGACGACTTGGTCGCGTGCGGTCTTCACAGATACGTGCGCCTCGTCGATACGGACGTGTGGGATTTCACGGAAGCTGATTCGGGTGTGCGTGCACACCGAAATCAACGCGTATCCGCGGACATCGCTCCGTATTCGCCTTTTCTGCAATTTACCCTAACTTCGTGCACACACGTCGGATCGAGACGAAACTTGCGCCATCGGACTCGTATCGATACGCTGGTCCTGTGAGTGAAGTTTGGTCCGATTCTGAGAACGTTGACAAAATCGCGTGTCGTGGGCCCCACAGGCCCCGCTCGACGGGCGATTTCGTGATCGGCTCATCGAAATTCAAATCTGAAAGTTCCGTTGGGTTCGTATCAGCGTTCCTGACCTGTTGACACTAAGTTTGGTGAATTTGGAGACCTTTGCCCTAATGCGTTTTTCGGTGCAAAGCGGGCCCACCGGTGGACCCCGTTTTGGTCCGAAATTACCGTTTCTGCCCTTGTCTCCAAATTGGACCCAAGGACAGGCGATCCTAGCTGTTTGACACCTTCTGAGCATGATGGTACTATTTATTTCAGCTTTCGGAGACATCTCTGGAAATTTCCGAAACCAGGACCTTAGTGGAATTCAAACTTCAGGCAAGTGCACCTTGCCAAACTTGCAGTCATTATTTTCATATTGTCTGTAAAAATACTCTGTTGGATTTCTTGTGCAATTTCATATAAACTGATTTAAACTGCTTAACCTAGGGAACGTATGACGTACCTAGTGTCCGATCATAGTCGGGTGCAACACCGTACGCGGTGTTGGGTTCGTCATTTAGAGATGGATTTACGATACCCTTTACTCTTGTACTTGACCTATCAAGTACCCTACAACCCAGGACACTTGATACTATGCATGGACAGAATCTTCCTGAGATATTCATGGTGATTCTGTATAGGATACAGGACTTGACAGAGATATGTTATTATAGACATTATGACTTGTTGCATTAGTTATAATCCCGCTAACATGGACATGAGACGTTATGGTCATGGCTTGCGTGATTACATTGGGTGGGGAGAGACACACAGGCTACAGGCTGTTCTATATATATATCTACTATTATTGTGAGGTTGTAGACTCTCCAGCAGAGCTAGACCCTTTACGTATTATTACTGCTACCGGCTCCCCGACACAGAGCTTGTAGCGGTCTCAGCCTGAGTACTAGTGTTGCTCTCATTTGCATATCACATAGATGGTTACTTAGTTTACCCTGTTGTTCATTTATTTATTGTACTGCTTATTATTTGGCTTGTTTTTATCTTGTGCCTTGCTTTGTCCACTGAGAACCTGGAATGGATTATGTCCCCAGGTTTAGCTGAGGAGCAGTATCCCGAGATATACGGGACAGGAGCTGAAGTTATTGCTGGAGCTGAACCGAACACTGAAGACGAGGTGACTGCCGAGGACTTCTCCTGAGTGCTTGTTCCAGTACTCAGTATTTATTTCATGTTTACATATTTTGTTCCTGGCCTATAGAGCCAGTTTATTTCAGACTATAGTCGGATTGTTGCTCTGACTGACTTGCTGTGATGATGTTGCTACTTATTTCCATTTGATTATGCAGTTTATTTTTTTATCTTCATGGATGAGATTAGTGTGACTTGTGTAGTAGACCTTACTTACAGCTTAAGTACGCCCTGATGGCTCCATTAAATTGGGTTATCCATCGGTGCGTGCTGCTGGCCATTGCCACGCATCTCCAGTCCCTCGACATTTTGGGACTGGGGCATGACATGGTTTTTGTGGTGGCCCATGCAGGTCTATACTAAATTGTTCGGTTTCAACTTAGGGACCGGACAGGCCTGCAATAAGATAGGTTATAGGATCTCATCCATATATTTAATTGTTTTTGAACTCTATGTCGAATTCAATTAAATTGCTTGAACTGCATCTTGTTTGATTCCTCTGTGCGTTCTCATTATTTTCTTTTGATACAGAGAAATGGATCCCAGAAGTGGTGACGAGACCCCCTTGGGAATACCGACTGAAGCAGGGTTTACCTGCGAAGCTAGAACGACGCCGGATACCAGAGGACAATCCTCTCAGAGCAACCAAACTGGCCAGCCAAGTTCCAGATTCAGGCGTGATGACATCCCGCCTCCTCCCCAGTTCCCTCCTATGATGCCTGTCTTTCCCCCAGGGCAGACAATGGACGGCCAGCAAATGTTCCAGATGTTCTACGCCATGATGCAGGCACAACAACAGATTCAACAGGAGACCCAACGCCGAGAGGCCGAGAACCTAAGGAACAGCCTGGTCGCAGCATTGGAGCATGCACCAAATAGGCGGCCAGCGACGGGATCTATTACGGATTTCCGTCAACTCAAGCCCCGTACCTTCTCGGGCAAGGAAGGACCAACTGAAGTGCATGAATGGCTTACAAACACACAGCATCAGTTGGAGGCCGCCGAACTACCAAGGGACAAATGGATGACTGCCGTCAGGATGCAACTGACGGACAACGCGCATCATTGGTGGCTGTCCGAAGAAAGAAGGCTCGGACATGATCAGGTTACCTGGGAGGAGTTCTCCAGACTCTTCCAGGAAATGTACATCCCTGCTGTGGCTCGGTCAGAACTCCGAGACAGATTCAACCGCCTGATCTAGGGCAACATAACGGTGGAGGAATATAACGCCGAATTTATTCGCCTGAGCCACTTCGCCCCTTCGCTAATTCCTACCGAAGAGGAAAAGGCGAAGAAGTTCTTTGATGGGCTCAGGTTCTAGCTTCAGAAGTTAATCGGATCGGTCGTGCCCACCTCTTACACCGACGTCCTAGCTGCAGCACGTCGGCTGGAGCGCGTTACTCGGAGGGAATCAAGCCTGAAACGTCCCTTCTCCTCAGCACCGTCCAAGTCATCGCCAGGGGAATCTGCTAAACGTCCCCAGAAGAGTCCGCCTCCAAGAGCAGCAACTAAGAACCTACCTACTTGCCACTACTGCAGCAAGGTAGGACATATTGAAAAGGAATGTCGACGCAAGCTGGGACTCTGCCTGGTTTGCGGATCTGGACAACACTTCTCCAAGGACTGCTCGGAACGTCGAGAGGGAGTTCTGAATCGACCAGCTCCACCTGCAGCTCTTCCAGCTGGGGGAGCGACACAGACAGGGCCTGGAGGAGCCAGGCCACCTCTACCACCTCAAGCAGCATTGTTCCAACAAGCTCGTCAGCAAAGGGGTCCCGCTCAGGGACGAGGTCAGGCATATGCACTAGCAGTCACTGAGGAAGCTACTGCAGGCGAAGTGATAGCAGGTACCATATTAGTAGCTTCAATTTCTGCTGTAGCATTATTTGATTCTGGAGCTTCGCATTTATTTATTGCTGCTAGCTTCATAGCCACACATAGAATAGCTACCGCACCTCTCTCGAAGATGAAGAGAATACTAACGGGAGATGGAGTTATCCCGGTTAGTGATACTTGTAGATCATGTTCGGTAGTAGTCTGTGGCCGAGAGATGCGAGCCTAATTTCTGATCTTTTCTATGCCTGATTACGATGTTGTACTTGGTATGGACTGGTTAAGTCAGTACCATACGACACTGGATTGCCGGCTTGGAAAAGTGATATTTAGACCCCCTAGCCTTCCTGAGTTTGAATTTCTGCGAGGAGCTGTAGAACAAGGGGTCCAGCCAACTCTTAGGGTATTGACTGTAGAAGAAGATTCAAGTTACCCAAGAGTCATAACGGAATTTGTGGATGTATTTTCCGACGACCTTCCAGGTTTACCACCTGATCGGGAGATAGAATTCACAATAGACCTAACTCCAGGAGCCGAACCTATCACCTCATCGGTATATCGGCTAGCACCTAAGGAGTTAGTGGAGCTGAAAATACAAGTTGACGACCTTCTGGAGAAAGGATTTATCCGGCCCAGTATTTCACCATGGGGAGCACCTATACTTTTTGTACCCAAGAAGGACGGATCTGTACGGCTGTGCATTGATTACCGAGCCCTTAATGCTGTAACTATTAAGAACCGGTACCCATTACCATGCATTGATGATTTGTTTGACCAGTTGAGTGGTGCTAAGGTATTCTCCAAGACTGACCTTAGATCCGGTTATCATCAGATTAGGGTGAAGAAAGAAGATATCCCAAAGACGGCCTTCAGAACTAAGTATGGGCATTATGAGTTCCTAGTTATACCGTTTGGTTTAACCAACGCACCTGCTGTATTTATGAGTTTGATGAACGGGGTCTTCCATCAGTACTTGGATAAGTTCGTGGTGGTGTTCATTGATGATATCCTAATCTACTCTAAGAACCACGAAGAGCACGAGGAACACCTTAGAATTGTGCTAGAAATCTTGAGAAGGGAGAAGCTGTATGCCAAACTCAGCAAATATGAGTTCTGTATGGACAAGGTGCCATTCTTAGGGCATATTATCTCGGGTGAAGGACTGTCTGTGGACCCAGAGAAAGTCACTGCTATAGAAACCTGGCCTACCCCTACCTTTGTTGCGGAAGTGAGAAGTTTTCTTGGACTTGCTGGGTATTACCGACGGTTCGTAGAAAATTTTTCAAGAATCGCAGAGCCGATGACTAAGCTGACACGGAAGGATCAGGAGTTCATATGGACGGAAGAATGCCAGCATGCCTTTGAAGAATTGAAGAGACGTCTAACAACAGCACCAGTCTTGACTCTTCTCTCAGGGTCAGGAGGTTTTGTTGTTTACAGTGATGCATCCGGTAGTGGACTAGGTTGTGTCTTGATGCAACATGGCAAGGTTATCGCTTATGCATCGAGGCAGCTGAAGGTCCACGAAAAGAACTACCCGACGCACGACCTGGAGCTAGCTGCAGTGATTTTTGCATTAAAGATCTGGAGACATTATCTGTATGGAGAAAAGGTCAAGATATTCACTGATCATAAGAGCTTAAAGTATGTTTATACACAGAAGGAGCTCAATATGAGGCAAAGGCGTTGGCTTGAGTTGATGGTGGACTTTGATATCGATCTGCAGTACCACCCGGGGAAAGCAAATGTTGTAGCCGACGCCCTCAGCAGAAAACCCTCGGCTTATTTCTTAACGGAGCAGCCTCAGCTATTACAAGACTTGCAAGATCTTCAGATAGAGGTTGTTCTACCTGGACAAAATGGTTTGCTGGCTAACCTCTAAGTGAAGTCATCGCTGGTGGAGAGAATCAAGGAAGCTTTGCCTAATGATGCCAGATTCCGAAGGCTGAGAGAAAGAACAGAAGCAGGCTTGCAGACGGGACTTCGCATCCACGAGGACGAAACATTAAGGTGCGGAAATCGCCTATGTGTTCCAAATGGAGAATTAAGGCAGGAGTTGATGACAGAAGCCCATAGCTCCATATACTCTGTTCATCCAGGAGGAACCAAGATGTACTGGGACTTGAGACAATATTACTGGTGGCATGGAATGAAAAGGGAGATTGCCCGCTTTGTGGCGAAATGCTTAGTCTGCCAGCAGGTGAAGGCCGAGCACCAGAGGACTGCAGGTATGTTGCAGCCACTTCCCATCCCTGAATGGAAGTGGGAGCATATTACCATAGACTTTGTCACTGGGTTTCCAAGAAGCCCTAGTGGTAAGGATGCAGTATGGGTCATCGTGGATCGGCTCACTAAGTCGGCTCACTTCTTGCCGTTCAGAGTCGGACAATCCACAGAAGTACTAGCCGACATGTATATGCGTCAGATCGTAAAATTACATGGAGTGCCGGTTAGTATCGTATCAGATCGAGACTCAAGATTTACATCTCACTTCTGGCGAAGCATGCAAGAGAGTCTCGGCACCAGGCTCACGTTCAGTACTGCCTATCATCCTCAGACAGACGGACAGTCAGAGCGCACAATTCAGATCCTAGAAGATATGCTACGATCTTATATACTGGACTTCGGAGGATCTTGGGAAGATCATCTGCACTTAGTGGAGTTCTCCTACAACAACAGCTATCAGGCAAGCATTCAGATGGCACCTTTCGAAGCGTTGTACGGAAGGAAGTGCAAATCTCCAATATGCTGGAGCGACGTTGGCGAACGTCAAATACTGGGTCCAGAGTTGGTAACGGAGACAGTGGAGAAAGTAAAGCAGATTCAGAACCATCTCCGTGCAGCCTAGGATAGACAGAAGCATTGGGCAGATGTACACCGACGACCCCTGGAGTTCAAGGAAGGAGAGCATGTATTTCTGAGAATCTCGCCCACTAGAGGTACTATCAGATTCGGCAGCAGAGGCAAGTTAAGCCCAAGGTATATTGGGCCATTCGATATCTTGGAGCGCATCGGTGAGGTGGCTTACCGTCTTGCATTACCTCCGTCCTTAGTGGAAGTGCATGACGTATTCCACGTCTCACAATTGAGGAGGTATGTGACGGACCCAAGCCATATAGTTGATCATTCTGAGATTTCAGTGGGACCTAGCCTGAGATACGAAGAGCAGCCAGTGGGTATACTCGACACCAGCGAGAAGACACTGCGAGGGCAGACAATCAGGCTGGTTCGAGTAGCTTGGAAGCAGCACTCTCCAGGCGAATCGACCTGGGAGCGAGAAGATGTTATGCGGCAGCGTTATCCGCACTTATTTGCAGAATCAGGTAACCTAAGCATTTTTTTTTTCTGTAAATCTTGCCTTTATAGTTTACCCTTCGATTGCGAGGACGCAATCCTCTTAAGGGGGGTAGATTGTAAACACCCTAAATTTCTGGTAATTTTTTTTAAATCAATTATGGGATTTAAAATACATTTTTCAGGAATTTACATAGGCCCTGTAGTGAGTTTGTAATTTTTAATTGCCAATAAACAACATTAAAATGTAATGAAAATATGATTTTATGGTGTAAAATAGAAAACCGAACTTAGGGTAATTTTTTGGGATTTTATTGGGCCTCGGACCTATTTTTAAAAGCCTAAAAACTATTTTATAATTAATTAATTAATTACTGGTTATTGTTAATTATTATTTTACTATTATTATTATTTAGTTTTGGGCCCGGCCCGGCCCAGTGGGCCGAGCCCGTTACACCCAGCCCAGCCCAGCCCTTGGCTTAACGGGTCGGGCGGGTCCTCTCCGTCCGGATCCGCGCCCGACCCGGAACCCGCGTCACCCCCACCCGCTCCCACGTTCGACCCCGTCTCCCCCGAATTCTCCGCCGGCGCCAGAATTCCCGCCGCCACGACCGCGTCACCCCCACGTCGCTTCCCCCTCCGACCTCTCCGCCACGTAGCCCCGGCCGAGCCCTCCCCAGTCCCCCTATAAATAGCTCCTCCTCCGCCTCCTTTCCCCCGAACCCACCTTGCCCTAGCTAGCTCCGGCCGACCTCCTCCCTAACTCGCCGACCCAGTGCCGTCCGCCCGCCGAGAGCCGCCCTCTCCAGCTCCTCTTCCTCCTTCTCCCCAGGCGGACCCGACCCCGAGCCCAACTCCTTCCCGCTGCTCGAGCTGCCGGCCGACCCCCTCGACGCCGCCGGAGACCTCGCCGTCCGCTTCCAGCACCGCCCCGAGTCGCCTCGACCGTCGGCCAGTCCCCCAGAGCCTCGGACACGGCGGCAGTGCGAGGACACAGCCCCAACCTTAGTCGGACACAGCCGAGGACACGTGTCCAGGACACGGTTCGGACACGGAAACCCCAGTTTTTCGGGTACCTTCAGGTACTCATAAATTCCTGCTCGTAACCCCGATTTCGATTCCGTAAATTTCTACACGAAGTCTGTATGACCCTCTCGGTGCCCGGACAAACCGCTCGGGGTATCGCGTCCTGTGGTGATCGCACACCGCGATCCAAAAATAGGAAAAACTAGACCCTGTTTTACCCCGGAACTGAGTACGCCCCGCCAAACGGGACGACTTGGTCGCGTGCGGTCTTCACAGATACGTGCGCCTCGTAGATACGGACGTGTGGGATTTCACGGAAGCTGATTCGGGTGTGCGTGCACACCGGAATCAACGCGCATCCGCGGACATCGCTCCGTATCCGCCTTTTCTGCAATTTACCCTAACTTCGTGCACACACGTCGGATCGAGACGAAACTTGCGCCATCGAACTCGTATCGATACGCTGGTCTTGTGGGTCAAGTTTGGTCCGATTCTGAGAACGTTGACAAAATCGCGTGTCGTGGGCCCCATAGGCCCCGCTCGACGGGCGATTTCGTGATCGGCTCATCGGAATTCAAATCTGAAAGTTCCGTTGGGTTTGTATCAGCGTTCCTGACCTGTTGACACTAAGTTTGGTGAATTTGGAGACCTTTGACCCTGACGCGTTTTTCGGTGCAAAGCGGGCCTACCGGTGGACCCCGTTTTGGTCCGAAATTACCGTTTCTGTCCTTGTCTCCAAATTGGACCCAAGGACAGGCGATCCTACCTGTTTGACACCTTCTGAGCGTGATGGTACTGTTTATTTCAGCTTTCGGAGACATCTCTAGAAATTTCCGAAACCAGGACCTTAGTGGAATTCAAACTTCAGGCAAGTGCACCTTGCCAAACTTGCAGTCATTATTTTCATATTGTCTGTAAAAATACTCTGCTAGATTTCTTGTGCAATTTCATATAAACTGATTTAAACTGCTTAACCTAAGGAACGTATGACGTACCTAGTGTCCGATCATAGTCGGGTGCCAACACCGTACGCGGTGTTGGGTTCGTCATTTAGAGATGGATTTACGATACCCTTTACTCTTGTACTTGACCTATCAAGTACCCTACAACCCAGGACACTTGACACTATGCATGGACAGAATCTTCCTGAGATATTCATGGTGATTCTGTATAGGATACAGGACTTGACAGAGATATGTTATTATAGACATTATGACTTGTTGCATTAGTTATAATCCCGCTAACATGGACATAAGACGTTATGGTCATGGTTTGTGTGATTACATTGGGTGGGGAGAGACACACAGGCTACAGGCTGTTCTATATATATATCTACTATTATTGTGAGGTTGTAGACTCTCCAGCAGAGCTAGACCCTTTACGTGTTATTACTGCTACCGGCTCCCCGACACAGAGCTTGTAGCGGTCTCAGCCTGAGTACTAGTGTTGCTCTCATTTGCATATCACATAGATGGTTACTTAGTTTACCCTGATGTTCATTTATTTATTGTACTGCTTATTATTTGGCTTGTTTTTATCTTGTGCCTTGCTTTGTCCACTGAGGACCTAGAATGGATTATGTCCCCAGGTTTAGCTGAGGAGCAGTATCCCGAGATATACGGGACAGGAGCTGAAGCTATTGCTGGAGCTGAACCGAACACTGAAGACGAGGTGACTGCCGAGGACTTCTCCTGAGTGCTTGTTCCAGTACTCAGTATTTATTTCATGTTTACATCTTTTGTTCCTGGCCTATAGAGCCAGTTTATTTCAGACTATAGTCGGATTGTTGCTCCGAGTGACTTGCTGTGATGATGTTGCTACTTATTTCCATTTGATTATGCAGTTTATTTCTTTATCTTCATGGATGAGATTAGTGTGACTTGTGTAGTAGACCTTACTTACAGCTTAAGTACGCCCTGATGGCTCCATTAAATTGGCTTATCCATCGGTGCGTGCTGCTGGCCATTGCCACGCATCTCCAGTCCCTCGGCATTTTGGGACTGGGGCGTGACAAACAATCAATGTCCTAGCAACGCTTTGGTCCTTGACTCACATATCATGCCCGTGCTAGGGAAAATATATATAGGATCACGCATTCACGAATTATAGGAGGCATTCTCGATGCACAACCTAAACATAAAAATTACTAAACATGTAACACGTTATGTCATACCTCAGTGCATATTTAGATCATGTACACTTAGCATACAATAATTGTATCAGCACAGATACAAAAAATTGAGTCAAGGTTACCAAACTTAGCAGTTGGTCACATGAAGCATTATCATTTATACAGGTAGCTCATGTCATGCACATGGCTGGTGAGTCTCTTATCACATAGCCTAGTTTCTCATAGGATCTTAGTTCACATGATTGTATCAGGCGCATAGTTAGTTCAAGCACATGGTCATGTCATGCGCATGGTTATATAGCCATTTGGTGCATGGTCTATGTCTTCACATGGTTGGGTCTAATATATTGTTAATTAGCACATAGTTACACTTAATCCATATACACTTGCAATTACCAAGATCAACACATGAAATCACAAGGTCCAACTAAAATTCCAAAATTAAGATTTGATACATTTTAGAAAACTAGGCATAACTTTCTCATCCGAACTCCAAATGAGATAATTCTAAAATATTTGGAAAGGCAAGACAGATATCTACAACTTTTATGTTGAATTTTGTAAGATTATTGCTAATAAATTAGTTAAATAGGCAAAAACTGCCATCCCAGTTGAAATGCGCACGACGCACTGCACGTGGCCAAATTTCCATGCGCGGTGTATTTTTTGCGGCAAAAAATTCATGCGCGACACACTGCCCTTGGCAAGGATTTCATGCATGGCGCATTGCCCGTGGCAAGAAATCCATGTAGCACACTGCCCATGACAAAGAATCCAAGTGCGGCCTATTGCATGCGTGCGGCCAAAAATTCATGCTCGGTGCATTGCCTACGACAAAAAATCCATGCGTGATGCATTGCTCGCAGCCAAAAATCTATGCACGGCGCATTGATGCATGCGACAAAGTGGTGTGAGAGACACACTTCCATGTGCGACCAAAAATCCATGCACGACACACTACTCACAATAAGATTTCTATGCACGGCGCACTGCGTGCGGCACTACTCATCGTCCCCGTCCGGACAGGTCCGAGAAGAAAGCTTCAAAACTTGTTTTCTTCATAAAATCTTTATTTTAACTCTAAATTAAGTGATTCAAAAGCCAAAATGCATAAAATGACAAGCTCTAACACATAAAACAATTAATTTTCAAAAATAACAAGTTTTAATTGATCAAACCAAGAAAAAAAATCATAAAATCTATGAAAAGCTATATCCTAAAAATGTAGATCTACACTAATCCATCCACTAAATCCAAAAATACTAAGTTCTAAATATATGGAGAATCACACAACAAGCATAATAGACTAATAATATGGAGGTTTTCTCTATTTCTCATGCAAGGTGCACTTGTCTATGGAGTGAGGGAGAAAACCAAGAGAGAGAGAAAGAAAATGAAAAAAAATTAAGAAAAAGAGAGAGAGAGAGAGAGAGAGAGAGAAATTTTGGTTTATATATGAAGAGGGTTGAGGTTTAGACCATGGGTTCAATTCATAGCCAAACCAACCCACAAAATAAAGCATGAACCAAGTTAAACCAAAGAATTGGTCTAGTCTCATAAAACCTAATTAACAAGCAAGCAAGAAAAAAAATATACTCTAAATACGCATATCGGGAACGGGGAGTAAAATCTCTATTCACCTTAAAAAAATTCTTTCATCGGAATTTGAATCCAAGTAAAGCTAGAGAATTCAGGACAAGCATGATACAAACCTACTAGTAAATCTACACATGCAAGCAATAACATCACAACACATAGGTGATCACCTGATCATGGAATATAAGATACGAAGGCATAAGGTAAGATATACCTCCCGAATCGAACATGTGCGGGTATAGAGATCAAATATCGTCCTCGCACTCCCACATTGATTCTCCAAGAGTGTGATGGCCCCAGGAAACTCTGACAAGAGAAATAATCCAGTTCTTGAGTACCTTCCCCCTTCGATCAAGAATAGATACGGGTTGATCCTCGTAAGATAAGTTGGTTCCAATGACTAATTCAGAGTAATCGAGGATATAACTCAGATCCAGAATATACCTACGCAACTGAGACACATGAAATACATTGTGTACCTCACGTAGAGAAGGTGGAAGGGAAAGATGATAAGCCACATCGCCTATCCGCTCGAGGATATTGAACAGACCAATATATCACAGACTAAGCTTCCCGTGAACCCTAAATCTAATGACTCCATGGGTCGACAAAATTTGCAAGAATATGTGCTCGCCGACACAAAACTCTGAAGCCCTACGATGCTGATATGCCTAATGACGATGCTGATCTTGTGCAACACGAAGTCGCTCTCTGATCTGCTTAACAACTTATATTGTCTACGTGCGGTGCCTAAAAAATTTTGCTCACCAATGTCATCCCATACCAATGGTGACCTGCACTTCCTTCCATATAGTTCCTCTAAAGGTGACATTTCAATACTTGTCTGATAACTATTGTTATACTAGAACATAACCAGGTGAAGGTGATCATCCCAAGATCCTCCAAAATCTAAAGTACAATCTCGCAACATATCTTCCAATATCTGAATGGTTCTTTCAAACTGCCTATCTGTCTGGGATGGTAAGCGGTACTGAATCGCAACTTGGTGTCCAAACTCTGATGTAAGCTTTTCCAGAAATAAGAAGTGAACCGAGTGTCTCAATCTGATATAATGCTCACTGGGATATCTTGCTTCTTCACTTTCTGTCGCATGTACATCTCTACCAACTGCTCTGTAGATTATCCCACTCTGAAGGAGAGAAAATGTACTACTTTCGTGAGTCGATCTACTATCGCCTAAACTACATCACGACCAGTCGGGGATCTAGGCAAACCAGTCACAAAGTCCATTGTAATATGCTCCAACTTTTACTCCGAAATAGGAAGCGACTGCAATAATCATGCTGGTCTTTGCTACTCGGCCTTCACTTGCTGACATATCAGGCATTGGGATACAAAAATATACTATCTTTAGCTTTATCTCGTTCCACCAAAAGTGTTGCTTGATATCTTGGTACATCTTTGTGCCTCCCGGATGAATGGAATACTGGAAAGTGTGTTCTTCAGTCAGAACTTCTTGCCGAATATTCCCACTTGGTACACATAGACGGTTCCCAAAACTTTGTGTTCAGTCCAGATGAATTGTCAACTCTTTTCGAAGACCGGACTCATATTCTGTCTGAAGCTTCTGAACTTTCGGATCCTCCGCCTAAGCTACCTTAATTCTTTCTACCAAAGTAAACTAAATTTGTAAGCTAGCTAGAACTCCTGTATCCTATGGAAGCACTATCTTGATATCCATCTCCTGTAATTCTTATAGAATATGTTTCTGAGTAGTCAACATTAATTCTCTACTTCTTTTGCTAAGTGTATCAGCTACTACATTAGCCTTGCTCGGATGGTACTGAAGTTTCACGTCGTAGTCTTTCAACAACTCTAACCACCTCCTCTACCGCATGTTCAGGTCCTTCTACATGAACATATATTTCAGACTTTTGTGATCTGTGAATATCTTCACCCAATCACCATATAAGTAGTACATCCATAGCTTAAGTAGAAACACCACTACGACTAATTCTAAGTCACGAGTCAGATAGTTCTTCTCGTAATATCTGAGCTGTCGAGATGCATATTCTATTACCCTTCAATGCTGCATCAGTACACAATCAAGTCCCTTGCCAGATACATCATAATATACTGTGAATCCTAAGGAGCCTGCTGGAAGAGTATGAATCGGTACAGTAATTAATTTCTTTTTTTAACTTTTCAAAAGCTGTCTGATATTCTGCTGACCATACAAACTTAACCTCCTTGCGAGTCAACCGAGTCAATGGTGCCGAGATCTTAGAAAATTCTGACACAAATCTTCTGTAGTATCCTGCCAAACTAAGGAAACTACGCACCTCCGCCACGGTCTTCAGGGTTGGCCAGTTCTCTACTACCTCTACCTTCTTGGGATCCACTGATACTCCTGCTCCAGAAATAATGTGTCTAAAAAATAATATGTGGTCAAAGCAAAACTCAAATTTACTAAGATTCACATGTAACTGGTGCTCCCTTATAGTCTGCAATACTATTCTGAGATGTTCTTCATGCTCTTTCTCATTACGAGAATACACAAGGATGTTGTCAATAAATACTACCACAAACTGGTCCAACTATGGCATGAAGGTGCGGTTCATCAAATTCATAAACATCGCTGGAGCATTGGTCAACCCGAATGACATAACTAAGAATTTATAATGCCCATATCGTGACCTAAAAACTGTCTTTGGTATATCTTGCTTTCGGACTCTCACCTAATGATATTCTGATCGTAAATCTATCTTGGAGAAGACTCTTGCTCCACTCAATTGGTTAAACAAATCATCAAACCTGGGTAATGGATACTTATTCTTTACTGTCATTGTATTTAACTATCTATAATCAATCCACAACCTTGTCAATCCATTTTTCTTCTTCACCAATACTGCTGGTGCTTTCTATGGTGATCAACTGGTCCGAGTAAACTTCTTCGCCTTTAGTTCTTCTACGTGTTGATCAAACTGATCATATTCTGATGGTGACATTAAATAAACCTTTTGGGATACTGGTTCTGTTCCTGACATCAACTCTATATAGAACTCTTCCTCTCTAACTAAGGGTAATCCGGAAAGCTCGTTGGAAAAGACGTCCATGAACTCTTCAACTATTTTTGGTATCTGGTCCTCTCTATTGCTACTGCTGTGGTTCCTTCTTTTTGCTGATCTTCGGCTATTCTTCTAAGGGCAAACTCCTTTAGACCAGGGACTCTAAATAACACTCTACCCTCACGATAATCTAACGTCGTATCACTATCTCTCAGCCAGTCTTTGCCTAGGATAACGTCAAAATTGTACATAGGAAACTCGATCAACTTTGCAGGTAATAAATGTCCAAACACTATGACTGGACATGTTAGGCATGCCCTAATAACTCCTATTATCCTATTACTAGTGAGTATATTCAATCTCTCTGTCAATGCCTCAAACTCCAATCCGATATGTGTCACAAATTATGCAGATATAAATGAGTGTGATGCTCCTGAATCAAATAATGCTATGACAAAAAAAGATATAACAGAAACATTACTTTCTATTACATCACCTGAAGCCAAGGCTTGCTCCAGAGATAAGGTAAATGCCTCAGCTTGGCCTCGAGCTCCCTACTGCTACTTTTCCTGGTGTAGTTGTTGTAGTCCTTGCTGATTCTGTAATTGTTGTTGTCGTTACAATTGAGCCTGCGTCGATAACGGACGTTGAGCTACGTGCCACATCGCTACTACTGGTCCTCCTTGCTGCGCTGCCTTTGGAGCTAGCAATGCGAAAAAATATTGCACTTGACCTCCTGGCCTCTGTATCAATGGGCAAGTGGCAAACCTATGATCGGGGCTTCCACACATCAATTATAATCCATTTATTGCCCGATAAATGTCCCAAATATGGCCATAATATGTGCAACCTGTCGGTCATCTCCGATGTTGTTGTTGTTGTTATTGTTGTTGCTGCCTTGGCTGCTGCTGCTAAGTTGGTGCTATCACTATCGAGGTCACTGGACTTCTCTGTGCTACATCATGGTTGCGAATGCCAGGGGATGGTGTTGACATTTGTGGCACTGGTCCTCCCTCACTACTTTGTCCATGAGGCCTCTTTCTGTCTACTCTTCTTGATTCAATCCTCTGGGAGGTAAGCTCAACCCTCTTGGCTGCTATCAATACTGTCTCAAAAGTTTGGTAGTCATATACCTCTACCATGTGTATGATATCCAAGTAAAGTTTCTACTGGAACCTCATTGCCCTCCCCAACTTCGTTGCCACTATGGTTGGAGCAAACCTACTTAGTCGGCAAAACTCTATGGCATAGTCGTCCACAGTTCTACCGGCATATTTGAGATTGACGAATCTTTGTTGCAGTTCACACTGAGCCACAACTCCAAAGTATTTAGCCCTGAACTGGGTCCTAAAACTGTCCCATGAAATAGTGCACCTTAATCCTACCTCCACTGAGGACCACCAACCCTTGCAAGATCCTGAAGCTGTAAGCGGACCTGGTCAATCTGTTCCTCTTCCAAAACCTTAGTCGCTGCTAGGATGGTTTTAATATCTTGGAACAATCATCTGTTGTGATGGCGTCCTCCGTACCATCAAAATTTTTGGGGTTCAGTCTATAAAATCTAACAGAGGTCCCAAAATCTGTCCTCCGGCCTCTTTCTAAGGTTGTCTGCAACCCTTGGTTCAACAAGACATTTTGTTCTTGCTGCTGAAGCCATTGACGCTGTTGACTCTGTTGTTGTAGTTATTGTTGTTATTGTTGTGCCACCATATATTGTTGTTGGGTAGCCAATATTCTCTGAATAATCTTTACCAAGGCCGGGGTATCTAGTACTGCCGGTATTGCTTGGGGTACGGGAATATCTAGAATATATTGCTCTGTCGAACCTACTACGGGCTCAACTTGAATCTCTGGCTGAAGTCTTGCAGGACCATGACCCACTGGCAACTCTTTCTCTCTTATTGTTGTAGTATCTGGGGAGGCAAAACCATAAAGAAGAGCATAAGAAACATCAAGTATAGGACAAGAAGGAACAAGGAAGCAACCAACTAGATAATTCAAGATGATTATCGAAGATGATGAATTCAAAAATTTTAGGGAGGATCATTTTTTATTGAGACTCCTATGACCATGACACCCCACGTCTGAAGAACAAACCTGCATGGTCCACCACTAAAACATTGTTACGCCCTAGTATCAAAATACAAAGACGGACATGGTCAGCTTTCCCGTACAAAGTACTTTACGTCGTACGACCATCACGACTGTAACTAGATAACGGGTTGCATGCTATAATCATGTCACTTAGGGTCACACGAATATCTGTGTCTCAATCAATCAAACAAGAAAAAATAATCATAGAGCATATATGATAAAGCAATAAGGCATCCCAAACACTTTATCAAAATATTCTGGTGACCAGTTGTACAAAATAAGAGGCTGATAGTGTCACGCCCCAGTCCCAAAATACGTAGGACTAGGAATACGTAACACGCCAGCCGTATGTATACGAACTCCAATATATGGAAACCACATACACACGTACGCTGTACATGAATATCCAATCCACAGTGGTAAATATATGTCACAACAAGTCACACGCAGTTCTATATCTCATCCACAGCACAAATAATAGAATAAAGGAAATCAATAACTGAATATCAAAGAAGTAGTCTCAAATAGTAATCTCAAAGTGCAATAGTCGGGTGGAAACAAATCCACTGCAAATCGACTATAATAAACTACTAAAGAGAGAAGAGAATAAACTCTAATATAAGAATAAATGTCTAGAAAAGAATAGCATCTAGAATATCTAAACAGCTGCAAATGAATCACATATAATCAGAAGATAAGATCGTCTCAGACTGATAGGTAGCGTCAGGTCCAGGTCCATACTCCTGCGGGTACTCCTACTCACCTATATCTGGAAGGGACCAGGTCCTCAGAGGGACGTAACAAGATACAAAAAGCATATGCCAATAAAGTACTGAAAGTAAACATCCATTGGGGTCGCCTAACCATCTATGTGAATGCAGTTAAGAACACATTTCCCCACAAGTGAGCTATCTGGCTGAAAACTGGGATTTGGCATGGTTCTCTTTTGAAGATCCAGGGGCCTAAAAGGCACGTCGTCTTTTGAACGCCGGTGGCCCGCCTGATAGTACATAATATATAAGGGTCATCACCACCCGTATCTCCAGCGGAGAATCTGGGCGTCACAGAAAAAGTGCAAAGGAGCTCAAATGCGGTACTTGTTGTTCTCCCCACCCAATGCTCTAAGCATGTCATGTCCATGACACAATAAACCTCTAATAACCGCCAGGTCTACTAGCATGCAAAGTTTCTATTGGCAGTTATCCCTATCCGTCTCACGACCAATACGTACCGGGGGCCAGCCGAGTACGCAAGTCCGTGTCCTACATGTGACTCACACTCGTGTAAGAATAGTGTCATGACCAATGAAACATAAATGCCTCATGAAAATGGGGTAGTCTCATAAAGTAGGTCCAATGCATATACATAAATAAAAACATAGTACGACGACACCGTCGTTGCACCCAAGTTTTCTTGGACGCGCAGTTTATATAGCAGTTAAAATAAATGAACTAAATAAACAGAAAATAAACATGCATGCCTCATATGGAATGTAAATACAGTACAATGGCAAGGTATACTTGCCTGGCAAGAAATCTGTAAAGTGTACGCGTCCAAATATCAAGGACACTGAACCTGGAACTAAGGACTCCGAACAAACATCTTCGGATGCTGAAATAAACATCACCAATGTTTCTGGAATGAGCAAAATAGCTAAAAAGCACATTCCTTTCGTCCACTTTGGACACAGGGGCAAAACGGTAATTTTGGGCAAAAGTGGGGTCCACGTGTGGCCCCACTTTGCACCGAAAAGCGTGCCAAGGGTAACAGTCTCTAAATAGGACAAACTATGGGTCAAACAACTTTAGATGTCAATACGAACCCAACGGTATGTCCAAATTTGGATTCCGATGAGCCGAACAAAATTGGGTCCAAAAAGTCTATTGTGGGGCCCGCCAATTGGCGATCTGGTCAACCGTCTCAGAAATACGTGAAATTTGGGTCACAGGACCAGCGCATTACCACGAGTCCAGTGGCGTAAGTTTCGTCGCATTCTGACAAGCGTGCACAAAATACGCGCGAGTTCCACAAAAGTGGCAACACGAAATGTGTCCGCGGATACGGCCTGATTTCGGCGCGCACACGCGTCCGAATCAGTCTCCACGAATTTTTATGTGTCCAGTTACGCTGTGTGTACCATTCGGTACACTTGGCACACGGCGGGGCGGTCCCGTTTGGCGGGGCGCGCTCCGATCTCCAACTTTTGTGAAACCGGAAAAAGTGGGTGCGCGCAGTTTTGTGACGACTACAATTATGTCCACAGCAACTAATAGCACAAAGTTATTATACAGAAAATAAACTAGGTTATGTAATCTACAGGTATCAAAAAGAATCACTGAATTCGGATCTCTGTGGTGGGAGATACGAACTCGGCAATATGGGCGGTCATTCTGAAATTCTGCGATTGCAGAATTCTGTCTGCTCGCGCTGACTTGGGCGCTATTTTTTGCCTAGGGACACACGTTTTCCGAGGTTGACTATAAAACAAATATTGGAGAGGGTTGAGGGAGGATCATACCTATGAAAATGGAACAGCGTTTGGTCGAGCGAGTCAACGGAAAATCACGCCGGAGTAAAGGTACCTCGAGTGGGAGACTGCAGTTCGCGATGTTGGCATCGACGGGATGGTTGGATGGCTTGGGGAGGCTTCTCTGGCTGCGGTGACAGCTCTAGATGGGAAGAGGAAGTCTGGAGTTTTAGGTTAGGGTTTTAGAGAGCTATTATATATATATACTATATATATTAGGAGAGAGAGGGGGGGTTAATTGGATCGGGTTTCGCGGGTTGGAGAGTCTGGGAAGTGGGCGGTCGGGTCACGCAGGCTAATTGGTAATGGAAGGGCGGGTTCCAGCAGCATTGCTAAGGGTGAATCGGATTTCTAAGGACAGCAAGCTCCTAAGGGCTTTAAGTACTAAGCATATATTAATATTGTTAGTATTATTATTATATACTTATTTTCTTTTCTTCTCCTTTCTTTCTTTGTAAAATATATATACATATATATATATTTGTATATACATATATATATATATATATATATATATATATATATATATATATATATATATATATACTCTTAAGGAAATTTATATATTAGGGTATTGCACATCGTTAGGCTAGCAACAGCTCAAGGGGTCTCCTACATGGAATAAATTCCTAAAAATTTTTGATGGTCCCACAAGTCCTCTAAGTGCCCGAACACCTAACATAAAAATTATTAAAAATCTATTTCTCCTATTTAGCCCCTAATTACTACAATTTAATTAATAATTAATAAATAAAGGGTATATACGATTTCTAGGAAGGGGGTTTTACATTCTACCCAACTTGTAAAAATTTCGTCCTCGAAATTAAAATTAAGCCACGATAGAATGCAAGGATGATATAAGATATAAATTAACAATGTAAATTCATACCTTGGTCTGCGAATAGATTTGGAAAACGCTTGTGCATGTCGTCCTCGCGTTCCCAAGTTGATTCTCCTGGCGCGCCATGCCTCCATGCTACGCGAACCAAGGGAATAGACTGGTTCCTCAATACCTTCTCTCGACGATCAAGGATTCCCACGGGTTGCTCTTGGTATGACAAGCTCGGCCCAATGGTGATCTCTGAATGGTCGAGAACATGACTGTTGTCTGCCACATATCGCCTGAGCTGCGACACATGGAATACGTCATGTACTCCCTCCAGTGAAGGTGGTAGCGCAAGTCGATATGCCACCTCTCCAATTCTTTTGAGCACGTCAAATGGTCCAATATACCTTGGACTCAACTTGCCGTGCCCTCCGAATCGGATGGTGCCTCTGGTCGGTGATATCCTCAAGAAGACGTGATCGCCCTCTTTGAACTCCAAGGGACGACGATGAAGGTCTGTCCACTGCTTCTGCCTGTCTTGCGCTGCTCGCAAGTATCCCTGAATCTTCTTGACTGTCTCTACGGTGTTGACCACCAACTCGGGTCCCAAAATCTGACGTTCTTCCACGTCACTCCAACACACAGGAGACCTACATTTTCTTCCATACAATGCTTCAAATGGAGCCATCTGAATACTCGCTTGATAGCTATTGTTGTAAGAAAACTCTACAAGATGTAGGTGGTCCTCCCATGATCCTCCGAAATCTAACATGCAAGCTCTCAACATGTCCTCTAAGGTCTGAATAGTACGCTCTGACTGCCCATCTGTCTGCGGGTCATAAGATGTACTGAACTTCAGACGAGTACCAAGACTCTCTTGTATGCTCCTCCAAAAGTGCGATGTGAAGCGCGAATCTCTGTCCGATACAATGCTGACTGGTATGCCGTGCAATCTCACGATCTGCCTCATATATAAGTCAGCTAAAGCTTCTGTCGACTGGCCCACTCTAAAAGGTATAAAATGGGCTGACTTGGTGAGTCGGTCCACTATTACCCACACTGCATCTCTCCCACTTGGACCCTTGGGTAAACCCATGACGAAGTCCATAGTGACGTGCTCCCACTTCCACTCTGGAATCGGGAGTGGTTACAATAATCCTGCTGTCCTCTGGTGCTCCGCCTTCACTTGTTGACATACCAGACATTTAGCTACAAAGCGAGCTATCTCTCTCTTCATTCCATGCCACCAAAAGTGCTGTCGTAAGTCACGATACATCTTGGTACCTCCAGGATGAATAGAATAGATCGAACTATGAGCCTCTGTTATCAGCTCCTGTCGAATCTCTCCATTTGGAACATAAAGACGATCACCACATCGTAATATCCCATCCTCATGAATGCGCAATCCGGTCTGCTCCCCGGCCTCTGTTCTTTCCTTTAGTCTCCTGAATCTGGCATCTGTAGGCAAAGCTGTCTTAATCCTCTCTACCAATGATGATTGAACTTGTAAGTTGGCTAGTATCCCATCTGCTCCGGGTAGTATCACTTCAATGCCAAGCTCTTGCAAGTCCTCCAAAAGTTCCCTCTGTGCTGTCAAGAAGTAAGCTGCTGGCTTCCGACTTAACGCGTCTGCTACCACGTTAGCCTTGCCTGGATGATAATGTAGCTCTATCTCAAAATCTTTCATCAACTTGAGCCATCGACGTTGCCTCATATTTAACTCCTTCTGCGTGAAGACGTACTTGAGACTTTTGTGGTCTGTATAGATCTCCACTCGTTCCCCATATAAGTAATGTCTCCATAGCTTCAAAGCAAATACAACGGCTGCAAGTTCCAAGTCATGAGTCAGATAATTCTTCTCATGCACTCGTAACTGCCTAGATGCATATGCAATTACCTTGCCATGCTGCATCAATACGCATCCCAAGCCTTTCCCTGATGCGTCACTGTAGATCACATATCCTCCTGAGCCTGATGATATCGTCAATACTGGTGCTGTAGTCAGTCGCTTCTTCAACTCTTCAAAGGCTGCTTGACACTCGTCAGTCCATATAAATTCTTGATCTTTACAAGTCAGACGAGTCATAGGTGCCGCTATCCTTGAGAAGTTTTCCACGAACCGTCGGTAATATCCCGCAAGTCCAAGAAAACTCCTCACCTCTGCTGCTGATTTAGGAACAAGCCATGTCTCAACTGCTGAGATCTTCTCTGGATCAACAGAAATACCATCTCCTGTAACAACATGTCCAAGAAATGAAACTCTGTCCAAGAAGAACTCATATTTGCTGAGTTTAGCATATAACTGCTCTCTCCTCAAAGTCTCTAGAACAATCCGCAGGTGCTCCTCGTGCTCCTCGTGGCTCTTCGAATAGACAAGTATATCATCTATGAAGACGACCACGAACTGGTCCAAGTACTGGTGGAAGACTCGATTCATCAAGTCCATGAAGATCGCTGGAGCATTGGTCAATCCAAATGGCATGACCAAAAACTCGTAGTGCCCATATCTTATTCTGAATACGGTCTTCGGAATGTCCTGCTTCCGTACCTTCACTTGGTGATATCCCGATCTCAAATCTATCTTCGAGAATACCTTAGCTCCACTGAGTTGATCAAACAGGTCATCAATGCGTGGCAATGGATATTTGTTCTTCACTGTCACTGCATTCAAGGCTCTGTAGTCAATGCACATACGCACTGACCCATCCTTCTTCGGTACAAACAATACTGGTGCTCCCCAGGGTGATGCACTCGGTCGGATGAAACCTTTCTCCTCTAGCTCTTTTAACTGTGCCTTCAGCTCGTCCATCTCCTTCTTCGCCAGTCTGTAAACATGTGATGCTATAGGTGCTGCTCCGGGTGCTAGTTCAATTAAAAACTCTACGTCTCTGTCTGGGGGTAGTCCTGGCAAATCCTCTGGAAAGACGTCTAGAAATTTTAAAATAATAGGGTGATAGACAACATCGTCCATTGCGAGCTGTATACCATTAAGGATTTCTGTGGATCCTCGGGCAAACTCGAGTTCAGGCTGGCCTGGTACCTTAAAAAGAATGCTTCCCCCAAAGCAATCGAAGAAAGCGTGGTTCTTGCTCAGCCAGTCCATTCCAAGCACAATATCAAAAGATGGCATAGGAAGGACTAAGAGTTGGGCATTCATCTCCCTGCCACGTATCACTATAGGACCCGATCTACAAACTCGAGTAACTGGTACAACTCCTCCTCCGGTAAGAATTCTAACACAACTAGATAATGGTGTAGAAGCAATGTTGTGTTTGGCAATAAAACTAGATGATATGAATGAGTGGGTGGCTCCTGTATCAAATAATGTTACCGCAGGTAAAGTAAAAGCAAGGGTAATACCTGCTATGACATCCACCTCATGATCCATGTCATCTACCTCCAATGCAAAAGCTCGCCCGTTCCTCTGCGGCTGTCCATGTCCAGTCCTTATATACTGCTCCTCCTGAGTAGGTAGCGGTGGTCCTCTCTGAAATCCTCCTGCTGCTGGGGGTCGGGGTGCTCCCGGTCCATTCATCTGCTGTGCTGGCTTCGGTGCTGGAAGTGCTAATCTCTGAACTGGCGGTGGAAGTGTCTGCTGCACTTGGCAGTCCCTCGTCAGGTGCTGTCCAGAGCCACATCTCATACACTGACCCAAGCGAGTCCGACAATCTCTCGAAATATGTTCGATCTTCCCACAATAATTACATTGGGGTTTTTCGGGAATCTGGTACGGTCCGGCTCTGTGTTGCTGATGCTGTTGTGCCAAGGGACGTCTGATAGGTCCTTCTTGTTGTGTCCTGGCTGGTCCCTGCTGTATCCTTGTTGATCCTTGTTGTGTCCTCAGCTGACCTCCCTTTCCTCTGCTAATGGTTTCCTAAAATCTGGCCTCTGTCAGTAGTTTAGCGTAAGAGACTCGGGACTGCGAGCTTGTATAATGTTGTAGCTCCTGGGTCAGTCCTCGATGAAATCTCTTAGCCTTAGCCAAATCATTTGGTATCAAAGCAGCGCCATACTTGCTGAGTCAGCTAAACTCGGCATCATACTCGTCCACGGTTCGGTTCCCTTGCTCTAAGTGAAGAAACTGATCATACAAGGTGTCCCTGACAGTGTCCGAAAAGTACTTTCCCTCGAAGCACTCCAAGAACTGCTCCCAAGTCTGGTAAGTACCCAACTGGTGCTCCATGGATTCCCACCAGTGATGAGCATTACTATCTAGAAGCGTCCGTACACCCGTCATCCATAGGTCCGTCGGTAACTGTGATGCCTCCAGTAGCTTCTGTGTGTGAGTGATCCAGTTGGTAGTCTCCTCCGGGCTCTCAGTACCCTTGTACTGCCTTGCTCCCATCTGAACAAAATCCTTTACTGATCCAACCTTAGCTCGAGGTACTGGAGCTAGTGCTTGGGCTGGTACAGTAGCATGTACAGCCATCCTCTCCAGTGCTGCCAAAATTTTTTGTCTCTGCTCGACTGCTTGCTGCCTCTGCTCGACTGCCTGCTGCCTCTGTTCCTGTATCATCATCTGAAAGAATTGGAACATCTGTGCTTGGCCACCTTGCGGTACCGGGGCAGGTGGAGGGTTCCCAATAGGTGAAGCGGGAAGATCAGATGGAACTGGGGTGTGAGTCTGTCCATCTGGTCCCGGAAGCCTAGGAATCGTTGGGGTCCCTCCTTGAGTCTGACCATTGACTCCAGGAGTTGCGTCGCCATCGGCGGCAGTACATCCATTCTGCAAATCCATTTCTCTGCAGTTGATGTACGAAACGATTAGAAAAAGTACAGGAATCAAACAGGATGCAAGTATTAAATAGGAAGGATGAATTTTAATCAAGCGTGGATGAGATCCTTATACTCTATTCCTATACGCAGGCTTGTTTGGTACAGTTACGTAACCGAGATAATATATTCTTGACCTGCATGGGCCACCACAAAAATATGTCACGCCCCAGTCCCAAAATACGTAGGACTAGGAATACGTAACACGCCAGCCATATGTATACGAACTCCAATATATGGAAACCACATACACACATACGCTGTACATGAATATCCAATCCACAGTGGTAAATATATGTCACAACAAGTCACACGCAGTTCTATATCTCATCCACAGCACAAATAATAGAATAAAGGAAATCAATAACTGAATATCAAAGAAGTAGTCTCAAATAGTAATCTCAAAGTGCAATAGTCGGGTGGAAACAAATCCACTGCAAATCGACTATAATAAACTACTAAAGAGAGAAGAGAATAAACTCTAATATAAGAATAAATGTCTAGAAAAGAATAGCATCTAGAATATCTAAACAGCTGCAAATGAATCACATATAATCAGAAGATAAGATCGTCTCAGACTGATAGGTAGCGTCAGGTCCAGGTCCATACGCCTACGGGTACTCCTGCTCACCTATATCTGGAAGGGACCAGGTCCTCAGAGGGACGTAACAAGATACAAAAAGCACATGCCAATAAAGTACTGAAAGTAAACATCCATTGGGGTCGCCTAACCATCTATGTGAATGCAGTTAAGAACACCTTTCCCCACAAGTGAGCTATCTGGCTGAAAACTAGGATTTGGCATGGTTCTCTTTTGAAGATCCAGGGGCCTAAAAGGCACATCGTCTTTTGAACGCCGGTGGCCCGCCTGATAGTACATAATATATAAGGGTCATCACCGCCCGTATCTCCAGCGGAGAATTTGGGCGTCACAGAAAAAGTACAAAGGAGCTCAAATGCGGTATTTGTTGTTCTCCCCACCCAATGCTCTAAACATGTCATGTCCATGACACAATAAACCTCTAATAACCGCCAGGTCTACTAGCATGCAAAGTTTCTATTGGCAGTTATCCCTATCCGTCGCACGACCTATACGTCCCGGGGGCCAGCCGAGTACGCAAGTCCGTGTCCTACATGTGACTCACACTCGTGTAAGAATAGTGTCATGGCCAATAAAACATAAATGCCTCATGAAAATGGGGTAGTCTCATAAAGTAGGTCCAATGCATATACATAAATAAAAACATAGTACGACGACACCGTCGTTGCACCCAAGTTTCCTTGGACGCGCAGTTTATATAGCAGTTAAAATAAATAAACTAAATAAACAGAAAATAAACATGCATGCCTCATATGGAATGTAAATACAGTACAATGGCAAGGTATACTTGCCTGGCAAGAAATCTGTAAAGTGTACGCGCCCAAATGTCAAGGACACTGAACCTGGAACTAAGGACTCCGAACAAACGTCTCCGGATGCTGAAATAAATATCACCAACGTTTCCGGAATGAGCAAAATAGCTAAAAAGCACATCCCTTTCGTCCACTTTGGACACAGGGGCAAAACGGTAATTTTGGGCAAAAGTGGGGTCCACGTGTGGCCCACTTTGCACCTAAAAGCGTGCCGAGGGTAACAGTCTCTAAATGGGACAAACTATGGGTCAAACAACTCTAGATGTCAATACGAACCCAACGGTATGTCTAAATTTGGATTCCGATGAGCCGAACAAAATTTGGTCCAAAAAGTCAACTGTGGGGCCCGCCAATTGGCGATCTGGTCAACCGTCTCAGAATGCGTGAAATTTGGGTCACAGTACCAGCGCGTTACCACGAGTCCAGTGACGCAAGTTTTGTCGCATTCTGACAAGCGTGCACAAAATACGTGCGAGTTCCACAAAAGTGGCGACACGAAATGTGTCCGCGGATACGGCCTGATTTTGGCGCGCACACGCGTCCGAATCAGTCCCCATGAATTTTCATGTGTCCAGTTACGCTGTGTGTACCATTTGGTACACTTGGCACACGGCAGGGTGGTCCCGTTTGGCGGGGCACGGTCCGATCTCCAACTTTTGGGAAACCGAAAAAAGTGGGTGCGTGCAGTTTTGTGACGACTACAATAATGTCCACAGCAACTAATAGCACAAAGTTATTATACAAAAAATAAACTAGGTCATGTAATCTACAGGTATCAAAAAGAATCACCGAATTCGGATCTCTGTGGTGGGAGATACGAACTCGGCAATATGGGCGATCATTCTGGAATTCTGCGATTGCAGAATTCTGTCTGCTCGCGCTGACTTGGACGCTATTTTTTGCCTAGGGACACACGTTTTCTGAGGTTGACTATAAAACAAATATTGGAGAGGGTTGAGGGAGGATCATACCTATAAAAACGGAACAGCGTTTGGTCGAGCGAGTCAACGGAAAATCATGCCGGAGCGAAGGTGCCTCGAGTGGGAGACTGCAGTTCGCGATGTCGGCGTCGACGGGATGGTTGGATGGCTTGGGGAGGCTTCTCTGGCTGCGGTGACGGCTCTAGATGGGAAGAGGAAGTCTGGAGTTTTAGGTTAGGGTTTTAGAGAGCTATTATATATATATACTATATATATTAGGAGAGAGAGGGGGGTTAATTGGATCGGGTTTCGCGGGTTGGAGAGTCTGGGAAGTGGGCGGTCGGGTCACGCAGGCTAATTGGTAATGGAAGGGCGGGTTCCAGCAGCATTGCTAAGGGTGAATCGGATTGCTAAGGACAGCAAGCTCCTAAGGTCTTTAAGTACTAAGCATATATTAATATTGTTAGTATTATTATTATATACTTATTTTCTTTTCTTCTCCTTTCTTTCTTTGTAAAATATATATACATATATATATATATTTGTATATACATATATATATATATATATATATATATATATATATATATATATATATATATATATATATATATATATATATATATACTCTTAAGGAAATTTATATATTAGGGTATTGCACATCGTTAGGCTAGCAACAGCTCAAGGGGTCTCCTACATGGAATAAATTCCTAAAAATTCCTGATGGTCCCACAAGTCCTCTAAGTGCCCGAACACCTAACATAAAAATTATTAAAAATCAATTTCTCCAATTTAGCCCCTAATTACTATAATTTAATTAATAATTAATAAATAAAGGGTATATACGATTTCTAGGAAGGGGGTTTTACAGATAGAATAACAAAAGTATATGACAGTATTACAACTGTAGCCTGATTTATATGCAGTCATGAAAAGGAAACTAAATGTCTAGATATGCAGGCTAACAGGTACCGGTGGCTAAATGCCCAAATAAGCAAAATATACGACGACAAAAGGGGAATAAGGAAACACACTTGTTATCCTCAGTGGCCATGCTCCTGGTGCACGCCATGAGTTGGAAGAAAGTATGCTGGATCCTCGGGTGCTGGCTCGAAACCTGGCCATGCAAAACCAGTGGGGTTAGACCCAAAATAACAAGTACCACAAAGGTGGCACGAAATAGAAAAACAAAAACCCAAGAAATATATATATATATATATATATATATATATATATATATATATATATATATATATATATATATATATATATATATAGGTTCTATGTCGTAATCTCGGTCCACAGCTTATCCTAGCACAATGGCCCAACTCTACAACCAAACAAGGACAATGGCTGAACCATCACACTAAGATAGTCCATGTCCCTATAATACTAACAGAATAATACAATTACAACCAAATTCGATTATTGTAAATGGTCAATAAATTATACAGCTTGCTATTGTGGAGTCTGAGGCTTTCTCATAAATAATGCATAATATGTATCCTCAAATCACGTCATTGCCGAACATGGGCTAACCGAGCCAATAAATGATTATACACCCACTTTACGAATTACACTAGTCAATAAATGTATAATAGGTATCCTCAAATCACGTAGGGCTACTACACTAGTTCACAATATTAGGGAGACAATGGCTCGACATATTTATAATAGGTCATATACTGTACTCCACTAAGGTGGATTATATACGGTATCTAGGGTGGCCATCCTGACGTCGGAAGGTTCGTTGGTATAATCTCGGGATAGCATTTCCTTCCCATGATCTACAAATGTTTGTTGCCTAATTAACCATACATTGCATCAAAATCTCAAGGCATGGACGTATGAGAATTTTTCTTAAGATGTCGTACAAAGTACGGGTATGATAGATATAAATCCATATAAAGATCAAAAGTTTAGTCTGGATTCACCCGAGCATGTATGCAACATTCGATAATCAATGTACTAGCCACGCTTTGGTTCTTGACTCGCATATCATGCCCGTACTTGGAAAATATATATAGTATCATGCATTCACGAATTATATGAGCCATTCTCGATGCACAATCTAAACATGAAAATCACTTAATATGTAACACGTTATGTCACACATTAGTGCACATTTAGATCATGTACACCTAGCACGCAATAATTATATCAGCACGGATACGAGAAATCGAGTCGAGGTTACCAAAATTAGAAGTTGGACACATGAATCATTATCATTTGTACAAGTAGCTTATGTCATGCACAAGGCTTGTGAGTCACTTAACACATAGCCTAATTTCTCATAGGATCTTAGTTCACATGATTGCATCAGACGTATAGTCAATTCTAGCACATGGTCATGTCATGCGCATGGTTAATATAGCCACTTGGCGTATGGCCTAAGTCTTCACATAGTTGGGTCTAAAATATGGTTAATTAGCACATAATTATACTTAATATACACTTGCAATTACCAAGATCAACACATGAAATCACAAGGTCCAATAAAAATTCCAAAATTATGATTTACACATTTTAGAAAATTAGGCATAACTTTGTCATTCGAACTCCAAATGAGGTGATTTAATAAGATTTGAAAAGACAAAACAGAGATCTATAACTTTCATGTTAAAAGTTTTACAAGATTCTAGATAAAAAATAGTTAAATAGGAAAAAACAGCCATCATGGTTGACATACGCATGGCCAAATTTCCCTGCACGGCCCATTGCCCATGACAAGAAATCCATAAGCGGCGCATTGCCCGTGGCAAGGATTTTATGTGCGATGCATTGCCCGTGGCAAGATATCCATGCACGTCAAACTACCCGCGACAAGGATTCCCACTACCAGAAAAAGTCAAATTAGCGACGTAAAGAAACGTCGCTAAATAACCAATAAACGTCGCTAAATAAATTTAGCGACGTAATTAGCGATATTTTATAGAAGTCACCTTTCAGCTAGTCGTTGATGGAAAAAATATCGTCAAACGTCGCTATACCGATATTTTCTAGCGACATAAATACGTCGCTAGATTAGCAACGTTTAGCGACTCAACATCGCTAATTAGCGACGTGTTAATTTGTCGCTTTACGTCGCAAATTAGCGACGTATGTAGCAATTTTTATAGCGACGTTACTATGACTTGGCAATACTGCCATGTCAGTAAGTTGTGACGTACATCAACATTTTTTGTGACGTCATTAGCGACGTGTAGTAACGTCGCAACTTAGCGATGTATTTAGAGACGTGTATGAACATCGCTAAACGTCGCTAAAAACATCGCTAATGATACAGTAAAAAAATAAAAAAAATTAATACTGAATTGTTTTCAAACTATTATTCCTGCAGTTTATTAATTCATAATCTGTACAAATAGACCCGGAGCAACCCTCCATTGCATTTACTGGGTTCGCCGACCCCTTGGGTTGAACACTCAACACCGGTAAATTAACTTATATTTAATATAAATAATATAATTAAATTTGAAGAAAATAAAATATTAAAATTAAAAACCTAATCAGGAGAAAATATCATTGTAAAGAATACAACAAATATCCATACAATTGAGTCTCATCGTAAATAATAAAAATATCCAGCAAATATCTATGCAAATATGCATACTACTGCGGATCTGCAGGAGGATGACCACCGGCGCGCATGAAGGATAAGAAAATATCATACTTCTCCCGTAAAATCGATACTAATATCGATGGAGAAGGCAGTGACGTCGGTGAAATCTGTGTCGATGTAGGCGCACCAGGAGGACGTATCCGCTCCAACTCTGTGAGTCGCTGGTTGTAAGAATCCATGGTAGATAATACCCTCGTACTGCAATGAACTATTGAATCCTGCATCATCGTCAGCCTCTCGCCCATGGATAGCTGTGATGCCTGCAGCGCCGTCATGTTGCGCTCTGTCAAGGCTCTAAGATCATTTGTCAAATCCTGGAGCTCCGTAATGCTGCGGTCGAGCATATCAAATCGTGAGTGCGATGAGCGTCGGATCGTCCGCCTGCGGCTGGGACTGGGGCTCCTCCATCCTTTGCAGTAACTCGTCATGGAGAGACACAATCTGACGGTCAATGGCCTCCTGGACTCTGGCCGACGACTACAAGGGCTGTAGAAAATACGCACATGTCGGGGAGGCCCTAGATGACTGCGTCGCAACCAGGGCACCATAGGATCCTGTACCGTAGTACGTACCCTTCTGGAGATGACCAGCGGTGGTCACTCACAGCTCGTCCTTCGATCGAGCTAGAGCAAGCTACGAGGAAGTACTAGGCTCTCCAGCTGTAGGTGCACTAGCAGTCGCTCGCTCACGCAGCCTAAATACTCGGCCTAGAAAAGTTTGGATAATCGATAATTGCCTAAGTTATATTAAAATTAACACAAAGTAAAGTAATACTTACATAGGTCTGCGAGGCCCTCTCATCAATGAGATTTCCGTTATTTCGATGGGTAGCCAAGAAGACGGTCACCATGTTTGCATTCTCACCCCTCTGTACCTGTTAAAAATATATTATTTAGTACTAAAATTAAATATTTCTTTCTAATACCATTTTATCATACTTACATTAAAATAATATATCTTAAATAAAAAATATACCAAACGATGGAAATGTTTCGTCATGAAAATTGAGCCACCACACCACTTTGCAGTATTCCGCCTAGCCGCCTTGGCCTTCTCAGACCTTTTCTTGTACCTCGGATCGTCAAATCTAACCCTCCTCGCAGTCCACTGCTCAGGCGTGATCTAACCTTGGATCGTTTTCCAGTACGATCACGAGCCTTCTGGTCATCCAGAACATCACGGATAAGCTTGGCGGCAACAACAGGGAACATCCGCTCGATCAACTCGTCCCGGTGCAGAGGAAAGAAATATGTTTGCTAAAATAAATAATTTAGTAAGTGAGCATCATGGATAAGTTATATAATATTCATAAATTAGAGGATTTATACGACATAGAGAGAAACTTGCGCTTAGCACAGAGACAAACTTGCGCTTAGCACAGATTCTAGAGATTCTTCAGATCGAGGCCGCTGGCAGTCAAATGTTTGATATCGCGAAGACGTGGTATCGTACAGAGCCGAGACTCGCTGTTGAAGGACTTACTTGGGAGGACTTCAAAGAAATCTTCAAGGAGAAGTTCTTTCCTGACGTGGCTTTGGGAGCATTGGAAAGTCAGTTCTATGACTTAGTCCAAGGAAGTATGTCAGTCGACGAATACGCCACAAAGTTTTGCCGATTGAGTCAATTTGCGCCATCAATGATTCAAGATCCAGGAGACAGAGCACAAAAATTCAGGAAGGGATTGAATAGAGTGATCAAGTCTCATACTTCGGGATGACGCACTGCTACATTTGAGGGTATTCTGATGGATGTCCAAATTGCTGAAGATGACTTGGACCTTAGGCCCAAGAGAGGACGTGACACTTCTGGAGCGACAGGTGGTAACACAGGACCGGCCAAGTGCCCACACTTTCAACAATAATAGAGGCCGTAACAGCAGAAGCATCAGCAACATCAGCAATACCAGGCACCAGTTCATGGACACATCCAGTAGCAGCAGCCACAGAGACAGAATCAACCCGTTGCCCAGTGTGCGTATTGCGGAAAGATGGGACATACTAGAGACATCTGCAGGAAAAGATTGGGTACTTGCTTGTCCTGTGGATCATCAGCACATCAGCTTAGGGACTGCCCATTTATTCAGGCTTGTCAGGATGGAGCAGCCGCTCAGAGATAACCAGCCAGAGTACCTACTGTACCAGGAGGCCAGCAGAGGGGACCTTCACTTCCACCACAACAACAGAGGTTTGCTCAGTACCAGAAGCAGCAGAGAGGAGCACCACAGGGACGAGCTTATGCCATGATGACTGAGGAGGCCGAGCCAGCTGGAGACATGATTTCAGGTTCAATTTCTCTTGATTCTATTTTAGCACTTGCATTATTTAATTCTGGCACTTCCTATAGCGTCGTATCTGTATATTATGCCCTTAAGCATCATTTAGAAACAGAACCATTAGATAGGACTTGCAAGATCATGACAAGAGGAGGCATTATCCTAGTCCGTGATTATTACAAGGATTGGAGAGTATCATTGGCAAGCCGAGAGTTGAGCGTGAGTTTACTCGTCATTCCACTTCCGGGATATGATATTGTACTCAGAATGGACTGGTTAAGTAAACACCATGCTTCTATAGATTGTCACAGAGGCAGAGTAGTATTTCGACCACCAGGAGAACCAGAGCTTGAGATCGCCAGAGGAGCAACAAAGCAGAGCAGAGGCACTTTTTGCGGAGCCAGGATGGAAGAAGAGGAGTTACCATATCCACTGATAGTGGAGTTCCTGGATGTAATTCCAAGGGAGTTGCCAAGCTTGCCGCCAGACAGAGATGTTGAATTCTCTATAGACTTGGTACCAGGAGCCGAGCCTATTTCACAATATGTCAATAGAGTCAACAACAGCGAGCTGGTAGAACTGAAGAAGCAAGTTGAGGAGCTGCAAGACAAAGGTTTTATTAGATCTAGTTCATCGCCATGGGGAGCACCGGTATTATTCGTACCGAAGAAGGATGGCACGGTACGCATGTGTATCAATTATAGAGCTCTGAACAACCTCACTATCAAGAACAAATACCCGGTGCCGAGGATAGATAATCTTTTCGATCAATTGAGTGGAGCAAAGGTATTTTCAAAGATAAACTTGAGGTCAGGCTATCACCAGGTGAAGGTGAAGAGTGAAGACATACTGAAGACAGCTTTTCGGACCAGATATGGCCAGTTTAAATTCACAGTAATGCCGTTTGGTTTAACCAATGCACCAGCAGTATTCATAAACTTGATAAACAAGGTATTCCACCAGTACCTTGACAAGTTCGTAGTGGTGTTCATTGACGACATTCTTGGGTATTCAAAAATCCTATAGGAGCACGAAGAGCACCTGAGGATAGTCTTGGAGACTCTCAGGAAGGAAGAGTTGTACGAAAAGCTTTCAAAGTATGAGTTCTTCCTTGACAAGGTTGAATTTCTTGGATATATGGTGACGGGTGACATAATTTCAGTTAACCCAAAGAAGATCAAAGCAGTGGAATCATGGGCTACCCCCAGTACGGTAGCTGAAATCAGGAGCTTTCTCGGACTAGCAGGATACTATAGAAGATTTGTACAAGATTTCTCCAAGATTACAGAGCTAATGACTAGGCTGACTAAGAAAGATATAGATTTTGTCTTGACAGAAGAATGTCAGGACGCGTTTGATAAGATGAAGAAGAGATTGATGACAACGCCAGTTTTGACGTTGCCGTCAAGGACAGGTGGATTCACTATCTACAGTGATGCTTCAGGAAAAGGTTTGGGATACGTTCTTCAACAGCATGGGAAAGTAATTGCCTATGCTTTAAGACAATTATGCCCTCATGAAAAAAACTACCCCACTCACGATTTGGAATTAGCAACAGTTATCTTCGCTCTAAAGCTGTAGAAACACTATCTATATGGAGAGCGTGTGGAGATCTTCATAGACCACAAGAGTTTAAAGTACGTATTTACGTAGAAGGAGCTGAATATGAGGCAGAGAAGGTGGTTAGAGTTGATAAAAGACTTTGACATCTCATTACAGTACCATCCAGGAAAGGCCAACATAGTCGCCGATACCTTAAGCAAGTATCCGATGGCTATGTACTTGACAACAGATAGACACTTATTGGCCGATCTTGAGAGCTTGGAAATTAAAGTACTAGTTCCAGGTGTTGAGATTCAGATGTGGGGATTGCAAATACAATCAGAGCTGATGGATAGAATTAGAGCTGCACAGTATGATGATGAGACTCTGAGGAATATCAGGGCACAAATTTGGACAGGATTGATAGATGACTTCACTATTACGGATGATGAATCTTTACGGCATGGCACGAGGATGTATGTGCTGAATGGAGAACTGCGCGAAGAGGTTTTGCAGGAGGCACATCGCTCTCAGTACTCGATGCATCCCGGAGCCAACAAGATGTATCGAGATCTGAGGGAGCACGTATGGTGGTATGGTATAAAGCGTGAGGTAGCATGCTTTGTATCCCGATGTTTAGTGTGCCAGCAGGTAAAAGCAGATCGACAGAGGCCAGGTAGATTGCTTCACCTTTACCTATTCCAGAATCAAAGTAGGTATATCGACAGAGAAGTTAGCAGAGATGTACGTGCAGCAGATTATCAGATTACATAGGGTTCTTGTGAGTATTATCTCAGATCGGGATAGTCGTTTCACTTCCCACTTCTGGAGGAGTCTGCAGGCTAGCTTGGGCACTCAGCTCAAGTTTAGTACCGCATATCACCCCCAGACAGACGAACAGTCTGAAAGGACTATTCAGACTCTTGAAGATATGCTATGCACTTGCGTTTTAGATCTCGAAGGTTTTTGGGAGGATCATCTACACCTAGTAGAGTTTATTTACAATAACAGCTACCAGGCCAGCATTGAGGTGTCACCATTCGAGGCTTTATATGGATGAAGGTGTCGTACACCTTTATCTTGGGATAATGTTGGAGAGAGAGCTTTGTTAGGACCAGAAATGATCATGGATGCAGCAGAAATGGTAAAACTTATCAGAGATAGACTGCGAGTGGCACAGGACAGATAGCGGCATTGGGCCGACAGCCACCGTAGACCCCTAGAGTTTTAGGTATAGGTTTTGTTATTTATTGCTTTGTGATTGTTTTATTTTAGATTGCATGTTAAGACTGTTTGTTCTTGATTGGCAATTTGGTGTTCCTACAGATTTCTCTGACACGGGGCACAATTTGTTTTGGTAGAGGCGAAAAGCTTAGTCCACGATACATCGGGCCCTTCAGTATTCTTGCAAGGGTCGGTGCAGTAGCCTATAGACTGGACTTGCCGCCTACTCTAGATTGAGTGCATGACGTATTCCATGTATCGTAGCTGAGATGGTACATGGCAGATCCTAGTCACGTACTGGTTCACTCGGAGATCGAGGTTGGACCGACGCTCAGCTATTCTGAACAGCCCGTTGAGATCTTGGATTGTAGAGAGAAGGTATTGTGGAACCAGACTATTTCTTTGGTTCGTGTTGCATGGAGACATCACTCTCTAGGCGAGTCAACTTGGGAAAAAGAGGACAAAATACGGGAGCAGTATCCGTATCTCTTCGAGACTTGAGGTATAATTCTTTGTTTGATTGTTCGTTCTTGTGCTAGTTTATTTTAATTTTGAGGACAAAATTCTTTTAAGGAGGGTAGACTTGTCACCCCCATATTTTAGATTAGTGGTATTTTTGTCTTTCCATAATTAATATATAAATAATTGTATAATAATTAATTATTTTTAAATTGCTGTGATTTTATGTGATTGTTAAACTTTACCACTGCTTCGATAATTAGAGCGCTACACTAGCCATTGTCTTCCAACAGATTTTACACCCTTGTACTAGACGTGCCAGACTGTTATTTTGATCATTGTGTGACTCATAACTATATCTTGTTGTGCTTCATTTTAGTAGCACAACATTCGTCGCAGACGACTATATTTAATTCTATATAAATCAAATATGTATCCTTGTGTGTTCCAATCGAAATTAGAGACACAATCTCGACCCATTTTGAGCAACCCAAATTAGGGTAGTATTCTATTCTTTGTCTACTTTATTCCTAATACTTGTGTCCCACTTAATTTTAGTCTCTTGTACTTCTAATTAATTTTAGAACACCATTTGCATTTATTTTAATTAATTAAACCATAAGCCTAATTTTATGTAATTTTCAATTTTTGGGCACTTTTATGCAAAGTGCATTAATGTGTCCATCCCATTGGACACAACACGTGAAGAAACCCATTTCTCCTTCATGTATATTTTTCCATAATTTTTAGGAGTGTGTAACTCAACATCAACCTCCTTAAACCATGGCCCTCAAAACGTTGAACCAATGGAATCATAGCCATTCATTTTAAATCCATTTGAATCCTAGCCCTTGAAATATCTCAATGTCAAGCCCTTTTCCCAAGGGTTTGACCAAGTCCTAATTCTAGGTCAACCCAATACATTATACTTATATATAAATATCCTCATTTACTTCTTCTTTTCTTTTTCAACACCGGACCACTACCAAAAAAAGTTAATTTAGCGATGTAAAAAAAGTCGCTAAATGACAAAAAAATACCGCCAATCACTTTTAGCGATGTAATTAGCGACGTTTTGAAGAAGTCGGAACTCAGCTAGTCGCTGAAAGGAAAAACGTCGCTATACCGACATTTTTTAGCGACATAAATGTATCGATAAATTAGCGACGTTTAGCGATGCAACGTCGCTAATTAGCGACGTGTTGATACGTCGCTAAATGTCGCTAATTAGCGACGTTACAGCGACGTCTTTAATGACCTGGCAACAATTAGTGACGTTGTTAGCGACGTTTAGCAACATTTTTAGCGACGTCATTAGCGACGTGTAAAAACGTCGCTAATTAGCGACGTATTTAGCGACGTGTATTAACGTCGCTAAATGTCGCTAAAAACGTCGCTAATTGTAAAGTGAAAAAATAATAAAAATGAATACTGAATTGTTTCCAAACTATTATTCCTGCAGTTTATTAATTCATAATCTGTACAAATAGACCTGGAGCAACCCTCCATTGAATTTTCTGGGTTTGCTGACCCCCTTGGGTTGAACACTCAACACCGGTAAATTAACATATATTTAATATGAATAATATAACAAAATATGAAGAAAATAAAATATCCAGCAAATATCATCGTAAAGAATACAGCAAATATATCCAAACAATGAGTCTCATCCTAAATAATATAAGAATACAAATATCCAGTAACTATACTACTGCGGATCTGCAGGAGGATGACCACCAGCGCACAAGAATGATAAGAACAGATCATACTGCTCCCGTAAAATTGACTTCGATGTCGATGGAGAAGGCAGTGACGTCGGTGGAGCCGGTGTCGATATAGGCGCACCAGGAGGACGTATCTGCTCCAAGTCCTTGAGTCGCTGGTTATAAGAATCCATGGTAGACAACAGCCTCGTACTGCTATAAACCATTGAATCCTGGATCATCGTCAGCCTCTCGCCCATGAATAGCTGTGATGCCTGCAGCTCTGTCATGTTGCGCTCTGTCGAGGCTCTAAGATTATTTATCAAATCTTGTAACTCCGTGATGCTGCGGTTGAGCATATCGAATCGTGCGATGAACGTCGGATCGTCCGCCTGCGGCTGGGACCGGGGCTGCTCCTCCATCCTTCGCAACAACTCATCACGGAGAGACACAATCTGACGGTCAACGGCCTCCTGGACTCTGGCCGACGACTGCGAGGGCTGTGGGGAATGAGCACTTATCGGGGAGGCCCTAGATGACTGCGTCGTAACCAGGGTGCCATAGGATCCTGTACCATAGTACGTACCCCTCTAGAGACCACCAGCTGTGGTCACCCACAGGTCGTCCATCGACGGAGCTGGAGATGGCTGCGAGGAAGTACCAGCCTCTCCAGTTGTAGGTGCACTAGCAGTCGCCCGCTCATGCAGCCTAAGATACTCGGCCTAGAAAAGTTTGGAAACTCGATAATTGCCTAAGTTATATTAAAATTAACACAAAGTAAAGTAATACTTACATAGGTCTGCGAGGCCCTCTCATCAATAAGATTTTTGTCCTTGCAATGGGTGGCCAAGAAGACGGTCACTATGTTTGCATCCTCACCCCTCTGTACCTGTTAAAAATATATTATTTAGTACTTAACTTAAACATTTTTTTCTACTACCATTTTATTGTACTTACATTAAAATAATATATCTTAAAAAAATATAGCAAACGATAAAAATATTTTATCATCGGAATCGAGTCACCACACCACTTGGCAGCATTCCGTCTAGCCGCCTTGGCCTTCTCAGACCTTTCCTTATAGCTCTGATCGTCGATTCTAGCCCTCATTGCAGTCCACTGTGCTGGCGTGATCCAACCTTGGATCGGTTTTTCAGCACGATCATGAGCCTTCTGGTCATCCAGAGCATCACGGATAAGCTTGGCGGCAACGGTAGGAAACAGCCACTCGATCAACTCGGCCCGGTACGGAGGATAGAAATACGTTTGCTACAATAAATAATTTAGTAAGTGAGCATCATGGATAAGTTATATAATATGCATAAATTAGAGGATTTATATAATATACTTTACCTGAAAGTGCGTAAACCAGAATGCCTTCCTCTCCTCTGGAGCTTAAGAGTAGTCGATCCAAAGGCCACCATAGTTGTTCCTCAGAAATAGGCCCAGGCATCTCTAAACCGACGATAGACGATATCTATACAGACAAAATTATTTTGATCGAAAAAGTCAATATATGATGAATAAAGAAATACACGATATATATGATGCTAAACCATCTAATTGACTTACTTTGTACCGTCGGCCCAAATCTCTGTCCTCGTCTCCTCCGGAGGTGCACATGGAGGATCTTGCTGATGCTGGGACAACGACAGCACGATCTCCTCTACATGCTCATCTATCTCCATGGTTCCGTCAGCAGGAGGAACACTGGACGAGGGAGTACTATCACGCTTGGAACTACTCGTCCTATGAGTGATGCCATGTAACGTCGTCGCAGTCGGAGATGTAACTGGTCGATATACTGGAGTACTGGTCTAAGACGATGCGGAACCAACAGTATGCAGTACCGGAGGAGCACTCTGTCTACCTCGGGACCTGCCGAATCCTCCGCGTCGTCCTGTAATACCTGATAACAACATATGATTTTTTAGATAAACAAAAGGTTTGTACGAAACTTTTGATTACAAACGAGAAAAGAGAAAAGTACAATTAATTCTATACGAGGATATTAAGTACAATAAAATAATTCTGGGAAAGTATTGCTATGAAAGTCTGATCTGTAGTCGATCACTTTGTTCCTTGGACTACACGATGATGAAGAAGTGGTGTAGAAGAAGCTTCAAACTTTCTCTAAACTGAAGGCAAAAGCCAGCCAAAGGAAAGTTGTAAGTATGATCGAATTTCTGTTGCCAAAGTTGTCAGCCAAAATCCCCTCTTTTTCTTTTCCACCCTATGACTAGGGGTCTCTATTTACAGAGATCAATCAAATAACTGTCTGGTTGGCGTAAAAGCCAAATAACTGTCTTGTTGGCGTAAAAGGCCAAACTGTGAAGAAGATAGCTTCATTTACGCTACGGTTATGACAACTTCTACCCACATTCAAATAATCTTCTAAATCTGCGTATGACACATATCCCTTTATAAGGTAATACGTATAAATGCTTCTCGAAGATCATGACATACAAGCCATGTAGGTAACTGCCCCTGCATAAAATAGTTGGCGTAAAAGCCAAATAACTGTCTTGTTGGCGTAAAAGGCCAAACTGTAAAGAAGATTGCCTCTTTTATGCTGCGGTTTGACAACTGCTACCCACGTTTAAATAATCTTCTGAATTTGCGTATGACATGTGTCCCTTTATAAGGTAATGCGTATAACTGTTTCTCGAAGATCATGGCATGCAAGCCACGTAAGTAACTGCCCCTGCGTAAAATGGTTGGCGTAAAAGCCAAATCACTGTCTTGTTAGCGTAAAAGGCCAAACTGTGAAGAAGATTGCCTCCTTTACGCTGCAGTTTTGACAACTGCTACCCACATTCAAATAATCTTCTGAATCTGCGTATGACACATGTCCCTTTATAAGGTAACGCGTATAACTGCTTCTCGAAGATTATGGCATGCAAGCCACGTAGGTAACTGCCCCTGCGTAAAATGGTTGGCGTAAAAGCCAAATGACTGTCTTATTGGCGTAAAAGGCCAAACTGTGAAGAAGATTGTCTCCTTTATGCTGCGGTTATGACAACTGCTACCCACGTTCCAATAATCTTCTGAATCTGCGTATGACACGTATCCCTTATGAGATAACGCGTATAACTGCTTCTCGAAGATTATGGCATGCAAGCCACGTAGGTAACTGCCCCTGCGTAAAACTTGATAATTCATGAGTAATAGATAACTAGCATAAAATAGCCAATTATCCTTCACCACTGAGGTCTTGAGCATATTCTGGGCTAAATATCCTTATCAACGTACCTTTGCAAATATAGCCGAGTTGGCATATTTAGAAGAGATAGCATACGGCGTACTCCTATAGTTGAAAATAGCCTGGTTGGCGTAAAATACAAGGATGGCGATGTGAGCGTATTAGTCACAGTCTTAGCTTTCCCAGTCATAAATTTTTTTAAAATTAGAACAAAATCTCGTGCATTAAATGCAGAGATATGTCTCGAGCTCTGTACAAGAAACAGCTTTTGACGTGGCGTCTAATTTTGTCTTATCTTAAGCATAAAAACTTATTTTTGTCAATGTAGAATAGGCAGCGTATTCAGAAGACTCCCTTTTTCTTCCTTTAAATGCATAAAAATGACTTGTATAAAGAATATGTCACTAAATGACAACCTGGATCTCTGTGTAAAATTATTATCACAACCGTTCTCTCGATCATCGTACAGTACTTTTGTCAGATGTCAGGTTCACTGATTTGACTGACAAATTCATCCGAGGAATACGAAGAGTTCCTCGTACACTGCATTTAAAACAATATATTTTAAACTTTACGCATGAAGGTATAGCAACCTTTTACGCCAAACAGCCTTGAAGCTCTATTTTACGCGGACAGCTCTGAATCCCTATTTTATGCCAAATAGCCTTGAAGCTCTGTTTTACACAGACAGCTCTAAAGTCCTATTTTATGCCAAACAACCTTGAGGCTCTATTTTACGTAGGGAGGGACTTCATGTATGTTAGGGGTTTTGACTGTAAAATACGTAGACAATTCCCCAGCATATTTTATGCTTCTACAGGACCCCCTTCAAAGTTTTCAAATTCCTCGTAATTTGAAAAATTAGCCTTGAAGAACGAGTCAAATTTGACCATTTCATGCTTCATTCAAAGTATTTCATATGTGGTCCCGATATTCTTCAATCCAAAAGGCATGACTGTCCTAATGGTGTAAAAAGCAGTATGCTTCTCATCTTCATGATTCATTTTAATTTGATTATATGCTAAAAATCTATCCATGAAAGACATGCGCTCAAAACCACACGTATTATCGATCATGACGTCTGTAATGGGAAGAGAAAATTCATCTTTAGGGCAGGCCACTTTTAGATCTCAGAAGTCGATGCAAACACGCACTTTTCTATTTTTCTTTATAACTGGGACAACATTAGCAATCCAATCAGGATGTTGTTCTTCCCGGATGAACCCATATGATCTCTCCACATTTGGTAGTTAGGGGCACTAAATCTTAATTTTGACCCCTGGTAGGAGGGAGATTAATAATATCCATTATTATCCGTGGAATAGGTACCACACCATCTGGTACTTCTTGAGGGAGAAATTTGCCAAATTGGAGTGAGATCATATTTGCAGTGACCGTCTTCTCGTTATTATGCAAAGTGATGGCTTTGGCATCGATTAACTCCTGAATTTTCCTTTTCAGTACATAGCATGCCTTTGTGGGGTGATGTATGTATCTGTGAAAAATACAGTACTTAGGATTATCTGTACTGCCGACTACATTTGGACGCTCTATCTCTGGTAGAGTAAGCTTGCCACTTTTGACTAGACAATCAAATATGCTTGGAATATCATCGTCGTCAAAAGAATATTCTTCTTTATGTTTGAAAGTTCCAGAATTCGTCTGCGTAGTTACCGGAGTATTTTATCTGGACGTATTGATTGCCAGGGCTTCCTTTCCTTTTGAACTATGAGTATGGTCATTATTGGAGGATAAACGCTTCCCTTTATCAGAGGTAGAGATCATGATTTCGTTGTCACGAGCCTTCCGACTATTATCTTCATCGGCTATTGCCGATATGATAAATGAGGGCCAATCATGGAACTGATATGGTCCCATGATTACTGAGATCAGTGGGAGTAGATTCTTTCTGCAAATATCTACCAAGGCTAAATCTGGAACTCCAGGAGGCATCTGTAAAGTAGCCTAACGAAAGCGTTCAATAAAAGTACGAATATTTTCTTTTTTCTTCTGCTTTACTTCAATGAGTGATGACATCGACATGTCCATTCCTCCCTCGTAGAATCGAGCGAAGAATAGAGTTTTGAAATCTTCAAAAGAAGTAATGCAGTTGTCAGATAGACTACGATACCATTGGTAAGCTACTCCAGACAGACAGCCTTTAAACACTCGAGTGAGAAGGGCATCATTTCCTTGCAACAATACCATCATCATGCTGAAGTAGTTCATATACTGTCTTGGTGACGTCTTTCCCTCAAACAAAACTATAGCCTGTGGTTTATATTTTGGTGGAAAAGGGATCTCATCCCAGACAGCTGGATATGGCTGGTTAATTCCCAACTTCTTGACCTGATCTTTATGTTTCAAAGCATCAAATTAGGCTTTTAATTCCCGAATTGCTTGTATTGAATCTTCAGATGGGAGAGGGATAGCAGAAAGGTGAGAGATTGGATGTATTGTAATTCCAACATGAGGTAATATATTTTCCATGTTAAGAGGTTGAGGAGCAGCTGATTCTTAATTTTGAACAGGCTCTTGGCTTGCATTGGCTGGTGGTATGTCTACCCCCACACGTAGTTGAGTCAGAGGAACAGGTGTTTGAGCTATTGCAGTTGTATGTTGAGTCACCATTATTTGGTGCATACTCTCCATCATGGTATACATTTCTTTAAGTGATGTTTCCAATGCAGTGATACGTTGTTCAGTACTTCCTGATGGGAAAGCTTCTTCATGTTCGTCTCCAACAGCATAAACTCCTATTTCTCTAGATGCCACTGAGGGATTAGTATAGATCTCTGTAGAGATTAAATCTATACTTTCAGCATCTAGTTCAGAAAACTGGCAACTCCTAGTGTCAGAATCTAAAGAATATGAAGTTGATTGTTGTTACCTTGAGCGAGTGTTTCAAAAAATACCTTCTTCAAATGTCTCAATGAGTCTGTCAAATCTTATTTGGCATGGAGTTCTGGAGGGATGACGTCTTGAACTCGACTTTCCTCTAGGAATATGCAAAGCCATGTTTACTGAAGCAAATGTTGGTTCTTCTTCCTGTAATGACAAAGAATAGTTCAATCGGTCAAAAACTGACCGTTTTGCTTTAGAACAGCAACAGTTAATTACAACCTTATGACTATTACAATAATGTTCTCTAGGGGGTATGATAGACATATTAGGAGATCTCCTGTCTTTGCGTTTCTGGATCAAGAAACCACGCAAATCAGGAAGATTACCAGAAGAAGAAGAAGGCTTATTCTGCCTTTTTACATCAGTAGTAATGTATAGATTAGGAATCATAACCCTTTCTCTAGCATAGGAATATAACAGTCCACCCATATGAGTAGCATATGATCCATCATCTGTCTGAGGAGCATATTTTTTTGTGAAATGAGTCTTCTTTACGCGGACAGACCTATCCTGGCGTAATTTGGATTTTTGTATAGGTTCGCGTAAAACAGAAAAAGTCCTCAAACGGCTTTCAGCGTCACGCGTAATCTGTAAAGTGGGAACTTTCTTCTCTTGTGGGCGTAAAAGCTTAGAGGTTGAAGGATCCGTCATTTGTTTTCCTTTGATGTGATCAAAGGGTACATCTGCCTCATCATAGATGGGAGATATAATTTTACGTGCAGGACGTGTTTGAGACTTATGGATTGGCACTGAGGCATTGCCAGAAGTTTTGTCTACCACGTCACAGACGGGAGACGAAGGTTTACGTGCAGTGCGTGTCTGAGACTTCTGGATTGGCACTGAGGTATTGCCAGAAGTTTTTTCTACCACGTCATAGATGGAAGATAAAGGTTTACATGCAGGGCGTATTTGAGACTTTTGGATTGGCACTGAGGCATTGTCAGAAGTTTTGTCTACCACGTCACAAACGAGGGACAAAGTTTTACGCACAGGGCGTGTTGGCTGTATTGTCATAACTTTGTTGATCAGTGAGTGAGAACTTGCAGGAAGGGTAGAGGACGTTTTAGGCATCCACACTTTATGCAGCTTCCTGTTGTTATGGGCAGAGAAGGAATGAGAACTATCCTCTGCATGAAGCATATCTTCATAGAAAGATTGGTCGAACTGGACCACCAAAGTCTTCTTCGTCGATCCGATGGATACAGCATCATGTTGAGCAATTGCTTTCTCGTTAGAGGAGAAAGTCATCCCCAACAGAGTTGCCATTTAGTTTGGATAAAGAAAAGGTTTGTACGAAACTTTTGATTACAAACGAGAAAAGAGAAAAGTATAATTAATCCTATACGAGGATATTAAGTACAATAAAATAATTCTGGGAAGTATTGCTATGGAAGTCTGATCTGCAGTCGATCACTTTGTTCCTTGGACTACACGATGATAAAGAAGTGTTGTAGAAGAAGCTTCAAACTTTCTCTGAACTGAAGGCAAAAGCCAGCCAAAGGAAAGTTGCAAGTAGGATCGAATTCATGTTGCCAAAGTTTTCAGCCAAAACCTCCTATTTTTCTTTTCCACCTGGTACTAGATTTACCTGGTGTAATAATCAGTCTAGATTAAGCAGGACTTGGGAAAGACGTTCCCCAACCTGTTTGCTTGCTCACTAGAAGAGTCAAGCGAGAGCAGCTAGTTTAGAAGGAAGAGGACACCAGGGGCTCTTCGGCCTCACTTGTCCCCGAGGATGCTCCAGAATCTTTTCAATTGCTCATTCGAGAACTATGATCTTTGGCTCTAGAACTGAATCATTTTCTTGGCTTCCAATCTTCTCATGCTCAGGACATTGGCAGAAGGCTTGACCACTTCTTTCTTGGCTGTCTTCTTTGGCTACAAGCTCTTGCTTTCCATGTCAAAGAGAAGGCAGGCAAAAAAAGAGCCCCGGTTGAGGAGTCAAACATATTAGTCGGCGAGCAAGAGCTGTTCGGAGAAGGGCAGCTAATACAAATCAGGGCTCAATCACCAACGGAGTGTAGGCCATGGGGTAAGGAAGAAGGGGACTCGGCTGAAAGTCTTGTTTGAATGAATGCCCACAGATCTGCCCATAACTTCGGGAGAAGGGGTGCCCCCTCACAAAGGGGGTCACAGTGACCAGGCCCGGGCGACTGTTTACCAAAAACACAGGTCTTTGCAAAGTCGTAAAACCATGTATGGGGGCTGATGCTCGGTGGAATGGGAATGATCGATCGGAGGGACGAAGTAGACTTGCTCGAGCTACCCGGACTACCCGAATGCATTGTGCGTTCGAAATACCTCAACTTTTTCAGAACAGGTCCGAGTCAAATAGCAATGATTCGAAGCACTTCTTTTTACATTACACTATTTCGGAAACCTAAGGTTCTCATAAACAGGTGTCGTCGGTTGAGTCAATTAGCCAATCTTGATCTAAAATTCCAGGTTTCATGCTTTTGAAGATTGAGTGGATGAAGCCCAGAGAAAGTAGGAGATCTCTTGCATTGAAGTCCTCAGAGCCCCCTGGATCAGTCCAGTCCAACGTAAATCCCTAACGATAGCCTTCGGTCGCCTCACTTGAATTCGCTTTTTGTACCTTCCATCCCCAATACTGCTCGATATTCTCCCGTCTCATCATTGAAACCCTTCCTCTCTCAAGTAAAGGATACGAAGTAGAAAACCAACGGTACGGTCCACCAAAGAGCAATTAGCTAGGCTGTTCCCAAAGGAAATAGTTATCTGTTCATGATTCTTAGAAGATCAGACTATCATCAGCATATAATAAGTGGGAAATATGTAGGCTGTTGCGCCTCCCACTGTAAGGCCTTATCTGCTTATGCAGGGGAAGCTACCGCTTCTACGACAGCTGCTCTTCCTCGTCTTACTTCTGGCAAAGCTTCTACTTTGCTTGCTTCTCTCGCGAGCTCCTCACCTCCTCCGTCCTCCTCGGTGAGCTCCAGCGAGCTTCTGACAACCTCCTGCCTGCTCGTCTATTATCTCCCGGCACGGTCAACGCGGAGTGGGTTCGACAGATCAAACTACCTAGCATGGCTTGGAGAAGATGGGTAGTAGTAAAAAGGTTCGGGCTCCTTCATGACGGCCTCTTTGAATCCTCGAAAGCTTTTTCCCTCGATTGTCTAACTCCAAGAGTGCTTTTTCAAATCTCTCAAAATGGAATCTGTTCCAAACATATATGCCATGGTTCCTTACTTCGACAGGGTACAAATATCTAAATTTTACCCTTTTAGATACTTTTTTAGACCCATTACCGCACGGACCCTTCCTAAACTTGGGGTCAAAAATAAAGAATCTTATTCCACTGGGGAACTCATTATCGATTCACTTCGCACCAACAAAATCGGACTGGAAGCGGACCTCCTTCGGTCGCCTGCTGTGGCAAGAAGTGTGACCTCATTATTGATGGAGGAAGTGAACGTGGTTTCCCGACCTTTCTTACCCTAGAGGAAGGATAAATATTCTCCTTTACTTTTCCTAATTGGGAAATTTATTCTCGTACGAGGTTTTTGAACAGAACTTCGATGGGCGAGAGGTGTAAGCACCGCGAGGTGTGAAGCGATCTCGTACTAAACGAATTTCACTTTCCAACCAGAAATAAAAGAGAGTCGAACCGATTTCTGCAATTTCTGTTTTGGATGCCTATGCTCACATCCGGCATGTGGTGATATGAGCGTCTTCCTCAGTTTATATCTATCTAGTAAGGTGGTGGCAGCCTGGTGAGCTAGGCAGCAAGCCTTCTATGGTTTTCGTTACTTAGATATCTTTTCTTTTTTCCCAGGGATTTCTTGGGTAATCCGCTCCCATGCTGCAAATAGTCAAATCTGAACCTAAGGCAAGGGATCAAGCTATGGATATCTTGCTTGAAGCTCAATTTCGATATTTTAGTGAACTGTTTGCTTTCAGTCTCTCTTCTTTTTTTTCATTTTGGAATGCATGGCGTAGCTAGGACCCTTCCAAGAATGTTTGAGCCTATGTTCAAACCAAAAACAACCCCGGCGCCCCAAAAGGGGAATTTTAGAATGCATATCGATGTTCAGTTAAGGGAATCCTGAAGCCTTCAGAGTATCTTTTTGATAGGCGCCTCTATCTGTATGGGGAATTCGCTGCTAAAAGATCCCACCCAGTATCCCCCTCTTTCCCCTGCCGCCTTCCGACCCCAAACAAATCTTCCTGCATCTATATCTATATATAAATGCTGGTTCATCGAGAATACGAATACGCAAGAAAAGCACTTTGAATTGTTGATTCATCGCTAGAGATACAAAAATTATAAAAATAAATTTGATTATTCTTTTCACCCACCTCAAATTACAAACCCTTCTGGTGCTTATTTTGGTGCATTTAGTCAGATAAATATATATTGGTTGAGGTTGGTTGACTACTCAATTGGATTGGCTTTCTTTCAGAACCTGCACCCTTTTTCCTCGATCGTCAAGATCGTGTCTTTTCGACGGAGTACAGTACTGTAGCTAACACATTAAGTATCCCGCCTGGGGAGTACGTTCGCAAGAATGAAACTCAAAGGAATTGACGGGGGCTCACACAAGCGGTGGAGCATGTGGTTTAATTTGATGCAAAATAATATTCGGGAAAATGCATCTTCCATTTTAAATAAAAAAAAGAGTTGTCGAAGGACCATAGACCGCTTTTCCTGCATTGGGTGGGTGATCAATTCATGTTCATCATCTCTAGGATGTATATTGTATTTTGTATCATGACCATTCTGATAATTTTTTATCATAGTTTGCAGTATCGGCCGTTACCGATCCGATACGGCTGATACTGATACGATTTGTCATGTTTCGATCCGATACCTGATATTGACTGATACTATTTATAGAGATCAATCAAATAACTGCCTGGTTGGCGTAAAAGCCAAATAACTGTCTTGTTGGCATAAAAGGCCAAACTGTGAAGAAGATAGCCTCATTTACGCAACGGTTATGACAACTGCTATCCACGTTCAAATAATCTTCTGAATCTGCGTATGACATGTGTCCCTTTATAAGGTAATGTGTAAAACTGCTTCTCGAAGATTATGACATGCAAGCCACGTAGGTAACCCCCCCTGCGTAAAATGGTTGGCGTAAAAGCCAAATAACTGTCTTGTTGGTGTAAAAGGCCAAACTGTGAAGAAAATTCCCTCCTTTACACGTTCAAATAATCTTCTGAATCTGCATATAACATGTGTCCCTTTATAAGGTAACGCATATAACTGCTTCTCAAAGATCATGGCATACAGGCCACGTAGGTAACTGCCCCTACGCAAAATGGTTGGCGGAAAAGCCAAATAACTGTCTTGTTGGCGTAAAAGGCCAAACTGTGAAGAAGATTGCCTTCTTTATGCTGCGGTTTTGACAACTGCTACCCACATTCAAATAATCTTCTGAATTTGCGTATGACACGTGTTCCTTTATAAGGTAACGCATATAACTGCTTCTCGAAGATCATAATATTCAAGCCACGTAGGTAACTACCCCTGCGTAAAATGGTTGGCGTAAAAGCCAAATGACTGTCTTATTGGCGTAAAAGGCCAAACTGTGAAGAAGATTGTCTCCTTTACGCTGCGGTTATGACAACTGCTACCCACGTTCCAATAATCTTCTGAATCTACGTATGACACGTATCCCTTTATGAGGTAACGCGTATAACTGCTTCTCGAAGATTATGGCATGCAAGCCACGTAGATAACTGTCCCTGCGTAAAACTTGATAATTCATGAGTAATAGATAACTAGCATAAAATGGCCAATTATCCTTCACGACTGAGGTCTTGAGCATATTCTGGGCTAAATAGCCTTATTAACGTACCTTTGCAAATATAGCCGAGTTAGCATATTTAGAAGAGATAGCATACGGCGTACTCCTATAGTTGAAAATAGCCTGGTTGGCATAAAATACAAGGATGGCGATGTGAGCGTATTAGTCACAGTCTTAGTTTTCCCAGTCATAATTTTTTTTTAAAATTAGAACAAAATCTCGTGCATTAAATGCAGAGATATGCCTCGAGCTCTGTACAAGAAACAGCTTTTGACGTGGCGTCTGATTTTATCTTATCATGAGCGTAAAAGCTTATTTTTGTCAATGTAGAATTGGCAGCATATTCAGAAGACTCTTTTTTTCTTCCTTTGAATGCATAAAAATGACTTGTATCAAGAATATGTCACTAAATGATAACCTGGGTCTCTGTGTAAAATTATCATCACAGTCGTTCTCTCGATCATCGTGTAGTACTTTTATCAGATGTCAGGTTCACTGATTTGACTGACAAATTCATTCGAGGAATATGAAGAGTTTCTCGTACGCTGCATTTAAAAGAACATATTTTAAACTTTATGCAGGAAGGTATAGTAACCTTTTACGCCAAACATCCTTGAAGCTCTGTTTTACGCGGACAGCTTTGAAGCCCTATTTTATGCCAAACAGCCTTGAAGCTCTATTTTATGCAGACAGCTCTGAAGCCCTATTTTATGCCAAAGAACCTTGAAGCTCTATTTTACGCAGGAAGGGACTTCATGTATGTTGGGAGTTTTGACTGTAAAATATGCGGACAATTCCCCAACATATTTCATGCTTCTACAATGATGAATAAAGAAAAACACAAATATATAGTATATTTTATAGTCAAAATATGATGCATATCTCAAAGAATTCTATAGTCAAAATATAATATATATATTTATTAAAATAGTATATTTTACAGTCAAAATATAGTTACATTCTACAGGCAAAATATTTTATTTTCAATCATCTTCAGAAAATTTATCTTGTTCGCCTTCCTCGTCCTCCTTTTCATCTTCCTCCTCCTCGTCTTCACTTTCATCTACTTCATCTTCGTCTTCCTCTTCGGATAATTCTATATATTCTACATTATTACTCGTGTAATGAGTAACTTCCGTTGAGTCCACATCTACAATATTTGTTACAAGAGGTAAATCGTCCTCCTGATAAGCTATTTCATCAATGTCAAAGGTAATTCTAGCTTTAGTCTTGCATACTGCCCACTAATCCAACCTCGCTGTCCCCCATCTAGGATAAGTTGTGAAATACACGAGCTGAGCCTGACTTAATAGGACAAATGGTTTGTAGCCTTGATATCTACGCTTGTAGTTTATATCCACAAGGCCATACTTGTCAATTTTCTAACATTGATCTTAAATCAGATCAAACCATTCAGACTTGAATAGCATGATATTAGTAGGTTCTGTGCCATAATTATATGTCAACTCCACAATCTCTCGTAAGATGCCAAAGAAATTAGTGCCTGGATAAACATCTTTGTAGTTCGAAGATTTGATACACAAACAACTATTTTTCGTTGAATCAAGATCCAAAAAGCTGTCTCTGATAGGAGCATTTGTTGACTTAAACCTAAACCCATTCACACAGAAAATTGGCCATACTTTAACGGCAGTAATTGGTCCCTTGCCTAGAGTTCTAATAGATTCAGTCTCGGGTGTTATTAGACGATCGACATAAATACCAAAGTAGCGATAGTAAGTTATTTATTTTGCAAGTACAAAAATAAAAAGTAATTACCAAACACCTTACATATGCGCTCAACCAAGAAAGAAAATGGCATCTCATTTCTTGTTATACTTCTTCGTCTGTTATGTAGGGTCTAACCGATCTCAACTCATCATACGTGTTGGCACCTACTTTCCACAGCTGATTTAACTCATCTATCAAAGGCTGTAAATATACATCGATGTTCCTCTTCAGATTATTCGGACCCAGGATAATAATGGTTAGGAACATATACGGAGTTTTCATGCACATGCAAGGCGGTAGATTGTACGGAGTCTGCATGCACATCCAGAGCGATCTCACCATCCTCTTAGATCGATAGATGTCTTTAGGCAACTTTGCACCCTCGGGCAAGATCTCTATAATCAAATTGATCAGTCGATTATAGTATTCTTACGACATGTTAAAATCGGACTTGATGCTCAATAATCTTGTAACCACCTCCAATGGTGAATGATCCTCACAACCAGGATATAATGGAGTTCTTGCATTCTCCAGAAACTCCATAAACTTTGTAGCATCGGCATTCGGTGCCTCCTCAGCTGCATTATAATTGTCCGGATTAAAACTAGGTCCTGCCGTATCATAATTGTCTGGATTGAAACTAGGCTCCGCCACATCAAAAACCATGTTCACCCACCCGTCGTCATAAGCATCGTGGTCATGGACATCCATATACGGCTTCACATAAGGCTCTGACTCAGATGCTAGAGACACAAGTTCTCTGTGCATGGTCCACTATTAGTAATTCGGCGTGAAGCCTTTCGAGTACAAATGATATGTGACTTCCACTTCTGGATGATATTTCCTGTTGCGACATCTCACACACGGACACTTAATTTTGTTACCGTCCATGTACTGAGGGAATGCCTTGGCGAACTGTAGGAACTGCTGTACACCCTCAATAAATTTATCTCGCACACCGTACATGTCATTAGGATGACGGTTGTACATCCATGAATGATGACGCAGATAGTAATTCATATCCATTTCTACATACTTCTATAAAAATTTAGACAAGGTCACAAGCCATCTCATATTTAGTGTAAAATATATTAATTTTATGCACTTATTTAACTAAAGAACTTATCAATGCAATGGCCAAGTGACTGATTACTACTCTGCTTTGGTAATCACAAGGTCTTATACAAAGTAGCCATCAAACATTTTAGACAGTGAGCTGGATGACACACACATCACTCATTATTTCTTCTTAAATGTCATTTCTTTTGGGTGGTTGCTGCTTGTACCATTTTGTCAACCCACAAAATTTTCAAGTTGGTTGTGAACTGTTATGCAGTTATGAGAGCAATTAGTTCTCATTGGTTAGATGGTGTAAATTATAATATCATGCGGAGAGCCCTACTTACATTAATGGCTTGCTTTGACATTGAAGAGTGGAGACCTTATACTGAAATAGGCTAAAATGTGGTTACTATATCATTTCTAGGTTAAAACTATGCCATACTAGTCAAACTAGGTCATTACCCCAATTTGGGTTCATAACTATCTTTTAGGTTGGTTTATAGAGCCATACTAGTTAAAACTAAGTGTTACTAGGTTATCCCTAGGTTTCTAGGTCTTTCTGGTAGGTTTCTAGCTTATTATACTATAATATACACTATTACCTACTAATACCTTGGCCTATAGATAATTTTCTTAGTATCCTAATCAAATATTTTAGTTGTACCTCATATATCTTAAATATGGCCAAATACCATGGTTATGGGTCATTGCCTTAGCTATGAGTTAATACCTTGGCTTTGAGCCAATACCTTATCCCCGTATCTTAGTATCTTATGTCGTATCATGATAACTACCTGAATCCAATCCCTTAGCTAAAATAACCATATCTTAACTTAATACCTATTGGTATCCCATACCACTCAACTGGTATCTCAATATATATATATATATATATATATATATATATATATATATATATATATATAGTATGACATCATACTTCACCACCTTGCATTGGTACACATCTCATGATACCACACTACGTACAATAACCCCAGACTCATATCACTCTCCCTATACTCTAATATACCCTCAACTAATATCTTAACTGTCATTCTACCTAAAGCTTGGTCCTCATACTTACCAATGTCTTAGGATTCCAGATACCTACTAACCATATAATACCCCATACTAAGTCATTCCGTGTTCCCATACATATCTCATATACTAACACACCTGACATAAACTCACCCACACACATTCTCATATCTGAATACATAAATGAACACTGATATACCTATACCTCTAACACCGGTACTGCTGTTAACTTATTGTAGTGCGCCTCTACATAAACTTGACACTGGAATGAACCTACAATAGTTTCCACACACACCTAATACCCAATATCTTGATACTTGGTATCTCACATTTCTAGCGCTCTTGACACTAGGCCACTTACCTAGGATACTCAATTATCTAGTGTCATAACTCATATCTTAGTACCTATACCTAGATTCCAATACCTAAACTCAAGGATACCCCTCTTGGTATGCTAGACTCATAAATATTCCTTATAACTCACTCAATACACCTGTACTAGCACCCTAAACAATCCCTCACACTTAGCAATCTACTCGAATCCTTCTAACCTACTGTTCCTTCCAGACTTCGACTGCCTGAGCTCTGCAATCCCCCTATTGCTGCTGCATACAACACTTCCATAACAACACACTTCCTTAGGTAGTTTCTGGATGTAACAAGCAGTTACTACTGCACAGGGTATTGGTATTTACTTTGTGGGTTTAACTTAAGAGTTCACCACCTCTGATACCTCTTGAATCACCCTTAAAAGTATTTTATGTTGTCCAAACATTACTCTAGACACATATCCATATACCCCATAATCCCAACTTCAGGCCCCAATGCCAACAGCTCAACTTCTTCCAACTGCATTCCACATGCAGTCCCCTAGCACTGCTGCTTGCTATTCTCAGATGTGCAAGGGCACATCTCAGTGCAATACTGTAGGCCTAACTCGATACTCCCCCCTTCAATACTAAACCCGAGCCCCTAATAACCCTCTGCCTGTACTAACTTCCCTCCCCCACAATTAATACACAAATCAGTTCCAATCCTACACTCATACAACCCTCTCCACACACAAGCACATACACTTGCCCCCATCTAGACTCATTATCTAAATCTTGGTATCCATGTAACCTTGATTCTCCCTATGACACAATACTCTAATCTGATACCTCAATACTTAACTGATACTTAAAGTTCAACAACAAACTTTATTCTCCATCCAAACTCACATCCATCCTAGTACTCATGTATATGAAATCTGCAGTAATGGATGTTACCTGCTTGCTAAAGAATTGACACAACCCCTCTACTCTCTGCTATCTGCGAAGGCCTGAGCAGACCCCTTACCTCGAGCTACTGCAGGAACCTTCCCCCTCTCTCCAAGTACCTGCTGTCAAACACAGGTAACTCATCCATCATACCAACATACTCAATACTACCCTATACACATGTAGACCCACATCAACACACACAAAATACACTAATGCACATGATACACTACCTAAACAACTTGGTTTGTACACTGATACCCATCTATACTCTTTAAGTTCTGCACACACCAAATTCAAAAATTAACGTGTCGTGTCGTATTATGCTGTGTCATGTCTGTGTTAGAGAGAAAGAGAGAGACAAAGAAAAGAGACAGAGAGAGGAGCTCACCGAGAAGGGAAGCCGGAGGCAGGATGCCGGAGGGAGAAGGGGAGCCGAAGGAAGGAGGCTCTGACGGCGGAGGGGGGAGAACACGGCCGGAGGGGGGACGCCGAGAGGAAGGAGGGGACACCGGAGGGAGGAGGGGAGCCGGAGGTGGAGGACGCGGCCGAGGGGGGTCGCCGGAGGGAGGAAGGAGGAGCCAGATTGGGGTCGCCGGAGGGAAGAAGTAGGAGCGGGCGGGTTTAAAATTTGGGAAAGGGAGAGGGATCTGATCGAAGGAAATGGAGGAAATCAGCCCTAAATAAAAAAAATTAGCGACATTTTTAGCGACGCCAATAAGGACATCGCTAATTAGCAACGTCCTTAGCGACGCCAATAATGACGTCGCTAATTAGCGACGTCGTTAACGTCGCTAATGACATTGGTAAATGTCTAATAATAGATATGTTGCTAAATACGTCGCTAAATAAATATATTAGCGACGTTTAGCGACCTTAATTGAACTTATAGCGACTAATCTTTTAAAAACTGAATAAAAGTCGCTAAACGTCGCCAAATGTCGCTAATTAGCGACGTCTAGCGACGTTTTTACATGGATTCGCTAATTTATATTATATTAGCGATATTTTTTATTGACATTGCTAAAAAATGTCGCTAATCCCGCTTATTATAGTAGTGGACGAACCCCCTCTCCGCCGTTCTCCTCCACACGGCTGAACCCGCTGCACTCGCCACCTACGCCTGAAACCACTCCAACCCGATGTCTTCACCGAACGCATCACCCGAGCACCTCTGAATGGAGCCATCCTGACCATCCCGCACCGTCCAGGTCCGCCGTGAACCCCGCCGACTCACTGTACCCTGTCGACGACCTGTTGTCCACACCCGCAGCAACCCGCTGCCACCTTGCTGAAGCCCACGTCGACCGTCGAAACCCATCGGAGATCCGCTACCACCCGACTGCACCTGCACTCAATCGAACCTCGACCGGAGACGCTGCCAACCCGCTGATCGCGGGAGTTCGACCCGCTCGACTGAACCGAGCACTCTGCGACGACCTCGACATGCACGTCTCGTCCCACGTACCCAGGTTCGAGTCCCCTCTTGCGTATATGTATACGTACGTGCATACGCGTATTTTATTATTGTATTGCATACGTATTTAGCCGTGTTGTGTATTAGTATATGTATATGTTTATTATGTGTATATTGATATATATGTACATAGATATATCTATAAAGTATATGAACCTAATTGGTATATATGAATGGTATATGTATTAGTATATGTTCACTACCAAAAAAAGTCAAATTAGCGACGCCCAAAAACGTCGTCAAATGACAAAAAAATATCGCTAAAAACGTTTAGCGACGTTTTAACGCAGTCGGAAGATACCAAGTCGCTGAACGAAAAAATGTCGCTAAACGTCGCTATGCCGACGTTTTTTAGCGACTTTATTGAGTCGCTAAATGTAGCGACGTTTAGCGACGCGGCGTCACTAAATAGCGACGTTTATTAAAGTCGCTAAACGTCGCTCATTAGCGACTTATATAGCGACGTAACAGCGACGTCTTTAATGACCTGGCAGTACTGCCATGTCAGCAATTTGCGACGTACAGCGACATATTTAGCGACGTTTAGCGACGTCTTTAGCGACGGCTAATGACACGTCGCTAAGTAGCGACTTGTTTAGCGACTTATAAAAACGTCGCTAAACGTCGCTAAATACGTCGCTAAATTTACAAAAAAAAAACTGAATTGTTCCAAACTATTATTCCTGCAATTTATAAATTTCTAATTAAAAATAGACCCGGAGCAACCCTCCGTTGAATTTTATGGGTTCGCCGACCCCTTCGGTGGAACACTCAACACCGGATTAATAATATTTAATATGAAGTATCAGAGTATCACAGTCATACAATTAATACACACAAATATTATAGACAGACAATAAAAGTATCATAGTCATAAAAGTATCACAGTATCACAGTCACACAAAATGGGCATAAACAGTATCACAAAATACATAATATATAAGTATCAGAGTATCACAGTAACACAAAATGCATAATATATAAGTATATGAAATATTATAGTATCAATCTCGAGGATTTCCAAAACGGGGCAGATACCAGTCCCTCAAATACTGCGCATAAACAGCGTTTATGTTATCAAGCTCCGCTATGGGTGCTGGGTGACTGGAACTCCCCGTCTGAGATACAGCCGCGATAGGTGCTGGGTGACTGGAACTCCCCGCAGGTGGTATCTCTTCCTCCTTAACAGTAGGAGATATCACTTCCTCCTTAACAGTATGAGGTATCGTTCTCTTGGGTGCCATCTGGTAAGATAGATGAAAACAAAGAATTAGCAAAGAATTAGCTATTGGACCGGAACGGAAGAATTAGATGACTCACAAAGAATTAGCTGTTTGTTGCAGTATAATAATGATACCATAATATTTTATTTATATCCTACGTGTCATAAAATAAAATGACCGATTTATTGAACTAGTTTGAAAATATGATCCAATATTAAATTATATGATTGTAATTGAAATTGAAATTGAAATTGAATTATGAGCCATGTGTATTGTGTTGAGACAGACATTTTTAGTGTTACAGACCTGTCTAGTTATTTAATTCTAACTTGTAGTTTTACAGTGTTGAGACAGACATTTTTAGTAGAGCATGTTCAGTTGTTGCTAATTTTCTAATGAAATTCAGTTGTTGCTAATTTTCTTTGGTCCCATTTGGAAAGCAACCATATTCGATAATATTTGATCACTTCTCATGTTCATTATTATTCTGATTAATGGCTACGCTGCTTCAAAGTATATATTGTCTAGTGACTTTAGAGCACGGTGAACGTTTCTCCAAAGCTTTATCAGTCCATGAGGTTTGATAATCTAAAACATGTATGCAGAAACTGAAACATGAAATTTGGATGAATGAACAATAATAGTATAATATGATAAAATTAAAATAAGAAATGCATGACTGCATTCACAGGAAGTAGTAGGTTCAACCGAGGCTAAGAAGAAGAGGTTAGATGGTTTAGATGTGAACTAACAGATGTTAGCAATAGAATTGAATTAAAAAAGGATACGTAGCCAATGAGAGTTTTCGGATAATCTTTTGTTATTTGTTGAATATGTAGAAGTAACTCGATTTGGAAACTAGTCAAGGGAGATTTTCTGGTACTCTGTATACTATGTTGCAAATCATATCAAATTATCTATATATATGGAAGACATGAAATCACATAATAGAATGTACTAACCCTAACCCTAACCCTAACCCTAACCCTAATCTGCGTCTGTGTGTGTGTGTCTGCATCTGTGTGTGTGTGTCGTGTGTGTGTCTGCGTCTGTGTGTGTGTCGTGTGTGTGTGTCTGCGTCTGTGTGTGTGTCGTGTGTGTGTGTCGTGTGTGTGTCTGCGTCTGTGTGTGTGTCGTGTGTGTGTGTCTGCGTCTATGTGTGTGTCGTGTGTGTCATGTGTGTCTGTGTGCGTGTGTCGTGTCTGTCAAGTGTGTCTTGTGTCAGTGTCACATGAAAGAGAGAGAGAGAGAGAGAGAGAGAGATTACCTAGAGCTCGAGGAGGAGGAGGGGGATGCCGTGGAGACCCGGTCGCCGGAGTGGGGGGGCGCAGCCATGGAGACCCGGTCGCCGGAGGGGGGGGAAATCGAAACGATTTCGAAATTTTCGACAGATGGAGAAAAGAAAACTGAGCCCTAATTAACCAAAATTTAGCGACGTTTAGCGACGTCAAATAAAAACGTCGCTAAAATAAAAATTAGCGACGCCAAAGACGTCGCTAAATACGTCGCTAAATATTTTTGATAGATACGTCGCTAATTATGACGCTAAACGTCGCTAAAACAGATATATTAGCGACGTTTAGCGACCTTAATTGAACTTATAGCGACTATTCTTTTAAAATCTTAATAAAAGTCGCTAAATGTCGCCATTTAGCGACGCCTAGCGACGATTTTTACCGAGTCGCTAATTTAGCGACGTTTTTACTAGGAGTCGCTAAAATACGTCGCTAATCCCGCTTATTCTAGTAGTGGTTTAAAATGTATATTGGTATATATATATATATATATATATATATATATATATAGTATATCTCTCAATTAGTATATATACATATGTATATGTATTGTATATGTATCCCTAGTACATATTTAATATATATATATATACATAGTATAAACTTTATTAAGTGTATATACATATATCTATTATATATGTAATTAATGAGTATTAATGTATATGTTAGTTAATAATATGTATAATATGTCTATGTACTAGATGACCCGAGTGTAACCACGAATACCCCGTAGTTACATTGACTTGTGACCACATAGCATGTTAGTAGACTGCCATATGTACATCGACGTACTGGCAAGACCGTATCATTGACTGTCTGTTATGCACAACAACTACAGATATGACACCCTAGCGTAGTCTCTGAGATCATTGTATTTTGATTGTGTGTGTCAGTGTAATGTCTGATGCAATATTGTATTATATGAAATTTCTATAAGACTGTTGGATCATCAGACGATACTTTGGAACCAGGACATTGGTATTGCCAGCTAAGGACCAGAGGCGAGTACATTCTCTGACAGTTTCTATTATGTTGATTATCTCCATAATTCTAGTTGTATAGCGTACATGATTCTGATACTGTTGTTTACACGAGTTGGCATTATCGAGACCTGTCACGAGGAGTCGTGATATGGAATCCATCGTGCTAGCTGGGGAAAACGAGGAAATATTAGTAGCTTATGTGATCATACCCAACTCTACTTGCATTATAGCTCACCCATACCTCACGTCGGTGCAGCCTGACCATTACATGCCTCATAGCCTGTTATGTATGATTAGCCTGACTATTGCTTGCATCATAGCTATCCGGATGGTTAGCCTGACCTTACATGAATCATAGCTAGTCATACATAGCAAGCCTGATCAGTCCTAAGCCGATCACATGATATGCTGATGTTTCACACACTTAGTTAGATGTTCTTGACATGTATCTCTAGTATATTGATCTAGCATCTCTATATGTTCTAGTTATTGTTCTAGTACTCATTGTATTCTAGATTATTGTTCTATCATGCACTTGTATTTCTATTCATTTCTAGATGTACATTGATGATGATGTTCCAATATTTCTTTATTCTAATATTTCTTGCAGTATTTCTTTATTCCAGTATTTCTTATTACCAATATTCATATCTGTCTTGTATTTCTTTACACTGTATTATAGTTTTTGTCAATATATGTGTAACTGCTGTTAGTGCTTGTACTTCGTTCCAATCCTGACTGGATATTTTTTTCAGAGGATCTTGAGAATTTCTGTCCCACACATTGCGGACCAAGTATAGATGCAGACTACACACCAGAGATCTTAGAGGAGACTATTCCTTTAGAGGAGACATTACCTGCAGTTATCTAGACAGTATTTATCTTATGCTGAGAGTTATTTGAGGTTTATTTCAGCTTATGTTTAGACTTATTCTTAGTTTATGTTGAGACTTGTGGAGACTTTATGTTAGACAGCTAGACTGTGGTTTATCTATATTTTGAGACATGCTGTTTAACTATGTCATTCTTCTTATCTTTTATCGTGCCTTTATACTCTTATAGTTATTGTGATTTAGTTTATATTTTGAGATATTATGAGAGACCTAGACAACGTTCTACCGCCGATACTGCGGCGTAGGCTGGACGTACCAACGTACTCGTGCCCAAATTTCGGGTGCGGGTCATGACACCTTGTTATCACCACGTACATGCGTAGGGTATGGCAACCGATGAGAGGAGTGGCAGTTTATTCTCGCGAGAATGGTTTTTTTGCCAAGTTTGTAGTGTGGTGAATAGACGTGCTCCTCAACGGGGATCCTTATAAGATGTTCGACGAGCGGTTGATCATCTTCAAGAGACGGCTTTTGTCACTCTCTTTTGAACGTGATCTACTCACCACAGTGTCAAGATGGATCCTGCTTCCACGTCTTCTGCTCTAACTATGGAATGCCTCGACACTTAGCGTGATCACGAGTGTTGTAGGCAACCCTTTATGGATGAATAAAGCCATGACTTGGCATAAGAGACTTGCATTTGCAAGAGTATTCGTGCATGGAGATCATATCTGCTCACACAACTTTACCCAAAGCTATGCCAGTTCATCTCGAAGATGGAACCAAGCTAGACCAACCAGTCGTATATGATTAGCTTCCTTTTATGTGTACGACTTGTCAGTGTGTTGGTTAGGTTGAGTCCAATTGTCCAGATCCGTCTGACGATGTACTCCGCGAGAAAGTAATATAGGTCCTAAGAGGAGAAATGCCTACTGAATCGCCGATTGAAGGTGTCCCTACCAATCGTCCCGGTGGTAATGACAATATGAGTTGAGATGATTCCATTGGTGTCCTTTCCAATCGCCTCCTTGCTCAGGTGACCCATTTACCTAGTCTAGGCAAGGAAGTGGAGGCAGCTAGTTCAATATGGCTACCCAAGCAAGGCCCCTACTTGCAAAGGAAGGAGAGAAGACATTGCACGCGTCTAGGATTGGTCAAGTGTCCTCTTCCAGAGGTAGTGACCAACACATTTTCAATACGTGGTGTCATGTCGAGAATGAGACGGATTACTCAGATGAGGAGTATATGCAGACGGGAGATTAGGGATGATCAAGTTTGGGAGGAACATGTGAGTTAACCAAAGAGAACAAGAAGTGGCCTCATCTTATGCAAGAGCACCATGAGATGTCATCGAGAGTTTGTTCATGACGCAAGCTAAATTTGCCTCAAGAAGGGATTCGAGTTGGCGCCCGAAGCATCGAGGGACAGCATAGTAGGCTAATTTAGCATGGCTATGTACTATGAGTACTAGAGTTTTACCAACTGTGTAGTGGAGTTTATCCGAGTTGTAGGGTGTTTGACATTTGAGTTTGTATACCATTTTTTTTTAAATCAGTACAATTAGCCTTTTTTTAATTTTTTTCAATATATATATATATATATATATATATATATATATATATATATATATAAAAGTACCTCTATCCCAAGTGGCTAAGGTACGAGTCATCTTCCTAAGTAGGTGTAGGTTTAAGACTTGGGAGAAGTAATTTAATTCCATGTGGTGAGAATTAAATTGGAACAACCGGAGGAGTGAGCCCGGTATGGACCAGGCGGGCCGGGAGGATCGGGGTTAGTAGGGCCTAGCAGAGCAAACTAGAGGAGAGGAGTAGGACAACGGGTCATGTCAACGAGAAGCCAGGGCGGGCCAGCATGTCGAGCAGTACTGCAAGGATGTGATGCGGACCGGGGAGGAGTAGGCCAATGTCAGTCCGGTATGAGATTTTGGGCCGGGTGCAGGGCCTACGAGCCGGTTTGTATCCTTCGGGCTGAGTTGAATGAGTTTGTACGTCCTTCAGGGCTGAGTTGAGTGAATTATAAACCCTTCGGATCCGAGTTGAAGGACATTCGGTGGCCAAAATTGTAACCCTAATTGCCCTTCTTCAAATATGGAAGAAACTCTCGTATTACTCTAAAATTTAAAAGGAGAAGCAACTTGAACTTTGATTCCAAGATATTGTGGTTGCAACAACTGGAAGTCCAATGACGGTGAATGCAAAGGCAAATACATCTTCTTTTCAGATTGTCACAAGTGAGAAGTCTGCTATTTAGCAAACCCTAACAAGTGGAACCCGAGTTCCAAATAAATTAGCAAGGGGCATAAAGTACAAGTGTCATTAAGCTTTTTGTACATAGCCTTCATAGAGTAAATACATGTAGATGTTCATCTCCACCTTCTAGAATCATCCTGGTGGTTTACAAATACTGCATTAAAGATATATGCCAAGCCTTGAATCTCCTAAAAAGTTCATCAATGATAACTCTATTGAATGTCTGATGTCATTACATCCCCAAAACCTCAGGAAGAGTCTTTTTGTTGATGGCCAGAATACGTCGTTAATCCCGCTTATGGTGTCACTAAATTGGCCTAGCGACAAAATTAACAACGTATTAAACTGGTCGCCAATTAGCTAGTTGTTAAAGCAAATGATGTCGTAGAGAAACTACGTACTAAATCAATATTTCTCACGCATTTCCAGAAGAAAGAGATTGAAGATGACGACAATGGAGTTGAAAGATCCCAATAAGGCCTTATAGTATAATAGTTATTAATTAAGGATGAGTAGATCCACGAAGAATTACATCCTGATAAAAGTCTCCATTTACATTATCCAAGTAGGGTAGGAACAATTGAAAATATATCACGACCGGGACACACCGAATTCATTTAATGAAGAGAAGAGTCATTTCCAAAGAATTACTAACATCATCCTCGAATCATCCGTGAGGCGAAACCTCTCCCCCTTTCTCAAGTATCATGAAATGCTCATTAGCCCACTAGCGAATTACAAATGTGACGATGAATACAAATTTGATGGAATTGAAAATAAAGCAGAATATATATTTTATTCTACTTGAAATGAATTAACAAGATGCATATACTTGTACTTAACTATCCACTGCCATGACATTTAGTCTATTAGTAACTCATGTCTCTTAAGTTACATAACTTACATAACTCATGACTCATACATTCAAGTTAATTACTATCTAAGATTTATTCATGACAAAATGTTACTTCAATTCTAACAATCCGAACATTTTACACATTTCCTATCCTGATATGTTTAACTCATACGAATTCTTGTACTCTTCTTGCTATTAAAACAAGGTCCTAACTCCCATGTGTTTTTAGTTGAAGAGAGGTGCGGAGTGAGGATATTATTGGGGGAATTATGAAGGGAATCTACGTCAAACCTGATATGACCACAGCACCTGAGAAATCCTTGTCAATGATAAATTCTTTCTGGCCTCTTAATATCCAGTCCTCAAAGCAATTGAGCATCTTTCCTTTTTTTGTTTTGAGGGTACGAATCTAATCATTTTATGACCCTCTTTTGCTGCAGGCTCTGTCTATCCTTACGAAATTAAGACCTCCACCATCAGAAAGTTAGAACGAAACAAGAACAGAAAATTGTATATAAAGGAACAAAGTTTGAAAATTTTCTGAGTAGGAATCCAATATACCCTTATTTATGACGTAAATTATAATTTTTGTTGATTTACGTCCTTTTTTTTAGGATGTAAATTATCTTTCAACAAAATTAATATACTTTTGTGTTAAACTTATTCAACAATTTACATTGAACATCATTCATGAGATATCATTAGGAGAACCTTTAGACCCCTTTATAAAATATATGACATGTATCCATATATAGAAATCTAATATTATGTAGGCATAGAAATACTAACATTAAGTACGCATAGAAATTCTAATATTATTAGTTTGACCACATATATATATATATATATATATATATATATATATATATATATATATATATATATATATATATATATATATATATATATATATATATATATATATATATATATATATATATATATATATATATATATATATATATATATATATATATATATTAGAAATGCGTATATAGGTCCTTGATAATTAATCTCTTCCACACTTTCATTAGAACTCGATCATTTGACCACTCGGACCGTATGTCACTTCACTAGCCACTAGACCAGACAGTCAAATATAATATATATATATATATATATATATATATATATATATATATATATATATATAACCATCCGAGTGGTTTCATATTATAGAACCATCATATGTTACATGGGTTGGATTGTGATTGAGTCGATGAGATTAAAAGGTGTGGACCCCACCACCTTTTAATCTCATCCACCAAATCCAAATCCAATCCATATAACATAGGATAGTTCCATAATATGAAACCATCCGAATATTTTTAGATCATATATATATATATATATATATATATATAATATATATATATATATATATTTATATATATATATAAACTTGATATCCTAAACATTTAAAATAGTCAACTTAATATCCAGAAATTATCTTTCCAAAAATTTCTTTATCCCTCTTCCCCAACCTCTGCTGCCCCTCCGCCCCCCCCCCCTCCTCCCGCCGCCCTCGTCGGCCCCGTCCCGCGTCACCCCCCTTTTTCCGCCATCAGACCTCCCCCCATCCAACCTCCCCCCCCCCACCCTCCTCCCTCGGTTGATGATGCTGTAGCTGTCGCTGCCGCGGTGCAGTGTTGCGTCATCGTCGCTGCCGCCGCGCGCACCGCTGGAGAGAGGAGTGGAGGAGAGGGACGGGGGGGGGGGGGGGGGGTCATCGCCGTCGGAGAGGGAGGAAGGAGTTCATCGCCGGACGGAGAAGGAGGGGAGGGAGAGGGGGAGTGGTACTTTGGAATTTTTATTTTGGATATGTAGTTAAAAAATTTTAATAGTTAATGGTATTAAGTTGTTGATAAAAATAAATTTAAGATATTAAGTTGAATAACTTAGATAGTTGAGTTATTATTATTATTATTATTATTATTATTATTTTCAAATTTTTGATATAATGCTCGAGGTCCGACGTAACGTTCGGAATTTTGTACACACTGTATTGTATGTCATTGGACCTACTGTCCTCCAACTCCCACCATTTTATAAATTTTAACTCCCACCATTTTATAAATGAAAAAAATAAAACACCTCCGTGGCTCGATCCACGGAGGTGTTCCACACCTTTTAATCTCATCGACTCAATCACAATCTAACCCATGTAACATATGATGGTTCCATAATATGAAACCATCCGAATATTTTTAGATCATATATATATATATATATATATATATATATATATATATATATATATATATATAGAGAGAGAGAGAGAGAGAGAGAATAAGGGAGGTGAGGTGGCACCTCACTTTCAAAACAAGGGTGGCGGTGATGTGGCACAATCACAACCACACAAACGAGGGGAGGGGGTTAAGTGCAATTTGCAATTATGAAATGTGTGGTTGAAATTGTGCCACGTCACCGCCACCCTTGTTTTGGAAGTGAGGTGCCATCTCACCTCCCTTATTCTCTCTATATATATATATATAAACTTGATATCCTAAACATTTAAAATAGTCAACTTAATATCCAGAAATTATTTTTCCAAAAATTTCTTTATCCCTCTTCCCCAACCTCTGCTGCCCCTCCCCCCCCCCCCCACCACCCTCCTCCCGCCGCCCTCGTCGGCCCCGTCCCGCGTCACCCCCCTTTTTTCCGCCATCAGACCTCCCCCCATCCAACCTCCCCCCCCCCCCCACCCTCCTCCCTCGGTTGATGATGTTGTAGCTGTCACTGCCGCGGTGCAGTGCTGCGTCGTCGTCGCTGCCGCCGCGCGCACCGCCGGAGAGAGGAGTGGAGGAGAGGGACCTGGAGGGGGGGGTCATATCGCCGTCGGAGAGGGAGGAAGGAGTTCATCGCCGGACGGAGAAGGAGGGGAGGGAGAGGGGGGAGTGGTACTTTGGAATTTTTATTTTGGATATGAATCTAAAATTTTTTAATAGTTAATGGTATTAAGTTGTTGATAAAAACAAATTTAAGATATTAAGTTGAATAACTTAGATAGTTGAGTTATTATTATTATTATTATTATTTTTAAATTTTTGATATAATGCTCGAGGTCCGACGTAACGTTCGGAATTTTGTACACACTGTATTGTATGTCATTGGACCTACTGTCCTCCAACTCCCACCATTTTATAAATTTTAACTCCCATCATTTTATAAATGAAAAAAAATAAAACACCTCCGTGGCTCGATCCACTGATCTTCTGTCATCCAACCAGAATCTTATATCTCTTCTCGGTAACCACAAGAGCCCGAGTTCGGTGATAATTGAGGATATCAAGTTAAAATTTAGCTACATATGCGGATCAAAAGTTACCCGAAGTCCTGCTAAAGGCCCTCCACATCCTCACCCCCCCCCCCCCCCCCCCCCCCCTCCTTTCTTCCTTCCGCACCATCGGATCAGAAGGTCCGCGTGGGATCCGAGCTAATCGAACTGCTGAGAGGACGAAGCTTGGGGCTCCACGGATGGAACTTCATATCCGTCTCACGTGTGTGTTTATATATATATATATATATATATATATATATAAAAGAGAGAGAGAGAGAGAGAAGAGAGAGAGAGAGAGAGAGAGAGATTCCGTGAAGCAAGTCCGTGATGTTATGTACCATATAAAGCTTGCAAGCTTGCAACATAATGTTAGTCGTAGTCAGCCATCATTCGTAGTCAGCCATCATCATATTCTGGTCTGGCGCGTACCATCACAATATTTAAACAAGGCTATGTAATAATTTAGGAACGATGACAACTTGATACCTACTACGTACATATTATCATTTAGAAAGAGAAAGCTACTTGGCCTTTACCAAAATGGATCATGTAGGTGAAATTATTGGCGGAGCTAGCATCTAAGCCTTCCTTTCGTTCGCAGAGAAAGAAATAAAATCAATTCTTTACCGTTTTCTTTATTATGAAAAACTACAATTCTTACACTTTTTTTTTCGGTGTTTAAACGTTTCAAAAATTTATAAAAAAGTAGGTAAATAATTGGATGTGAAAAAGTGTTTCTATGGAGTGAGTGAGAAAATTATTTTGTTTTCTATTTTTTTTTTTCTAGAATTTTTTTTTTCTGCTTATTTTCTTTCGCATCCATTGACTACACATTTTGTAAAACGAATGTGACCTTTAGGTATAGTTTGAACGACATATTGTATCGTCTAAAATATTATTTTTTGAAAATTTATTTATTACTTAATTGTTATATAATTCAAATCAAAATAAAAAAATAAAACATAAATATTTAAAAAAAAATTTAATTTTTGTGTCGGACTACAATCCAGTGGTGTCCTTACGTAGCTCCGCCTCCAGTGGCAACTCTACCATACGTCCATATTACCTGCTGGAGCAATGCTCCATTACTCTTTTTATCGATAGAAATACGAAGATGCGAAACTCATCAAAGACTACACAAATATAAAGTTCAAGAGAATGATTTAAAGTTCTTGTTGGGAGAAATAAGACACGACATAGATTTGTCAAAGAACAATAACAAGACATTTTATGATGGTCTGAATAAGTCATGGTTGATCTGTGATGTTGAGAACTGTTGTATTTCCCAACAAATTTAAATTCAATGAAATTTTATTGGCAATTATGATGGAACAATTACTATTTCTTCCCGGGTATTTGCTCTTTATTTCCAACAAAATCTAAATTCTAGACGATCTTGGTATTATGAATTAACATTATTCTCTAAATTCTCAGATAGTCGCTGGATCTTGACTTGTGACTTTTATGTATATGCTTGGCACACACCGAATAATTTCTCTTACTAATTCAAAGGAATATGACAGGGACTATTAAAATTTTAACAGTACAAAACTAAAAATATATGTAATATCCCCTGACTAGTTTTATTGTGCTTTTAGCATCACCCAATATCTATGGGCTTTGTTCAACAGTAGTCTCTCGTTTGATAGCTCTTTGGCTACTTCCCCTTCCTCGATTCTGCATTTGACTTTCACTGTAAGCTAAATTGACGAAAACAACAAAACGCCAAATGTTCGGGGTTTATTAATAAGTGGCATAAGTAATATACTGTGTTTGTATCGTTTGAATATGCAAAGTTGGACGCAAATCTCCATCAGGTTTCAAAGATGACAAGCATCCACGATGTTGAGGCCACGAGCGCCAGAGCTGTGCTCCGATATCTTGTTTGAAATTAACCGCAACGAAAACTTAGTTTCATCCATCTAAGATAACCAATTTCATATCTAACGAACACCAAGCAATGATAAAAAAAAAAAATGATCGGTGACTACGTCATCTGAACAAATTCTATCTTTATAACTCAGATGAGATTACAAGATTGATAAAATAATATGTTGAACCATTTGTCCTAATAGCTTCAATTTTTTCACCACACTCAAGAAGAAAATATAAGATTATAATGAAATCACTCACCCTATCCGTAGCAATTTTCCTAAACGAAGATGACGACTCCTCGACCAGATCTTCTGGTCCTTCTGTCTTGGATGGCGAAGTCCTAAGAGCAAAGTGCGACTTTATCTTAGATTTTCTGTGGACAAGCACCATGAATCTCCTCCTTGGGCTATCTCTTTGTGCCTTCACCGTCAACCCATATATATAGGATGATAAATCATATTTTAGGTCATAACATGATTTCCTAAATAGGAAACCCTAAAATAAGAATCATATTACAACTAAATTAGCCCACCAGACTGCTCTTTGAATCCAATCAGGATTGGATTCTCAACAATCTTCTCTCTAGTCTGATGAGAGGGTGTTGACCCAATGGCTACTCAGCTGGACTCCATGCTTGTCGTCCCGCGACAAAATTTTTGCTCTCCCATGCCACCGATCTACAATCCCCCAAGCTGCTTTGCATCTTCCTTCGTCTCCAGTTCCTCGACCATCACGTCGACGCTAGCTTCCATGCATAGCACCTTTTGCACCACTGAGATCCTACTAATATAAATGACACGACCAAGACCGAAGTCCCTGATGATCAGCCTTACCGCAAGTCTCGGCTACCGGTCCCCGACTTCTGTTTTCCACCGGAATATACTACTTTTCTAACGAGCTTCTTCACCCATAGTTAGCCCAACCAAGCGGACGATACGGCTCTTCAAAGATTCAGACCCATGAATTTGCCCACGTTCGTGTCCCACAATGAAGTTCCTCGTACACATCCATCCTCGAGCAGATATCATGCACTGTGCACGCTGTCAATGATCCATAGCTCTCCCTGAACTATGTAAATAAAGATGCACCTGCCTTAGATATATTTGCTGCAAATCTTGATCTCCTCATTGGCTTTGAACTACTGAAACCGATGTCACTCCACAAACCTCTGTCAAACCATCAATCAACAAAATTGTCTCCATAGAGCAACCCCTACATGGAGACCGACCGACTGTCATGGGACAGATAGAATGATCCTCAATCTTTGTCTCATCATCATTCATCACTTTGTCTCGATGAAGTGAATCTCCTGTAACCCTCAAAGCATCACGAAGATCATCCTCAGCAAATTTTTGACGATCCACTAATATCTGTCGAACATCCCTCAAGACTCCATCCGATGTCTGTGGCCTGCCTGTACAACTCTGCGGCTTGAGCCTGTACATGCCACAACATAGATCTCCTTGAACCAATTATTTAGAATTTTTCGTAAGCATCCAATATTTGTCCCAAAATAAACTGTGATAGCCAACATCAGCCAGCCTCCCTACCAAAATTAAGTTATAGCGCAAACTTAGTACATGTCTCACATACCCTTGAGAATGAGCTTCTCACCAAGCTCTATTGTCAAATGTATATCATCAATGCCTACATCTGTAATCGTCTCCTTGTTGCCTATCTTTACACGTCCAAACCTGCCGTTGTGGTATGATGTAAAGATCCTTCTATGCGGAGTGGCGTAATATGATGCCCCGTGTCTATGACCCAATCACTATCATGACACATGCCACAAGTTTCATCTGCGTCGGTTGCTGTGATGATGGGATTACCCATAGCTATGAGATCCTCCTGATCATCCCTGCCTTTGGCCTTTTCAGATTTGAGCTTCATGTAGTTTCTCTTGATATGACTTTTTTTGCCACAGTGATAACTGTCCTTCTTGCAGTCCAAAATCGCAAGATTTCGGGAACTCTCCTTTGTCCTCACTTGTGACTTAGATCTTCCCTTCCCGTAGGAATCCACTAAAGAGAACTCTTGCGATGATTTAACTTGCTTACGTCAGACCTCCTTATTCAACAAACTACTTTTAACTGCCTCCGTCGTGACAATTCCATCCGGTGCAAAGTTGCTCACCAACACCACCAATATCTTATAGCTTTTCGACAGAGAACTCAAAAGCAGAATGATCTGAAGCTCATCATAAATCACCATCTTCATCACAGACAGCTGATTGATGATATCATGGACCTCGTTCAGATATTGTGCTACCTGGGCACCCTCCGTAAGAAATTCCTTGTTGCCAGCCGTCTTTCTTTTGTACATCGAATGCAGATTCTCCTATAATGTTTCGTGCAGAACTCACAATGGACACGTAGTGAAACCCTAAATCGTCCAGCCATTGGCGGATGAATCCAACGGCCTTCTAATTAATTCATTTCTAGACTTCAGCAACTTTGTCTGTCCACTTGGCATTGTCGCCCTCCAACAGACTATGCAAATGCTTGTACCATAGTAGATCCTCAATCATTTCCAAATTGTCTAGTCTCTCATGTGAGGGTGATCATACGAGTTTTTATTTGCTCCGTAGATATAGTTGCCAAAATAAAACTAGTATCTCTGATATCAGATGTTGGGACCGCGAGCGTCATAGCCACGCTTTGATACCGTGTCTGAAACTGACTGCAGGGGAAATTTAGGCCAACCCACCTAAAATAACCAACCTTCTGTCTAACGAACACCAAACACAGATAAAGAAAAGTATTTGGTCGGTGATACGTTCACCTAGACAAATTTTAACATTTATAACTCAGATAAAATTACAATATTAAAGAACTATGTTGAGCCCTTTATCCTAATAGGTTCAACTCTCTTAACACACTCAAGAAGAAAAGTAGAAGATTATAATGAAATCACTCATCCTACCCTTTGTAATTTCTATGAACGTAGGTGATGACTTCTCAATCATGTTTGCCATGGATTCAAAGTTAGAACAAACTTTATTGTTTAACAAACAAAAGAGTACAAAGAAATCCTAGACAGAAAATCTAAGTACAATATATTTTGATTCTGGGAAGTTTGACGATGGTGATCGACTCCTTTACTCTGTTGACGATCCGACGAGGGAATAAGAATAATTTCTCATATTCTTTCTCATGTGCCTCTCTGTCCATGTTGTGGGTATACAACCATGTTATTTATAGCCATTATTCTGACGGGATATGCGCGCGCATATGCTATCTGTGCATAGGTTCTGTGGCTACCACGTGTTCGTTCTCAATAGAACTGTTGTAACCAAGAACGCATGTCATGGCCGATATGCCACGTGGCATTTTATTGGGATTTATTGTTGCTGAAGATCTAGATTATTCTCGTATTTTATGTGCATCACTTGGTTAGCTTGACATGCAGCCTGCACCTTATTGTAGAGAATCTCCTCTGTTGCAATAAAAATTTTTTGGCTCGAAGAGCACTGCCTTATTGGACGCATAGAGTTTGGGATGCATAGGGCCAGAGACGCATGGAACACAAGGAGTTTGGAATCCATGGAATGCATGAAGTTTGGAATGCATAGGGCCAAAGATGCAAGAAGAGATTTGTCTTACATGCACGTAGCGATATACGGCTGCAAAGTGACAAAAGTAATTATTGCGGTGAAGTGGGCACTGACGCCAATAGTTAGCGTTAGAACCGAGGCGTTCAGAGCATCATTACTGTCAGAGTCAAAAATTCACTGACTTGACTGAGGTGACATAATGCGTCCAATAAATCATGCATCACTTAAATTTGACGCATGCATATTAGCTTCTTCAATGCATGAGGACTAAGGCGCATAGGGGATTCTGATTTTTTTTATGTTTCTACAGGACCCCCTTCAAAGTTTTCAAACTCGGGAGTTTTGGAATACTTTGAATAAGAAACAAGAAAAGAGAACGCATAAGCTCTCTGCCGCATAAAGATCTTTCAGTTGTGTTAGTTCATTTGACGCATGCTTCTGTTGATACAGGGACAAATCTGCCAGGCTGTCAAATCTGCATTTAAATACCAAGATTTGGCTTGATCTTCCAATGAATTTTAGGGATTCTGAGTCATCTTTATACATGTTAATCGAGGCAACAGTTCAGTTGTTGATGACGGATCATGAATCGAGGTGTCAATTTTTACTGAAGATAAACGTTAACCGCAAAAATTACGGTATTGCAACCATTTGAAGGCCTGGGTCAGATTCATCCTCCTAACCGCCTGATTCATTATCTCGATCTCCTCTCACGGTACTGGGCTCCTATAAATAGGTGACCCAGGGAAGAGAGAGAGAGCCTCTTTTCTTATGCTCATTTATTTTTTATGAGAGAGATGTCGAAGCTGCTCATTCTTCTCACCAAGGGGCCAGAAGAGGGGGAAGTGGACCCTTGGCCCCTAACGCTAATGCTCCAACTGGTGGTGGAGGAGTGTCACAACTCTTGTGTCATGATGCCATGGTCACAAAGACACAAGTACACGGTCTCGCGCATGGATAAAAAATCATCTAGAAAACACACAGACTTCTCACATGGCCCTGTCACATGGATGAAAGATCAACGAGAACATGCACTGGGTCTTCATATGGGTCAGCCGTATGTATGAGGGCTCATCTGAAACATGTGTCGACCGTCACACTTTTGCTTGGATGAGGACTCACCTAGCATATGCGCCGGCTTCTCACAAAGTCCTACTTATGGATGAGAACTCATCTGGAACATGTGCGAACTTTTTAAAGAGTTCTGTCGTATGGACGAGATCATGCGTCGGCAGAGCTCCCATACTATTCTTTACCCGATTATAGTTAGTGTAAGCCCCCTGATTTTCATGAATTTCTAATTTGGTTTTTCACAATTTTTTTGGAATTTTTTCGGAATTTTTCTGTAATTAAAACCTAGGCTTTTGGTAATTAAATAATTTTTAGTTGCTATTAAATAATATTAAAATATTATGGAAATAATATTTTATGGTATAAAATAGAAAACTGGATATAGGGTAATTTTTTGGAAATTTATTGGACTCCGGAAGCATTTTTAAAGCCCTAGAAACTAAGGCATAATTAACCCTAATTAAACCCTAATTAAACCCCTCCGGCCCGGTCGCCTTGCTCCGCCTTCGGCCCGCCTCCGCCGCTCAGCGCCTGCCGCGCGCTGCCGTCCGGCCTCCCCGCCGTGCAGCGCTCTCCCCCAGCTCCCTCCGGCCGGCCTCCCCCGCCTGAACTCTGGCTAGAACCCTAGAAACCCTAACCCTAGGCGACTCGGACACGGACACTTCGTGTCGTGTAGGACGCGAGAAAACGCAGTTTTTCGAGCCCTGTTCAGATACCGTTTTCTCCCTCCTCGTAACTCCGTTTTCGATTTTGTCAGTTGCAACGCGTAGACTGTATAACCCTCTCGGTGTCCGTGCAACTCGCTCGGTGCATTGCGTCCTGTGGTGATCGCAAACCGCGATCCAAAAACAGAAAAAACAATGCCCTGTTTCACCCCGGAACTTAGTACGCCCCGCCAAACAGGACGACTTGGTCGTACGCGGTCTTTACCGAAATATGCGCGTCGTTGATATGGACATGTGAGGTTTCGCAGAAGTTGATTCGGATGTGCGTGCACACCGAAATCAACGCGTATCCGCCGACACTGTCCCGTATCCGTCGGTTCTGGAATACGCTGTAACTTTGTGTACACACGTCGGATCGGGACAAAACTTGTGCCATCGGACTCGTAGTAATACGCTGGTCCTGTGACCCAAGTTTGGTTCGATTCTGAGAACGTTGGCAGAATCGCGTATCGTGGGCTCCATAGGCTCCATTTGACGGGCGATTTTGTGATCGGCTCATCGGAATCTAATTCTGGAAGTTTCATTGGGTTCGTATCATCGTTTCTGACTTGTTGATACTGAGTTTGGCGAATTTGGAGACCTTTGACCCGGACACGCTTTTCGGTGCAAAGTGGCCCATATGTGGACCCCGCTTTGACCCAAAAATATTGTTTTTGCCCCTATGTCCAAATTGGACTCAAGGACAGGCGTTTCTAGATATTTGATATTTTCTGAATCTAATGGTGATGTTTATTTCAGCAACCGGAGTAGTACCTGCAGATCACACTAAGACCAGAGCTACAGTTGGAGCCGGAACCCCAGACAAGTGTACCTTGCCAAACCCTGCAGCTTTGCTACTTATCTCCTTGACTTAGTTATACATCAGTGGGCAAGTATACCTTGTCGACTTTATATTTCTTTTTGCATTTTCCTTTATTCATTTATATTGATGTGCATGCTTGACCTAGGACCGTGTGACGTACTTAGCGTCCGATTATTAGTCGGGTGCCAACACCGTACGCGGTGTTGTGTATTGTCATCTAGAGATGGACATTCGTGACCCCTTTACATTCTCGTACTTGTCTTATCAAGTACACTATAACCCAGGACACTTGACACTATTCATAAGACAGGATCTTCCTGAGATATTCATGGTGATTCTGTATAGGATACAGGACTTGACATTGATATTATATTCCTAGACATTAGATGACTTGCGCATTAGATACGATCGTGCGTGACATGGACATGAGGCATCGTGGACATGAGACGTGTGATTACATTGGGTGGGTAAAGACACACAGGCTACGGGCTGATCATATATATAAACCCCTATTATTGTGAGGCACAAGACTCTGAAGCCCGAGCTTGGCCTATTACTCATTATTACTACTGCTACCGGCTCCCTGACACAGAGCTTGTAGTGGCTTCAGCCTGAGTTCTAGTGCTGCTCTCATCTTGCATATCACATAGCTGGTTATTTAGTACTCCCTTATTGTTCCATCTATTGCTGGAGAGACCCAAAGGCTACAGGTTGACTATATTATGTCAGCTACTCAGTCTCCCGCTGAGCTAGACCACCTCATGATATCACTGCTACCGGCTCCCCTACACAGAGCTTGTAGTTGTTTCAACCTGAGTACTATTGATGCTCTCTCTCTTGCATTTCACACAGATGATTACATACTTACCCTATTTTATTCCTTATCTACTGCACTGTATTTATTTTGGCTTGTGTTATCTGTACCTTGTTATGTCCCCTGAGGACCTGGAATGGATTATGTCCCCAGGATTTGCAGCTGAGATCTATCCCGAGGTATACGGGACCGCAGCAGGAGCTGATACAGGAGCTGTACCGACACCTGAGGACGAGATTGTACCAGAGGACTTCTCTTGAGTATTGTCTTGAGATACTCATTTATTTCTGTTTTCAGTTATTTTATTTCCAGTCTATTGCATTGCTGTATCAGACTTGTTCTCGGATTGTTCTCCGAGACACTTTTATTGAGATTTGCTAGTTATTTTATTTGCATTATTCTGGCATTTGATCTATGATTATTTGTTGTGGATGAGATTAGATTGACTGTGACTTGTATCATTGGACCCTTATTGTTATATTACAGCTTAAGCATGCCCCGATGGATCCATTAAATTGGGTTTGTCCATCGGTATGTGCTGCTGGCCATTATCATGCGTCCGGTCGCTCGGTATTTTGGGACTGGGAGGTGACATAGTTTTTGTGGTGGCCCATGCAGGTCTACGACTAAATTGTTCGGTTTCAACTCAGGGACCCAACAAGCCTGCAATAAGAATAGGATAAGTTGTTAGGATCTCATCCACTTGCTTGAAACGTTCTTGATATCTATATCAAATTTAAATTAATTTCTTGACTCGTATCCTGCCTTGATTCCTGAGCGCCCTTATAGTTTATCTTGGTTGCAGAGAAATGAATCCCCAAGCCGGCGAAGAGACTCATCCAGGAACACCACAAGGTGTTGTGGTTACCCATGAAGATGAAGTGACACCAGTTGGTGCAGGTCAATCATCACAACAACGTAGTCCAGAAAGTCAGCATACCTCGAGAATCCAGGAAGATGACGTTCCACCATCGACGCAGTTTACTCCACCGATGCCTACCGTTCCACAAGGGCAGGCTATGGACGAACAACAAATATTTTAAATATTCTACGCGATGATGCAAGCCCATCAGAAGGTTCAGGAAAAAGCTCAGCAGATCCAAGCGGAGAAGTTCATCGACAGATTCAGCTCAGAGTTACGGAAGTTAATCAGCTACGTTGCAACGGACGTTCTTACTACAGCACAGGCCATGGAGTGCAACACAAGGATAGAGTCCAGCCAGAAGCGGCCATATGCATCAGCACCAGACCAAGCACAACAGGAAAGAGCTGCAAAGCGACCACAGATGAATCCACCACCGAGAGCAGCACCCAGAGCCTCATTCCTTCCTACTTGTCAACATTGTCACAAGATAGGCCATGATAAGAAGGAGTGCAGACGCAAGTTAGGATTATGCTTGATTTGCGGAACCAATCAACACTTAGCCAAGGACTGTTCTCAGCATCGAGAGAAAGCATTGATGATTCATCAACCAGCCACATCAGCACCAGCCGGAGCACCACCGGAAGAAATTGCAAAGAGTTCTCACCTGCACCAGCCACCAGAAGCATCTCCGCAAGTACTACCTGTCTGTCCGTATTGTCGCAGGCGAGGCCATATAGAGAATGAGTGCAGACGCAAAAGAAAATTATGCTTAGCTTGCGGATCCAGTCAACATTTATTAAAGGAATGCCCCAAACGTCGAGAAAGTGCGCTAATGTCACCAGTACCAACGCCAGCCTCTCCAGCATTGGAAGCACCGCAAACGAGAGTTAAAGGAGTCAGACCACCAGCCCCAGGAGAGAATCAGCCGAGGCCACCCCTGGCACCACAAGCAACACTCTTCCAGCAGGCTCAACAACAGCAGAGGAATCAACTACAAGAACGTGAACAAGCTCCATCGATGACTTTGGAAGATGCACAGACCCATGGAGTAGCTAATGCGCGTAATTTGTCGTAGTTATCTGTTTATCGATTTGTTTTATCTCGTGCCTATTGGTTCGTGACCTCAGCCTTAACCTATGTAGTGTTGAACTGCTAATAATTTATAACCTAGAATGTTTTTATAATTGATAACTGTAGAGATTATAGAGTCTTTTGTTATTGTGCTTATTTTGTGTTGTTTTGTGAACTTGAATTAAGTTGTACCTCCTTCCATCCTCATCTAGCGTACTTATATTTCATATACTACCTTGACTTATGCTGCTATATTATAGCCTAGTTTTTGCAAGCCTATTCTTTATCAAGCTTGTTCAGGACATATGTGTTATTGGGGGCCTGATCGACCCCACTAATACAATTGTCTATTCAGAATCAATGTATTACGGTCTGATCAACCTTAGTGCATTTTGGTTCGCTCTTCGCACGACTACTTCACGTGGATTAAGATATATAGTTGACTAGTATACTTGCCCTCTAGATATGTCTGAGCATATCATATCAGTTACATAACTGTACTAATACGAGCATGCAAACAAAGGATTACCAGAATAGGATTTCAATCCACAATTGTCTTGACAAATCCTATTTGAATTCGTTAAACGCCTTGATCCTGATACTTCTATTCTAGTACCTCACCCTTGAACTCTTTATTATTGATCTTCGTCTTCTCTTATTTCGGAAAGACGAAACCACGTGCTTGGTATAAGTTGATATATAGACAATACTAGATATACCCCACAGGCCGTCGCAGTGTTGATGACCCTTTTATATATGATTAAGAGAATATCATAGGTGATATGTTTGGTGTTAAAGACTTGAGGATTCAATAACATGATTAATAAGTTGGGGCATAGCTTTATTAGATGTATAGCCTTAGATGATAGATGGGTAAATTCTAAGTTGGGTAGAGACCGCAATGTTCACTTGAGAGGAATCCTTTAGACTGTAATCAAGTGAGATTTGATAGAGCGAACCCTACCATATTTTAATTTCGAGGACGAAATTTTTATAAGTTGGGTAGATTGTAAGCCCCCTGATTTTCATGAATTTCTAATTTGGTTTTTCATAATTTTTCTGTAATTTTTCCGGGATTTTTCTGTAACTAAAACCTAGGCTTTTGGTAATTAAATAATTTTATTTACTGTTAAATAATATTAAAATATTATAAAAATAATATTTTATGGTGTAAAATAGAAAATTGGACATAGGATAATTTTCTGGGCATTTATTGGACTCCGGAAGCATTTTTAAAGCCCTAGAAACTAAGGCGCAATTAACCCTAATTAAACCCCTAAAATAAACCGAGTTTAATTGAAATTAAACCAAACCAACCCAACTTAAACTGAACCGCTATACTGAACCGAGCCAACCCAGACCTAGCGGGTCGGGTCTGGTCGGATCCGAATCGAACCCGACCCGAAACCCAAACCGAACTCTAACCGGACTCCTTACCGGAATTACTATTCACCACCTATAAAACCTCGACTTCCGTGCCCAGCCCCAAACCCTAGTTTCCCCTCCGCCGCGGCCACGCCTGAACCCTAGATCCGTCTCCTCCCTCCTCAGCCCGCACGACCACCTGTCATCCTCGTCGTCCTCCTCTCCCCTCCGGCCCGCTTGGAGCACCACCACCAACGACCTCCTCTCCCCTCTTCCTCGTCGACCTCATTAGCCTCCTCCCCGTCACCTCCTCCTCCCCGGTCGTCTCCCTCTCTCCTCCTCTCCACCATTACCTCGCCGTCGATCGACCACCATCTCCAGACCCCTCCCGCTGCTCATCTCCCTCCCTAATCTCTTCTCCTCCGGCCAACCCTCTCCGCCCTAGCCACCTCCTCGCCCGGCCGTGCCATCACTTCCCCTCGCTGAGCCCTCGCCAGCGCCACCCCAGCCCTCTCCTCCTCCTTCCTCCACCGTCAAGCCGCCAAGCCCGGAGCCCTAGCAGCAGCCCCTCCAGCCCGGTCGTCGTGCTCCGCCTCAGGCCCGCCTCCGCCTCTCAGCGCCTGCCGAGCGCCACCGTCCGACCTCCCCGCCGTGCAGCGCTGCCCCCCAGCTCCCTCCGGCACGCCTGAGCTCCGGCCAGAACCCTAGAAACCCTAACCCTAGGCGACTCGGACACGGACACTTCGTGTCGTGTCGGACGCGAGAAAATGCAGTTTCTCGAGCCCTGTTCAGGTACCATTTTCTTCCTCCTCATAACTCCGTTTCCGATTCCGTCAGTTGCAACGCATAGAATGTATAACCCTCTCGGTGCCCGTGCAACTCGCTCGGTGCATCGCGTCCTGTGGTGATCGCAAACCGCGATCCAAAAACAGAAAAAATAATGCCCTATTTTACCCCGGAACTGAGTACGTCCCGCCAAACGGGACGACTTGGTCGCATGCGGTCTTTACCGAAATGTGCACATCGTTGATACGGACGTGTGGGATTTTGCAGAAGTTGATTCGGATGTGCGTGCACACCGGAATCAACGCGTATCCGCCGACACCGTCCCGTATCCATCGGTTCTGTAATATGCTGTAACTTTGTGTACACATGTCGAATTGAGACAAAACTTGCGCCATCGGACTCGTAGTAATACGCTGGTCCTGTGACCCAAGTTTGGTTCGATTCTGAGAACGTTGGCAGAATCGCGTATCGTGGGCCCCACATGCTCCACTTGACGGGCGATTATGTGATCGGCTCATCGAAATCCAATTCTGGAAGTTCCATTGGGTTTGTATCATCGTTCCTGACTTGTTGACACTGAGTTTGGCGAATTTGGAGATCTTTGACCCTGACACGCTTTTCGGTGCAAAGTGGCCCACATGTGGACCCCGCTTTGACCCGAAAATGTCGTTTTTGCCCCTGTGTCCAAATTAGACTCAAGGATAGGCGTTTCTAGCTATTTGATATTTTCTTAATCTAATGGTGATGTTTATTTCAGCAACCGGAGTAGTACCTGCAGATCACACTGAGACCAGAGCTACAGTTGGAACCGGAACCCCAGGCAAGTGTACCTTGCCAAACCCTGCAGCTTTGCTACTTATCTCCTTGACTTTGTTATACATCAGTGGGCAAGTATACCTTGCCGACTTTATATTTCTTGTTACATTTTCCTTGATTCATTTATATTGCTGTGCATGCTTGACCTAGGACCGTGTGACGTACTTAGCGTCCGATTATTAGTCGGGTGCCAACACCGTACGCGGTGTTGTGTATTGTCATCTAGAGATGGACATTCGTGACCCCTTTACATTCTCGTACTTGTCTTATCAAGTACACTATAACCCAGGACACTTGACACTATTCATGAGACAGGAGCTTCCTGAGATATTCATGGTGATTCTGTATAGGATACAGGACTTGACATTGATATTATATTCCTAGACATTAGATGACTTGCGCATTAGATACAATCGTACGTGACATGGACATAAGGCATCGTGGACATGAGACGTGTGATTATATTAGGTGGGGAGAGACACACAGGCTACAAGCTGATCATATATATAAACCCCTATTATTGTGAGGCACAAGACTCTGAAGCCCGAGCTTGGCCCATTACTCATTATTACTGTTGCTACCGGCTCCCCGACACAGAGCTTGTAGTGGCTTCAGCCTGAGTTCTAGTGCTGCTCTCATCTTGCATATCACTTAGCTAGTTATTTAGTACTCCCTTATTGTTCCATCTATTGCTGGAGAGACCCACAGGCTACAGGTTGACTATATTATGTCGGCTACTCAGTCTCCCGCTGAGCTAGACCACCTCATGATATCACTGCTACCGGCTCCCCTACACAGAGCTTGTAGTTGTTTCAACCTGAGTACTATTGATGCTCTCTCTCTTGCAATTCACACAAATGATTACATACTTACCCTATTTTATTCCTTATCTGTTGCACTGTATTTATTTTGGCTTGTGTTATCTGTACCTTGTTATGTCCCCTGAGGACCTGAAATGGATTATGTCCCCAGGATTTGCAGCTGAGATCTATCCCGAGGTATACGGGACCGCAGCAGGAGCTGATATAGGAGCTGTACCGACACCTGAGGACGAGATTGTACCAGAGGAATTCTCCTGAGTATTGTCTTGAGATACTTATTTATTTCTGTTTCCAGTTATTTTATTTCCAGTCTATTGCATTGCTGTATCAGACTTGTTCTCGGATTGTTCTCCGAGACACTTTTATTGAGATTTGCTAGTTATTTTATTTGTATTATTCTGGCATTTGATCTATGATTATTTGTTGTGGATGAGATTAGATAGACTGTGACTTGTATCATTGGACCCTTATTGTTATATTACAGCTTAAGCATGCCCCGATGGATCCATTAAATTGGGTTTGTCTATCGGTGTGTGCTGCTGGCCATTATCACGCGTCCGGTCCCTCGGTATTTTGGGACTGGGGCATGACAGTTAGGGTGTCATAGGAGATTGTTGCCCCTTCTCACAATCTTTGCCCAGACTGATACATGCTTTCTTTGTGCAGGTTATGTCCTCGCTTATTCTGCTTGTAATGGAGCATGGAAGGATATCATAGCATAAGTCATTCAAAGAGAGTGCCACCCTTATGTTGTAGTTTATTAAGAACTAACCAAGGAGATAAGGATGAACATCCTACGTCATGCACAGAGCGTCCCTATTTATATAGCATGCTAGATGCATTTCTCTTCTTTATGCGGCCTGCAAGTGGCCGGGTGCCGGTGGTGTTGATGACAGAATTTGGATTAATTGACATTCCCTGTATTTCATTCTTCGCATGGCCGAAGAGTGTCTGATCCTGCCCCTCCCTTGCTATCCATAAGTATGGGTTCTCTTCCGTATACTGAGGTTTGCACTGTGGAGGGATGACCTAGAGTACACAGAGTTCTGCTACCGACTTCACCTTCTTCAGTAGCAAAACAACACGGAGGGGCACCTTTAATGGAAAATTGTTCTTATTAGCATGACCTTATGGAAATCCTTAAAAATAGATTTCTATCATATGTACTCATGATCTTGAATATAAATAAAAAACCCTTAAAAATAGATTTCAATCATATGTACTCATGATCTTGAATATTAATAAAAAATATTTCTTATTTTTAGTACTTTTTCCTATATTTGTCATGTTGTGTGTTGTGGACTTGGATATTGTACTAGAGGTGATATAGACGTAGTACAATACCGTAGTTGTTACGGACATCCTACTGGAGGATCTTTGGTAGACCTATTACTTCTTGCACGCTTGGGTGCAATTAATAAGTTCAAAACGAAGCCTTATCAGAGGTGATATGGATGTGATAGATTTTGTGGACTTATCATCCCCAGCATACTTGAAGTTAAGTATAGATGAAAAGTTTTGGATGACGATTGATATTAGAGGTACAGTCAATAGTCAAAATTGGGAGGTTTGCTCAAAGGTAATATGGACATGACAAACCCTATTGGGGAAGATGTTAGGACCATAGTTCAGAGGTGATATGGACGTGAACCCCGACGGAACCATATATGAAGTAGTGTACTGAAGGCTGCTCTACAGGGGAGCTTTTGGGGATCTATTACCTGTTGTGTATTCAGGACTCTTGAATACAGATAATGACTTTTATAATATCTTGTAGGAAATAGGTCCATACTGTGGATAGGCATTCGCTGGGGATGACGGAGATACGAGTCTATCTTTGACACAGTACTTTTTAAGGATCTTGTCATTGATATGCATCATAAGAAAGCCTTTGTTTGGCTTTGTAAGACAGTAAGCACCGTTGGAGTATACTGACTCCACAACGAAAGGACCCCCCCATTTGGGTTAGAAATTTTTGGCCGTCTTGTGTGTCAAAACCATCAGCCATCATACAGCTAGGACGAGGTCACCCGCTTGGAATATTCTTTATTTGATCTTCTTATTGAAAGTCTCAACAAGACATGCCTGAATGAACTCAATGCGTTGTTGAGCTAGGAGACCCTCCTCATCGAGTACTTCTAACTCTTGGAGTCATCATCGGTGGTTGTCGTCAATAGTCAACTGGTTGAAGAGAGCCACAAGGAGTGAAGGAATCTGGACCTCGAGGGGGAGGATCGATTCGCTTTCGTAGACCAAGAAAAATGGCATGCTGCCGATTGGGGTCTGAACCATTATGCGATAGGCCCAGAGATATACCTCCAGCTTCTCATTTCAGCCGCGCTTGTTGGATGACACAAAAGTTTTGAGGAGCTTGATGATTGTTTTGTCGAACGCTTCTGCCAAATCATTTGCTGTTGGATTATATGTGGTCGAATCTACATTTTGGATTCGGTTCTTATCCCAAAACCAATAAAAAGTATGACTTTTCAACTGGAGAACATTGTCACGGATGGTCCTCCGTGGCAAGCCAAAGCGATATATGACGTGATGCTTGACGAAGCTAATAACGTTTGACGTCTTTATTTTAGCCAGTGGCGCGACTTCTGCCCACTTGGATAAGTAGTCGATGATAGCCAAGATAAGCCAGTTTTCCTTAGATGAAGTTGGACTACTCGGTTCAATGATGTCAATTCCCTATGCTTTGAACGGCTAAGATGCTACCGTTGGATATAGAAATTCTGAGGGCTGGTGGATGAAGTCTACGTGGATTTAATATATTTTACATTTCCTCACATAGTCGACGGCATCCGCTACCATTGTCGGCCAATAATAATCCATCCTCCGAAGACGATCCTGTAGCTTCAGACCAGATTGATGTGTGTCACAAACATCGTCATGAGCTTCACGAAGTGTTTGCTTCGCCTGTTCATTAAATAGGCATCGTAACATAAGTCTATCATAGAAACGACGATATAATAATTTAGTAGCCGTATCATAATAGAACCGGAGATAACGTCTCCTGATGGAAGTAGCTTTCTATGGTTTCTCAGGTAGAATCCCATAGACTGCATAGTCAATAAATATAAATCTCCATCCTTGCATGCCAGTATCTGTCTCTACTAAATAGCTCAAGCACGTGCTAACGCTATATTTAGGGAAGACCATCTCTTATCTGACCACGGTGATAAGTTCATGGGTATTGACTGTAACGACCAAGGAGGCTGCGACGCCGGCCAGGGCATCAGCTTCAATATTCTGTAATCGGGGTACGTGCTCATGAAGAACCCGTCAAAGGTGAAGATTATACTTAGTGTGTCTCCGTGATAAGGGATTAAATCCTTGTGTCATATTTCGAACTCGTCTCGGACCTGACTGACTATTAGATTGGAGTCACCATAGGCCTCTAAGTAGTTAACTCATACTTGTTTAGCGAGTTGGAGTCCAATAACGAGAGCATTATTCTCTGCCACATTATTGGAGCATGGCTTCGTTAAAGAGTAAGCATGGTGGATAACCAAATCGTAGGAGGAATCAGTATTATCTCAACTCCAGCGATGATATCGCCTTTAAGCCATGTTCTTGAAGCGTCATCGAAGAACATTTGCCAAACGGTCTTTGCGCTTGTCACGTTGGAATCCAGCACTTCATCTGAGATCTCGTCATAGAGTTTTGATATTTCTGGTACCAGTTGTGCAGCCAAAAAATTGGCCAATGCTTGGCCATTGACTGCCTTCTGCGGGACGAATACCATGTCGTATGGTGACAACAGTATTGTCAATGTAGCCAAGCAAGAATTGAGTGTCCCTGGTTTGGTCATGAGAACCCTGAGGGGGTTGACTCATGAAACTAAATGAATGGTCTGTCCTGACACATTGTAAACCCCCTCACCCAAAATAGGTATTTTGTGTGTATTTTATATTATTATATTATTATAAATTATTTTAAATATTAAATTACTTTAGAGTATTCTCTTAGTTAATTAGAAAATAAATTTCTTAGTATATTTAATTATGTAAATATTTATTTAGAATTATTTTTAGGCTATTTTAGATTTTTGGAGATTTTTCTAAAATATTTAGGTAATTAAAACATAGGAAAAGAAATTTTTTAGGACTTTCATGATTTACTATGAGACCATACTTGCATATAGTTCCTACCAAATATTTATTTTAGGTTAAAATATTTAATTGTATTTTTTTGGAATATATTTAGAATTTTGAGAAATTATTTGGATTTTTGAAATTATTTAGGATTAATTTGGATATATATAGTCTTAATATTAGATATATGCTAATTTATTGTTAATAGATATTAATAAGATTATATATAAATTATTTTTATTAGCTTTAATTCTATTTAAGATTATAAATTACTGAGATAAACTCAAACTCTATTTTAAATTAATTTAAATCCTGAGACTACTAGGAAAGCAACTTCATGCATATCCTATCATTATTTAAACTGATCCTAATCATATCCAAATTAGCCAATCATAGTCATATTCAACTAAGTAGTCTCCACCATTATAAGTATCTATTAGAATTATGGAATAAACTCTTCTTTCATATTTTTCTTCCCCAAACTTCTCTCTTTTTCGTCCAAAAATAGTCGAAATTCGTCATAAATTCAGCCTCATTTTCTAGTAGTTATGACGACTTAAAAAGACGATATCCTAGCTCCGGACTCCAAACGCGCTAAAGTTTTTTTTGTTACAACTATATCAAGGTTAGTTTTCTGATTATATAAATTATTTTAATAATTTATGAATCTATTTTTCCAGAAAATTCTAAAAGTGTTAGTTGTCCTAAATTAGACGTATTTGGTATTTTTGAGATTACGGGAGATCCCGAACTCAAAATTATGAACCGTTTAAAGTTTCGGAAAGTTGGCATGATGAACTTACATAAAATTATTTTCTCAAAATTTAACATGCAATTTTAATCTACTATTAAATTTGTGCAACGTAGACGTAAATAGAAAACCACCAAAAACTGTCGTCTATTCGCCCTTGTGGTCATAACTCTTTACCGACTTATGATTTTATAAAACCATCAATTCCGACGTTCATGTAGAGCTAAAATCTATAGGATTTTATATACAAATCCAAGATTTGATTTGGTTGACTTTTTGGTCAACGGATTGCCTCGATTTACGTATCACGGATCACAAATCGGTAAAGTTGACTTTCTTTGGACCAAAATTAAGATTTAACAATAAAATTAGATTATAATAAGATTAAAATACTATTTTAGGTTATTTTATTCAGAATTAAAATATATTAAAATGGAGGAACCTATTCATCCACTTTTGTAACTTAACTTATTTAATTTATGTGATGGATAGATCGGACGACGCCGTGAGTTGAGACTTTATTCTTTTTCAGACCAGGCAAGATACCTTACCAAATTGCTTATAGTACTTTGTATGCTTATTATATTTTTATATATTCATTGCATGTGTGTTTTCTTTCAACCATAATTATATACTATATATATATTGACACACACTTGACACATAGTATCATGGGAGGGAAGGACAATCAGTAGACGTATGGGCTATAACCACTCTGGTAAACCATAATAACTAGCACGCACTATGGTAGTCATGTCCGATGGTCGCTACCCTCGCGGTATGTCGGCTGATGGTGTCATGATGGTCGCTACCCTCGCGGTATGACGACTGATGATGTCCCTGACATGTGTGTGAATTATGAGATTAGATGGAGTAGCCTACCCATGCCCATACGTTGAAAAGTTATCCTTATTATACATTTTTATATAGATTTTCTAGTGCAGCGTACTTATATATTTTATGTCTATTATGCATGTTTTACTGTATTCAATTGGCATGCTTCTATGTATCTTAGTACGTCCCTCTGAGGACCTGGTCCCTATCCAGGTGTAGACGATCATGACTATTTGTAAGAGCATGGATCAGAACTTGCTACTTATCTCTCTTTCGAGGAGGTCTTCTCTTCGAGTCTCATTGATCATTAGATGTATTTATGTAGTTTCTCTTATATTCTAGTTGGTAGTGAATTTGTCTCCGTCCAACTACTTGTTCTTATCAAGCATTTTATACTTGATTCAGTTATATAGTTGATTGGTTATTTGATTCTGTAGATGAGATCTAGTTATGCCCTGTGACTTGTGATAATATATATACCACATATGAGTTAATATTTATATTACAGCGTACGTGTGTATTATGGTATCCATATATTGGAGTTGCCATATACATACGACTGACATGCTTACATATTCCTAGTCCTACATATTTTGGTACTGGGGTATGACATATTTTTGTGGTAGCCCATGTAGGTCGAGAGCATATTGTCTCGGTTACTTTACTGTACCGAACAAGCCTATGCATAAGATTAGAGTATAGGATCTCATCCACTTATTTAATCATCTCTCGTATTCTTATTTGATTGCTTACATTGCATCTTGCTTGATGCTTTCACAACGTCAATCTTATCTTTTCTTTCGTGCTTGATAGGGGTTAGAAAGATGACTTGTACTCTAATGTTCAATAATACTATTAGTTAAATTCTTATAAGTTTGATAGTATATCTCATAACCTAGTATCACATAGCCCTTTTGACCCATTAATGAAGTATAATTGAATGACACCAAATATAGACTTACATAAGAAGATAGTGTTTATTTAGACTATAGAACTTAGAGGCCCATACCCCCATTTGGTCGACCAGAGACTTAGATAAGAAGTTAGTATGGCAACTATAGAGGAACAACACCGATCTTCTTGGTGAAATTAAATTATTTTTGTATATTCTTTTATCATAATCTAGCGCACTTTTATTTTCTGGACTACATCCGCTTATGCTGTTATTTTATAGCCTAATTTTGCAACTTATTTATTTATCGAGCTTGTTCATGACATATGTGTTATTGGGGATGCCTACTAATACATTATCTAAATAAGAATCAGTGTAATGTGGTCTGATCAACCTTAATGCACTTGGTTCGCTCTTCGCATGACTACTTTACGTGGATTGAGATATAGTTGACTCAGCATGTTAGACGAATATACTTGCCTTTAGACATGTCCGAACATATCTTATCGGTTACATAACTGTACTGATATGAGCATGTGAATAAGAATTTACAAAAATAAGATTTCAATCCACAACTGCCCTGACAACTCTCTTTTTGAATTCTTTAATCGCCTTGAACCCCGTACTTGTATTCTATCACCTTCTCATTGAATTCTTTATTATTATTTTTTCGTCTTTCCCTATTTTGGAAAGACGAACGCTCGTGCTTGGTATAAGTTTGATATACGGATAGTACTAGATATACCCCATAGGCCAATCACATTACTTGGTGACTATCTTTTGTAATTAAGAACATAAAACATGTGAGATATTTTTTTGGATTTGTAAACTCCCTCACCCAAAATAGGTATTTTGTGTATATTTTATATTATTATATTTATTATAGATGTTGAATTTATTTAGAGTATTCTCTTAGTTAATTAGAAAATAATTTTTTTTTAGTATATTTACTTATGTAAATATTTATTTAGAATTATTTTTAGGCTATTTTAAATTATTGGGATTTTTCCATAATTTTTAGTTAATTAAAAACTAGTAACACTAATTTTCTAAGAGTTTGAAGAATTTATTTTATGTTCAAACTTAATTAAAAATATCCCAAACTTTTATTTTAGGTTCTAAATAATAAAATATATTTTCTAGAATTTTTTGGGAATTTTCTGATTATTTTTAGCATTTATTTTGAGTTAATTATGAAAAACTGAATTAAAAACTAATTTCTGAAAAAGAAAACCCAAAAAGTAATTAATTCTGCCCAGTTAGCAAACAGTGGGCCCACCTGTCAGCCTCCCGCAGCGAACAGTGTCGGGCCCGCCTGTCAGTGCCCGCGGGGTGGGTGCGAGCCGAGCCAAGCCGAGCCGACCTCGAGCCGAGTCAAAGTTCGACTCGGACTCAGCTGAGCCGAGCTGCGTCAGATTCGGACCGTCCGATTTGGGCGGGGCAGCACGGATGGCTGCTACGTGTCAACTCGAGCCACGGCTGTACTCTCTCTCCTCTATATATATATAATAGTTTAAGTTATTTTCTAGGGTTTTTCTTGAGCCGATTTTTGGAGAATTGTCATCTAGGGTTCCTTCATCTTCCAGAAGCCATTGCGCATAGCTCCGGACTCCAAACGAGGCCTAGTTTTTTGTGTTAGAATGATATTGAGTTTAGATTTCTGATTATATAAATTATGAGTATTAAATTCTGGAAAATTCGTAGAGCACAGCATGTCCAAAAATAGACGTATTTTGATGTTTTTGCGATTTCGGGAGAACCAGGAATCAGAATCATGAACCGTTTAAAGTTTCGGAAAGCTAATGTCGAGATCATTGACATATTTTTTTCTCAGAATTTAATTCAAAGTATTTATATACTGTTAATTCTGTAGAACTTCTAGGTTAGAATTTAACCAACGTTGCATGATACAGAATTTGTATGTGCCATAATTTCCAAACGAATTTGAATTCGAACGAGCCATAAATTCCAACATGTTTTTGACGCTAAAATCTACAGAAAATCATGCATGAAAGTTGAGTTTGTGTCGATTGACTTTTTGATCAACATATCGCCTCGATTTGCGTGTCATGAGTCTCGAGTTGATAAAATTTAGTTTCTTTGGACAAAATTTAGGAATTAACATAAAAATCAGAATAATAAGATTAAAATAGGATTTTAGAGTAATTATTCTAGAATTAAATAAATTAAAATAAATTATCTTTTGACGTGATAAATTTGTAATACATAGGCTATTTGGACTGTGACTTGGACTCTGATTCATACTAGCAGCAGGACCCCAGGAGAGTACATTCTCTGACAGTGTTCTAGTAGGACGTAGTATTTAGCCACCACGGTTAGTTTACATCAGACCCTGAGTCGGAGAACCCAACGCGCGTTCGTACATTTACATGTACGCAAATATTATTCAGTTTGGTATATATATTTATGTATGTAATTACTATATGTATTCCAATAATTATATAAATAAATTGATGGTTATATTATTATATTGTTATATGAATATATATGTAAGTAAATACTAATTGATAATTATGACTAAATATTCAGATTGTACGACCCTAGGACACCGTGGACTATCCCATACTTACCTTGACCATGTTGACCCTAAGAAATTGTGAATTTGTCCGCCTTGCGTATATTAACGTACTGGCATAGACACCTGTCAGTTGACTGACTGATTTCGTACAGTACTTGAAGACACGACAACCGCGTAATTCAACGCATAATTGACCGTGTTAGATGACTAGTGTTACCCCTAGTATACCCCCTGAGTCCAGTGTAAATATGGTTGTGTATGTGCTAGTGTAAAGACTAATGATTCTATTGTATTATATTTATATGTACATAGGATATTGGATTTGTTCTGTGCGATTTCTGGAGCAGATTATTGGTACATTGCAGCTTCCTTGCCAGGCAAGTATACCTTGCTATTGTACTGTTATTTATATTCCATATGTTGCATGCATTTTTATTTTCTGTCTTTAGTTCATATATTTTAACTGTTATATAAAATGTGCGCGACGGTGTCGTCGCGGTATATTTTTATTTATGTAATTGCATTGACCTTGTTTATGAGACTACCCCATTATCATGTAGCACCATTAGGTTTTATTTGACTATGACACATATTTTTACACGAGTTGTGAGTCTCATATAGATCACGGACGCACGTATTGACTGATCATCGGTACGTGTGGGACGTGCATTAGGAATAACTGCTATTAGAAATTTTGCATGCTAGTAGACTTAGCAGTTATTAGAGGTCTAGGGGCATATCCTATTGTAGTACGGTGGTCCCATCCTTGTCCTTGTTTGGTTGCAGGATTGAGCCAGGGTACTAAGAATAGGCTATGAACCAAATTGTGTCATGGATGTGACATGCTTAGAGCATGGGGTGGGGAGAACAACAAGTACCGCATTTGAGCTCCTTTATACTTTTTCTATTGTGCGGCCGGATTCTCCGCTGGAGATACGGGCGGTGATGACCACTATATATTATGTATTATCAGGCGGGCCTCCGTCGTTTAAAAGATGACGTGCCTTTTAGGCCCCTGGATCTCCAATAGAGAACCATGCCAAATCCCAGGTTTTCAGCCAGATAGCTCACTTGTGGAAAAAGTTATTCTTAACTACATTCACTTAGACGGTTAGGCGACCCTTTGGATATTTATTTCAGTACTTTATTGGCATGTGTTTAAGTATCTTGTTATGTCCCTCTGAGGACCTGGTCCCCTGCCAGGTGTATCTGTTCTTGAGTATTCGCAGAAGCACAGATTCGGATGGTTACAGATGTTTCGAGGATGTCTTCTCTTCGAGCCCGTGATTGATAGCTAGTATTCTTATATAGCGTTTATTGTGTTGTACTCATATTGTATTTGCTCTTATATTCGAGTTGGTAGTGGATTTGTTTCGATCCAACTATCATCCTTAGATACTTATATTGAGATCTAGTTTTATAGATACTGGTTATTTATTATATTTGATTTTTGTGGATGAGATTTAGATTTTATCCTGTGACTTGTATTACATTTTATACCACTCGTGGATTTGATATTCATATTACAGCGTACGTATATTTTTGGTTTCCATATATTGGAGTTGCCATATCCATGCGACTGGCATGCTTACGTGTCCTAGTCCTACGTATTTTTGGGACTGGGGCGTGACATATTTTTATGGTGGCCCATGCAGGTCGAGAGCATATTGTCTCGGTTACGTTACTGTACCGAGCAAGCCTGCACCTAGGACTAGAGTATAGGATCTCATCCACAAAATTGACTATGATTCATCTTCCTCCTATCTGTTCTATTTGAACAATTGTATCCTGCTTGATTCCTGTACTTCTCTAATAGTTCTTTAAGTATAGCCTTCTGCTAGAATATAGGAACCCCTGTTATTAGGACGATAAATAGGGTAGCACACCTATTAAGAATACAACGAGAATATAGACACACTACTAAGTTTAGAATATCTAGTGAACCCTAGAATTCCTTATCTTTAGATTGGTATACCCTTACCCCTTGATGTATTAAGAAGACTTGAGAGTAGTATAGACACTACTAGAGATAGTTAAAAGTTTTACCATAATGTTTGCCCGTGGCATTGAGGAACCAATAGAAAACCAAAATTGAATATTATGACTGAACCTAACCTTCACAGTTAGATAAGTATTAGAGAACTATAAATTTAGATTCTTGTCTTGAGATAAGCAGACAGTACCTTAGAAAACCAAGAGCAATGCATAGAAAATTTTCCTAATCATAGCTCAAACACAGAGACTAGCATACCCCTTTCCCTTGGAAAACCATAATGCTATCTAAAGCCCTCTATTTTAATTTTATATGTTGTTCCTCTGCGGCCTTAACGTTCGCTAATTGTACGACGACTAAAAATTACGTTCTTCTTTTCTTCCTCTTTCAACTCGTACCATCTGACACTTCTGATTATAGACCAAGTAATTTTATTCTATTTTAGGATATATATAGCTTGCTAGGATTTTGGTTGTTACTCTTAAAATTTTGAATTATGTGATTGGTAATTAGAACTTGACAGTTTAAGTTATTATTGTAGATTATGACCTAATGATTACCCCTTAGTTTTAAGTCGCGTAACTTGTACCCCACCTCGATATAAGTTATATTTTATTTTCCTTTGAGGCTAGTAACTCTTCTATCCTTACTATTGACACTTGTTCTATAAGCACTATGACTAAGACAAAGACGACCATGACCTATGTAATATAAGAGGATACCCTAATAAGTACCAAGACCCCTTCTCGTAGACCTTAACAAGAGTTTCTACTGTATCCTTAAGACAATTACAGTATTAGTTTAATTCTTTTAAGTTGGGTAGTATGCCTCACAACCTAGTATCACATAGTCCACTTGACCCATCGAGGTAGTGTAATTGAATGACATTAATTGTATACTAGCATAAGACGACAGTGTTTATTCAGACAATAGAAGTTAGAGGTCCTTGCCCATATTTGGTCGACTAGCGACATAGACAAGGAGGTTGTATGATAACTGTAGAGATGGTAGAGTCTTTATTATTGGTGCTTATTTTGTTTTTGTTTTTGTGAAACTTGAATTTACTTGTACCACCTTTCATCATCATCTAGCGTACTTATATTTTTGTGCTACCTCGACTTATGCTGCTGTTACAGCCTAGTTTTGCAAGCTCATTGTTTTATCAAGCTTATTCACGACATATGTATTATTGGACGCGTACACTAATACATTTCAGAATTAGTGTATTAAGGTCTAGCTAACCTTAGTGCGCATGATTCGCCCTTCGTAATACTACTTTACGTGGATTAAGATATATAGTGATTAGTAGACGAATGTACTTGCCCTCTAGACATGTCTGAGCGTATCGTATCGGCTACATAACTGTACTAATACGAGCATGTGAATAGGAATTACTAAAATATGACTTCAATCCACAACTGCTTTGACAATTCCTATTTGAATTCTTTAAACGCCTTGATCCCGATACTTCTATTCTATTACCTCGCCCTTGAACTCTTTATTATTGATCTCCATCTTCCCTTATTTTAAAAAGACGAAACCTCGTGCTTGGTATAAGTTTGGTACACAGAGAGTACTAGATATACCCTATAGGCCGATCACATACTTGAGGATTATTCTTTCGTAATTAAGGACATATCATATATGATATAATCGACGTTGAAGTTTTGAGGATTGAATGACATGAGTAAATAAATTAAGGAATATTTTTCTTAAAGTATATAGCCTTCTGTGATAGATGGGTAAATTCTAAGTTGGGTAGCAGTGCATTGGCAACTCGAGAGAAATTTTTTTTAGATTGTGATAGAGTAAGATTAGATTGGAAGAGGTTCAAGCCATTTTAATTTTGAGAATTTTAGAAGAATGACTAAGATGATGAGGATTAATGAATTTTAAAAATCTTGATATTGAGGACCCAATATTTATACCTTAAGTACATAATTTAAATTTTTGAGTATTGAAGGTAAAATCATCAATTTGAATTTGAAGGATAAATATATAATTTCAGACATGAACATTGGTGGACTGCATTTAAATTATTTTTCAATTTGATGATTTAAATTAAGAATTAAAATTTGATGGTTGGACTACCTATTTAAAATATTGAGGATGCGAATAGAATTTAAAAAGTTGAAGAATACAAAAATTTATAAGTAAAAATAGGAATAATATTGGACTCGAATTACTTCTAGAGGAGATTATGATAGTTGGAGATCGTGAGGTAAAATTTGATATGGGTTATTAAAATCTTGAAGATATTATATGGATTCAATTTAAATTTGGATATTGATGATTTGGAAAAGTGAGAAGAGATTACAATAGGTTGAATTTTGATTTGAACAATGATTATCTTAATTTTGAAGTGATCGCGATAGATTTGAATAGATTTTGTTATTTAAATTTTTGGAAGAGATTGCGATTGACGTACCTTATGTATGAATGTGAAGGATTTAACAAATTATGCCTTATTTTAATTTCGAGGACGAAATTGTTTTAAGTTGGGTAGATTGTAAACTCCCTCACCCAAAATAGGTATTTTGTGTATATTTTATATTATTATATTTATTATAGATGTTGAATTTATTTAGAGTATTCTCTTAGTTAATTAGAAAATAAATTTTTTAGTATATTTACTAATATAAATATTTATTTAGAATTATTTTTAGGCTATTTTAGATTATTGGGATTTTTTCATAATTTTTAGTTAATTAAAAACTAGTAACACTAATTTTCTAGGACTTTAAAGAATTTATTTTATGTTCAAACTTAATTAAAAATATTCTAAACTTTTATTTTAGGTTCTAAATAATAAAATATATTTTCTAGAATTTTTTGGGAATTTTTTGATTATTTTTTGCATTTATTTTGAGTTAATTACAAAAAATTGAATTAAAAACTAATTTCTGAAAAAAAAATCCAAAAAGTAATTAATTCTGCCTTGTCAGCAAACAGTGGGCCCACTTGTCAGCCTCCCGCAGCGAACAGTGTCAGGCCCGCCTGTCAGTGACCGCGGGGTGGGTGCGAGCCGAGCCGAGTCAGAGTTCGACTCGGACTCAACAGAGCCGAGCCGCGTCAGATTTGGACCGTCTGATTTGGACGGGGCAGCGCGGATGGCTGCCACGTGTCAACTCCTAGCTGCGGCTGTACTCGCTCTCCTCTATATATATATAATAGTTTAAGTTATTTTCTAGGGTTTTTCTTGAGCCAATTTTTGGAGAATTGCCATATAGAGTTCCTTCATCTTCCAGAAGCCATTGCGCATAGCTCCGGACTCAAAATGAGGCCTAATTTTTTGTATTAGAATGATATTAAGGTTAGCTTTCTGATTATATAAATTTTTTTATGAAATTATGAGTATTAAATTCTGGAAAATTCGTAGAGCACAGCATGTCCAAAAATAGGCGTATTTTGATGTTTTTGCGATTTTGGGAGAACCAGGAATCAGAATCATGAACCGTTTAAAGTTTCGGAAAGCTAATGTCGAGATCATTGACATATGTTTTTCCCAGAATTTAGTTCGAAGTATTTATATACTGTTAATTCTGTAGAACTTCTAGGTTAGAATTTAACCATCGTTGCACGATACAGAATTTGTATGTGCCATAATTCCCAAACGAATTTAAATTCGGACGAGCCATAAATTCCAGCATGTTTTCGATGCTGAAATCTACAGGAAATCATGCATGAAAGTTGAGTTTTTGTTGGTTGACTTTTCGGTCAACATATCGTCTCTATTTTCGTGCCATGAGTCTCGAGTTGATAAAATTCAGTTTCTTTGGACAAAATTTAGGAATTAACATAAAAATCAGAATAATAAGATTAAAATAGAATTTTAGAGTAATTATTCTAGAATTAAATAAATTAAAATAAATTATCTTTTGACGTGATAAATTTGTAATACATAGGCTATTTGGACTGTGACATGGACTCTGATTCATACCAGCAGCAGGACCCCAGGCAAGTACATTCTCTGACAGTATTCCAGTAGGACGTAGTATTTAGCCACAATGGTTAGTTTACATCAGACCCTGAGTCGGAGAACCCAATGCGCGTTCGTACATTTACATGTACGCAAATATTATTCAGTTTGGTATATATATTTATGTACGTAATTACTATATGTATTCCAGTAATTATGTAAATAAATTGATGGTTATATTATTATATAGTTATATGAATATATATGTAAGTAAATGCTAATTGATAATTATGACTAAATATTCAGACTGTGCGACCCTAGGACACCGTGGACTATCCCATACTTACCTTGACCATGTTGACCTTAAGAACTTGTGAATTTGTCCGCCTTGCGTACATTAACGTACTGGCATAGAGACCTGTCAGTTGACTGACTGATTTTGTACATTACTTGAAGACACGACACCCACGTAATTCAACGCGTAATTGACGTGTTAGATGACTAGTGTTACCCCTAGTATACCCCTGAGTCCAGTGTAAATGTGGTTGTGTATGTGCTAGTGTAAAGACTAATGATTCTATTGTATTATATTTATGTGTACATAGGATATTGGATTTGTTCTGCTCAATTTCTGGAGCAGATTATTGGTACATTGCAGCTTCCTTGCCAGGCAAGTATACCTTGCCATTGTACTGTTATTTATATTCCATATGTTGCATGCATTTTTATTTTCTGTCTTTAGTTCATATATTTTAACTGTTATATAAAATGTGCGCGATGGTGTCGTCACGGTATATTTTTATTTATGTAATTGCATTGACCTTGTTTATGAGACTACCCTATTATCATGTAGCCCCATTAGGTTTCATTTGACTATGACACATATTTTTACACGAGTTGTGAGTCTCATATAGATCACAGACGCACGTATTGACTGATCATCGGTACGTGTGGGACGTGCGTTAGGAATAACTGTAGTTAGAAACATTGCATGCTAGTAGACTTAGCAGTTATTAAAGGTCTAGGGGCATAGCCTATTGTAGTACGGTGGTCCCATCCTTGTCCTTGTTTGGTTGCAGGATTGAGCCAGGGTACTAAGAATAGGCTATGAATCAAATTGTGTCATGAATGTGACATGCTTAGAGCATGGGGTGGGGAGAACAACAAGTACCGCATTTGAGCTCCTTTACACTTTTTCTATTGTGCGGCCGGATTCTCCGCTGGAGATACGGGCGGTGATGACCACTATATATTATGTATTATCAGGCGGGCCTCCGCCGTTTAAAATATGACGTACCTTTTAGGCCCCTGGATCTCCAATAGAAAACCATGCCAAATCCTAAGTTTTCAACCAGATAGCTCACTTGTGGGAAAAGTTGTTCTTAACTACATTCACTTAGACGGTTAGGCGACCCTTTGGATATTTATTTCAGTACTTTATTGGCATATGTTTAAGTATCTTGTTATGTTCCTCTGAGGACCTGGTCCCCTGTCAGGTGTATCTGTTCTTGAGTATTCGCAGGAGCACAGATTCGGATGGTTACAGATGTTTCGAGGATGTCTTCTATTCGAGCCCGTGATTGATAGCTAGTATTCTTATATAGCATTTTTTGTGTTGTACTCATATTGTATTTGCTCTTATATTCGAGTTGGTAGTAGATTTGTTTCCATCCAACTATCATCCTTAAATACTTATATTGAGATCTAGTTTTATAGATACTGGTTATTTATTATATTTGATTTTCGTGGATGAGATTTAGATTTTACCCTGTGACTTGTATTACATTTTATACCACTCATGGATTTGATATTCATATTACAGCGTACGTATGGATTTGGTTTCTATATATTGGAGTTGTCATATCCATGCGGCTGGCATGCTTACGTGTCCTAGTCCTACGTATTTTTGGGACTGGGGCGTGACAGGATTGAATAACACGATTAAATAATTTGAGGACATTTTTCTTAAATGTATAGCCTATGTGCTAGATCGATAAATTCTAAATTGAGTAGAAATTACATTGTCAACTTGAGGTAAATTTTTTTATATTGTAATCAAGTAAGATTAGATTGAGAGATTTAAGTCATTTTAATTTTAAGAATTTTTAGAAGAATGATTTAGATTATGATGATTTAACTTTAAAGATAAGAATGCCTTATAGAATAAATTTTAAAATTTTGATATTGTGGACCAAATATTTATAATTTGAGCACATAATTTAAATTTTGAATATTGGAGATTGAATTAAAAATTTAAATATTGAGAAAAAATAGAACTCTAAACATGAACATTGATGGATTGAATTCAAAATTTATAATTTGATGATTTGAATTAAAAGTTAAATTTTGATTATTGGATCACCTATTTGAAATATTGATAATAGAAATTAATTTTAAACTTTGAAGAGTACAAAATTTTTAAGTTGAAATATAGGAATAAGATTTGATTAGAATTGTTTAAAATCTATAGGAGATTATGATAGTTGGAAACTGTGATATAAAATTTAATGTGGGTTATTTAAATCTTCAAGATGTCATATAGATTTGAATTAAATTTAGATATTGATTATTTAAAAATATAGAAGAGATTATGATAGATTAAATTTTGATTTAAACAATAGTTATTTTAATTTTGAAGAGATTGTGATGGATTTGAATAGATTTTATCATTTAAATTTTTGAGAAGATTGCGGTTGACTTGCCTAAGATACGAATGTTAAAGATTTAACAAATTATTCCTTATTTTTAATTTTGAGAATAAAATTTTTGTAAGTTGGGTGGATTGTAAACCCCCTCACCCAAAATAGATATTTTGTGTGTATTTTATATTATTATATTATTATATTATTATAAATTATTTTAAATATTAAATTACTTTAGAGTATTCTCTTAGTTAATTAGAAAATAAATTTCTTAGTATATTTACTTATGTAAATATTTATTTAGAATTATTTTTAGGCTATTTTAGATTTTTTAGAATTTTTCTAGAATATTTAGGTAATTAAAACATAGGAAACGTAAATTTCTAGGACTTCCATGATTTACTATGAGACCATACTTGCATATAGTTCCTACCAAATATTTATTTTAGGTTAAAATATTTAATTATATTTTCTGTAATTTATTTAGAATTTTAAAAAATTTATTTGGATTTTTGAAATTATTTAGGATTTATTTGGATATATATATAGTCTTAATATTAGATAGATGCTAATTTAGTGTTAATAGATATTAATAAGATTATATATAAATTATTTGTATTATCTTTAATTCTATTTAAGATTATAAATTACTGAGATAAACTCAAACTCTATTTTAAATTAATTTAAATCCTGAGACTACTAGGAAAGCAACTTCATGCATATCCTATCAATATTTAAACTGATCCTAATCATATCCAAATTAGCCAATCCTAGTCATATTCAACTAAGTAGTCTCCACCATTATAAATATCTATTAGACTTATGGAATAAACTCTTCTTTCATATATTTTTTCCCCAAAATTCTCTCTTTTTCGTCCAAAAACAGTCAAAATTTGTTATAAATTCAGCCTTATTTTCTAGTAGTTATGACGACTTAAAAAGACGATATCTCCTAGCTCCGGACTCCAAACGTGCTCTAGTTTTTTTGTTAGAACTATATCAAGGTTAGTTTTCTAATTATATAAATTATTTTAATAATTTATAAACCTATTTTTCCAGAAAATTCTAAAAGTGTCAGTTGTCCAAAATCAGACGCATTTTGGTACTTTTGAGATTACGGGAGATCCCAAATGAAAATTACAAACCATTTAAAGTTTCAAAAAGCTGGCATGATGAACTTACATAAAATTATTTTTTCAGAATTTAACATATAAGTTTAATCTACTATAAAATTAGTGCAACGTAGACGTAAATAGGAAACCACCAAAAATTATCATCTATTCGCCCTTGTGGCCATAACTCTTTACCAAGTTATGATTTTATAAAACCGTTGATTCTGACATTCACGTAGTGCTAAAATCTATAGAATTTTATACACAAATCTAGGATTTGAGTCGGTTGACTTTTTGGTCAATGGATTGTCTCGATTTGTGTGTCACGGATCACAAATCTGTAAAGTTGACTTTCTTTGGACCAAAATTAGGGTTTAACAATAAAATCAGATTATAATAAGATTAAAATACTATTTTAGGTTATTTTTTTCAGAATTAAAATAGATTAAAATGGAGGAACCTATTCACCCACTTTTGTAACCTAACTTGTTTAATTTATGTGACGGGTAGATCGGACGACGCCTTGAGTTATGACTTCATTCTTTTTCAGACCAGGCAAGATACCTTGCCAAATTGCTTACAGTACTTTGCATGCTTCTTATATTTTTATATATTCATTAAATGTGTATTTTCTTTCAGTCATAATTATATACTATATATGTTGACACACACTTGACACATAGTATCATGGGAGGGAAGGACAATCAGTAGGCGTATGGGCTATAACCACTCTGGTAAACCGTAGTAACTAGCACGCACTATGGTAGTCATGTTCTATGGTCGCTACCCTCGCGGTATGTCGGCTGATTGTATCACGATGGTCGCTACCCTCGCGGTATGATGGCTGATGATGTCCCTGACGTGTATGTGAGTTATGAGATTAGATAAAGTAGCCTACCCATGCCCATACGTCAAAAAATTGTCCTTATTAAATATTTTTATATAGATTGTCTAGTGCTGCGTACTTATATATATTTTGTCTATTATGCATGTTTTACTGTATTCAATTGGCATGCTTCTATGTATCTTGTTACGTCCCTCTGAGGACCTGATACCTTTTCAGGTGTAGACGATCATGACTATTTGCAGGAGCACGGATCAGTACTTGCTACTTATCTCTCTTTCGAGGAGGTCTTCTCTTCGAGTCTCATTGATCATTAAATATACTTATGTGGTTTCTCTTATATTCTAGTTGATAGTGGATTTGTCTCCGCCCAACTACTTGTTCGTATCAAGCATTTTATACTTGATTATGTTATATAGTTGATTGGTTATTTGATTCTATGAATGAGATCTAGTTATGCCCTGTGACTTGTGATAATATATATACCACATGTGAGATAATATTCATATTATAGCTTACATGTGTATTATGGTATCCATATATTAGAGTTGCTATATAGATATAACTAGCATGCTTACATATTTCTAGTCCTGCGTATTTTGGGACTGTGGCATGACACACATAATATTGGATTTTCTAAATAACAAAGACCAGTGCGAGACACTCTTTCTCAAACAAGGTTGTATATGTGCTTCGCATTGACATTCATTCTGTTGAGATAGTAGATAGCTCGCTCATAACCCGTATTACTCTTCTGGACTAACAAAGGATCGAGAGATTGATCTATTGCACGCACATATAGCAAGAAGGGTCTTCCCACAATAGGGGCCACCAAGATCGGAGGATTTGTAAGATATTTTTTAATGTCATTGAATGCTTGCTGGCATTCTTTGGTCCAGACGAAGCAGACTCCTTTCCTCATGAGCTGAGTGAGTGGCTGACAACGTTTAGGGAGGTTTGATACGAACCTCCTGATATATGCCAATCTCCCTTGAAGGTCGCAAAGATTCTTTGACGGATGCATTTCAAGGATTTCTTTAGTCTTGTCAGGGTCTATGTGAATATCCTTTGAAGTTTTGACAAAGCCCAAGAATTTCCAACTGCAAACATCTAGAAAGGACTTTGTCAAGTTCAACTTCAGCTGGTATGCCCGTATTAGGTCAAATACCATCCTCAGATCTTGGATGTGGTCATCTTTGATGCGGCTTTTGATATCGATTTTATCAACATAACACTCAAATATCTTACGCAGATGTTCGCGGAAGATGGTGCTCTTCGCAAGCTGGTATGTAGAACCTCCATTCTTCAGACCAAAGGATATGACTATGTAGCAATATTGTCATGTCCCAGTTTCACAGAACCGAATGTCCTCGTTTAGGCTTCCCATACCCCAATTCTTCAGAGCCGCCGTTCTAGCTTGGCATAATATGGTACAAGCCTGGGGTTGCACTTGTACAAGGCGTGCTCGTGCTCGTGCTCATTTTGTAAATAAATATTTGAAGATAGAATATACAGCAATCACAGAGAAATTGAACGCACATTTAAAATAAAAATATCTCTTTATTGATAATTCTTTAAAATAAAACATAAGGCCTTCAAACGACAGAGGTGAAAATGCCAGACTTGGCTTACAACTTGCAGAAATATTGAAATAAGATACAACATTATTCCATACATCATATCCCTTATTGAAATATAAAAACTCATGGACCATCTTCAGTTAGAGTCTTCTTGTCCACTTGGAAGCTTCAAGTGCAAGGCTTCTAAAGAGTCGGACCCAAAACCTTTAATGTTTTCTCGCAGCAGCTAAATCATTAGCACCTGAGGATGCCCACAAATATGGGTCAATACACAATATGTATTGATGAGCGGCTGCAACCAATCTCATCTCAAAAGCCAATACCAAGTAGATATATGAAAGGAACAGTTGTATTATGAGCTTGCTATATTGCCTTAAGTTCAATACATAATACCAAGTAGATATATGTTTATCACCATATTTGGTGATTCTTAACCACGGTCATTGAACCATCCATGTTTATGAATAATACTTACACTGCCTACATAAGACAATGTTAACATGCACCATGTCTATATTAAGGTCACTGGCCAAGCCATCATGACTTTCTTGGAAGTTTAGTATCCCGTTCAGTACAGGGAGCTAGCCTCATTAAAGGTCCTGAATTTTTGATACAATTACTTTAGCGTCCATGTTCCCCCCAGGCCAAAGCGGTCACGTGGTCCCGGTGCACCGCCTCTAGGAACCTACCCCTTGTGCACAAGTTTGTCTATGACCATTTATGAAATGTAACTACTAATAGAAGAAAACATGCAAGCATTGAAGAACTTGATAAAATATGCCACATTGTTATCATTTGCCTTAGGCATAACCCACCAAACTTACCGCCCAGTCCAAGGTCTTTGCCATATAACCATTATACTACAACAGTTTAGTTCATAATAATATGATTATTTATCTTGCTTATATTTCTGGGTTCTTTTCTATGTATCATTGATCGTTTTGTCAAGCATGATGACAAAAGGATTTAACGAAGGATCGAAGTCACTTAAATTGCTGAGAAAGAGAGATCTTCTTCGACTTCAAGCTCGATTCACAGGTTCACCTGCATTGGCACCAACAAGAGTTCAGAATCCTTCTTCTCTTTCTCTCAATAATTTGATATATAAATGCAAGACAGTGAATACATGCATTGAAAATTGTTCATCAAAAAAAATTACGAAAACGCAAATCACAAACCAACAGCGAAAACCAACAGTGCACGGGTCTTGAGGCTTAGACCCTTATATAGAGTTCACTCCCCAAGACACCATGTACTATATCTTGGGAGCAACTTACAAGGATTCTATCCCATAAAGAGGAACGGATCCCCATTTCTTTGTCCTGGACAATCGATACCGGCAAGGTTTTCCATTTTCTGATTTCTACTCGGCCATTCGACCGCTAGCCCAGTCCGTATTCCGTAATAGCATCAGGGCACTACATATTAACACACTAACAAAAAGTTTTATCCATGAAACTTAAGAAAAAACTTATCTTCGCTATCGAATAACGAAGAAAATTTTTCTCTCATCTCCGCCTCAAGCTCCCATATTGACTCTTCGTCAGAGTTGTTGCGCCAAAGCATACGAACCAAAGTAACTGCTCGACTCCGCAGCACTTTCTCTTTCCTATCCAAAATTAGGACAGGTTCTTCTACGTCGGTCAAGTCGACCTGCAGTCCCAACTGACCAAAGTCTACCACATGAATAGAAATATGCACGTACTTCCATAGTTGAGAAACATGGAACGTATCGTGCACATCAGCCAATGACGGTGGTAGCACGATCTTGTAGGCGAATGAACCAACTGGTTTAAGGATCTCGAGCTAGCCGAGGAACTGAGGGTTCAGCTTCCCTTTCACGCCAAACTACATAACTCCACGCATCGGTGATACCTTCAATGACATATGGTCCCCGACTATGAACTCTAACGATCGCTGATGAATATCTATATAACTCTTTTGTTGACTTTGTGCCACTTTTAAATTTTTTTGAATTATGAGAACTTTCTCGACAGCCTGTTCAACCAATTTTGGTCCAATGCTTGCCGTACACCGACTTTATTCTAAAAAATCTGTGACCGACACTTTCGTCCGTACAGTGCTTTATTCGGTGGCATCTCGATGCTCGATTGGTAACTGTTATTGTAGGCAAATTTTGCTAGCGGCAAATGACTATCCCAACTTGTTTTCAAATCTATTGCGCATAAGCACAACATATCCTTCAAGATTTGATTACCTCATTCAGAATTTATACGTCCCGGTGTCTCTCCATGGGGCGCTCTAGTATTATTTGTGAAGAAGAAAGATAGTACGATGCGGTTGTGCATTGACTACCATGAACTCAATAAAGTAACAATTTGGAACTAGTATCCTTTACCAATAATAGATGATCTGTTCGATCAGCGCCAAGGTGCGACCATGTTTTCGAAGATTGATCTCCGCTCTGGTTATCATCAATTGAAGATTAAGCCGAACGACATGTCGAAGTCTACTTTTTGCACAAGATACGGGCATTACGAATTTCTTGTGATGTTGTTTGGTTTAACCAATGCCCCCATTACTTTCATGGATATGATGAACTGAGTCTTCCACCCCTACTTAGTTAAGTTTGTGGTAGTGTTCATCGATGATATCCTAATATATTCAAAGACCAAGAAAGACTACAGTGAACACTTAAGAACAGTACTACAGACACTACGAAAAAATCAACTTTATGCCAAGCTCAGTAAATGTAAATTTTTGATGAATAGCGTATCGTTCCTTGGGCACGTTACCTCGTCGGAGGGTGTTTCCGTGGATCCAAAAAAGGTTGATGCAGTGGACTGAAAACAGCCCACGTCAGCTAGCGAAGTCCAAAGTTTCCTTGGGTTGGCAGGTTATTACAAAAAATTTGTGAAAAACTTTACTAAAGTGGCGTTGCCTCTAACAGACGAACCCACATAGGAGTGACATTTAATTGGACTGATGAATTTGAAGCTAATTTTCAAGAATTGAAATAGCGTCTCGTGTCAGCTCCAATTCTTATACTGCTACAAGGCAATGAGGGGTTTTAGATTTCCAATGACGTATCTGGCCATGGCTTGGGGTGTGTGCTCATGCAAAGAGATAAGGTGATATCCTTTGTTTCGAGACAACTTAAGCCACATGAAAAGAACTTTCCTACACATGATCTACAACTGGTGGAAATTATATTAGCGTTGAAATTATGGCGATACTACCTTTATGGTGCAACTTATAAAATCCACACGGATCATCAGAGCCTCAAATAGCTATTAACCAAAAATGAATTGAACTTACGACAGAGACGTTGGCTGGAACTCATTAAAAATTATGATTTATCAATAGATTATACTCCGGGCAAAGAAAATATTGTGGCAGATGCATTGAGCTGAAAGTATATGGCGTCTTTATCGGTTAACAAACGGTTGCTATAGGATTTGGAGGATATGGGTATCGAACTTTGAGTTCGATGCTGAGGGGTACAACTGGCTCAAATAAACTTTGAGCCAAGCTTGCTATACCGAATTGAGTCCGTACATAAGGATGACCCTTACCTGGAGAAGATGCATGAGCTAATTTCAATAGGGAAGGCATCCAACTTTGCATAATACGAGAACAAAATATTATGAGTAAAGAGAAGACTGTGTGTGCCCAATGACACAGAGCTTTGAAAGAAAATAATGACGGAAGGGCATTATGCAAGTTATACTTTACATCCGGGGAGTACCAAGATGTGTAAGGACTTGTGCACAAACTTTTGTTGGCACAGTATGGAGAAACATTTGGCACTTTTTATGTCACAATGTATGGCCTGTCAGTAGGTAAAACCAGAACCAAAGGCCAGGTAGGGAGCTGCAGAACCTCCTTATTCTAGAGTAGAAATGGGATCATATTTCTATGAATTTTATAGTTGGATTGCTGAAGATGCAGTGAGGGAATGATACGATCTGGGTAATTGTAAATAGATTGACCAAGTCGGCATATTTTATCACGATTAAAATATCCTGGGGTGTCGATCGGTTGGCTCAACTATATTTGGACAAAGTAGTCCGACTACACGGTGTGCTAGCTTCAATCGTGTCAGATCGGGATGGAAGATTCGTATCATAGTTCTGGAACAGTCTGCAGGCATTGTTGAGCACATAATTATATTTTAGCTCTGCGTATCATCCTCAAACTGATGGCCAGACCGAATGGATTAATCAAATCTTGGAGGGCATACTGCGCCTATGTGCAATAGATTTGAAAATAAGTTGGGATAGTCACTTGCCACTAGAAGAATTTGCCTACAATAACTGTTACCAATCGTGCATCGAGATGGCACCGTATGAAGCATTGTACGGGCTGAAGTATCGATCACCGATTTATTGAGATAAAGTCGGTGTATAACAAGCACTTGGGTCAGAATTGCTTGAACATGCTATCAAGAAAGTTCACATAATTCAAAAAAAGTTAAAAATGGCACAAAGTCGGCAAAAGAGTTATGAAGATATTCATCGGCGACCATTAGAGTTCATGGTCAGGGACCATATGTTCTTGAAGGTATCACCGATGTGTGAAGTTATGTAGTTCGATGGTGAAGGGGAAACTGAGTCCTCGGTTCGTCGGTCCGTTCGAGATCGTTAAATGAGTTGGTCCAGTCGCCTACTAGATCGCGCTACTACTATCGTTGGCTGAAGTGCACGATACGTTCAATGTTTCTCAACTACGGAAGTAGGTGCATGATTCAAGTCACGTGGAAGACTTTGGTCAGTTGGTACTACTGGCCAACTTGACTTACTTGGAGGAACCTGTCCAAATTTTGGATAGGAAAGAGAAAGTACTGCGGAGTCGAGTTGTTACTTTCGTTCGCGTGCTTTGGTGCAACCACTCCTTCGAAGAGTCGACATGGCAGATCGAGACAGAGATGAGAGAAAAGTTTCCTTCATTATTCGAAAGTGAAGGTAGGTTTTTCGATAAAACTTTTCGTTAGTGTATTAATATATAGTTCCATGATCCTGTTGCAGAGCACAGACTGGGCTAGTGGCCGAATGGCCGAGTCAGAATCAGAGAATGGGGAAACTTTGTCGGTATTGATTGGTCGGGACCAAGAAATGGGGAGTCGTTGCTCGTTATGTGATAGAATCCTTAGAAGTTGCTCCCAAGATGCAATGCATGGTGTCTTGGGGAGTGAACTCTATATAAGGGTCTAAGCCTCAAGACCCGTGCACTGTTGGTTTTTGTTGTTGGTTTTATGATTTTTATTTTGGTGATTATTTTTGATGAACAATTTTTATTGCATGCATTCACTGTCTCACATATACATATCGAATTACTGAGAGAAAGAGAAGAAGGATTATGTACCCTTATTGGTGCCAATGCAGGTGAACCTATAAACCGAGCTTAAGGTCGCGAAGAAGATCTCTCTTTCTCAGTAATTTACCAATTAGTGAGTGACTTCGATCCTTCGATAAATCCTTTAGTCATCATGATTAACAAAATGATCAATGGTACCTAGCAAAGAACCCAGAAAGGTAAGCAAGATAAATAATCACATTACTATGAATTGGACTGTTGTAGTATAATGGTTATATGGCAAAGAACATGGATTGGGCGGCAAGTATGATGGGCTGTGGCTAAGGCAAATAATAACACTGTAGCATATTTTATCAAGTTCTTATGTGGTTGCATGTTTTCTTCTATTAGTAATTGCATTTCATGCATAGTCAAAGACAAACTTGGGCACAAGGGGTAGGTTCCTAGAGGTGGTGCACTAGGACCATGGGGCCGCTTCGGTCGAAGGGGGAGGAACATTGGTGCTAAAGTAATTGCATCAAAAATTCAGGATCTTCAGTGAGGCTAGCTCCCTGCACTGAACCGAACACTAAACTTGTAAGAAAGTCATGGTAGCTTGGCCAGTGATATTCATATAGACAGGGTGCATGCTAACATTGTCTTCTGTAGGCAGTATAAGTATTATTCATAAACAGGAATGTCTGAATGACCGTGGGTAAGAATCACTGAATATGGTGATAAATATATATTTTTCTTATGTTCTTGGAATATGGATTGTTAATTGAACTTAAGGCAGCATAGCAAGATCATAATAATAACTACGCTGCTTTCACATATCTACTTAGTGTTGGCTCACCAGTACATGTTGCATACTAACCCACATTTGTGGGTATCCTCAGGTGCTGAGGATTTAGCTTTTGTGAGAAAACATTGAAGGATTTGGGTCCAACTCTTTAGAGGTCTTGCACTTGAATCTTCTAAGTGGAGAAGAAGACTCTAACTGGAGGTGGTCATTGAGTTTTTATATTTCAAAAAGCGATATGATGTATGGAGATATATTATATCTTATTTTAATATTTTTGCAAGTTGTAAGCAAAGTCTGGCATTTTTATCTTGGCCATTTGAGGGCCTTTTGTGTCCTTTCAAAGAGTTATCAATAAAGAGCTATTCCTATTTTAAATGTGTGTTCAATTTCTCTTTGAATGTTCTATATTCTATCTTCAAAAATTTGTTTACAAAATAAGCACGAGCATGCCTTGTACAAGTAAAACTCCAGGCTTGTACGGCATCACGCTAACCGAGGATGACGATTTTGCAGAACTGGGGTGTGGGAAGCCTAAGAGGAGACGTTCGGTTCTACGAAATTGGGGCATAAGAAATATATCCCTATTGGCGTTCAAAACGACGTATGCTTCTCGTCGTCTGAAAATATCTTGATTTGGTTATAGTCCGAGAATCCATCCATAAAGGAAATATGCTCGAAACCACATGTGTTATCGATCATTATATCGGTGATCGGGAGAGAAAACTCGTCCTTTGGACATGCCGTATTTAGATCAAGAAAGTCTATGCAGATTCAGATTTTTCTATTTTTCTTGATGACGGACAGTATGTTGGCTACCCAATCTGGATATTGTTCTTCTCGGATTAAGCCACTGGCTATCAGTTTATTTACTTCAGCTTCGATGTCGTACGTTCATGATATCTGGACGGAATCATCGTTGCTTCTGCTTCACTGGCTTAGCATTTGGAAGGATATTATTGTTGTGGACTATAATCTGGCGGTCCAATCCTTGTATGTCTCCATAGCTCCTACCAAAGATGTCGATATACTCCCTTACGAGCTGTAGTAGGAATTCACGTCTTCGGTGGCATCATAAAGATAGTTGGAACAAAGGAATCAATATTGAGTAAGATACGATATCGTCAATGAAAGACATATTTTATTCAAAGTAAAGCAAATATTCAATAGATAAGGATAGCAAAATAAATATTTAAAGTATTTCCTTGTTGTGATTGAGTATACTCTCAGCCTAAATCCTATTTTCTAAAGCAGGCTCATAGTAGTACTCTAGGTGAGCACTACTACGATATCACTCTAATTGCGATAGATCGTCAGAAGACCTACATGGGCCACCACTAAAAATGTGTCACGACCCACACCCGAATATTCGGATACAAGTACGTGGGTAAATCTAGCCTATGCCGCAGCATCGAAGATAGAACAATGTCTGGGTCAACTCTAACTAACTAAATATCTCAACAATATATATATATGGTACATGTCAATCATCTCACCTCCAAAATAAGGAACAATATGGCATCTCATAAATATAATTGTACTCAATGACAATACAAACTAAGAAAGATATAGCACGAATAGAATAACGAAAGAAAAGAAACAAGATATAATCCACAAGTTTGAAATAATATACATGCCATGAATCTCAATAACAGTCTAATACAAATCCACCAAAATAAACTAAATCTCCTCAAGCTTTGGAACTAAGTCCTCTTGGTCTATAGGAGTATCCTCTAATGGTATGCCCTCCCGCGGTCCATAGAATGTAGGATAGTGATCTATGAGCCAATCATCTAAAAAAATATATCTAGTCAGGATTGGAGCGAAGTACATACCTCTGAAAACAGTTTCAAATATATAATCGAGCATATAAAACTGATAATAAAAAAGAATACAAGATAACTAAACAACAGAATAAAATAAACTAAAATGAACATATAATATACTGGAATGAAGAACATGCAATAGAATATCTACAATATGAGAATAACTAAAATCTAACCAATGTGCCATGGAATACAAGTTCATTATCTGGTCGGTTTAGGTTAAACATGAATACAATAAGGTAACTCGATCACAAGTGTGGTATGTAATCGACATGTACACGAATATACTGGGGCTTTGATTACATAATCAACTCCTACTTCCACATCCCCAACTAATACCAATGGATCCAATCACGACACGTTACAAACATGAATATGGGCACACTGAACACGTGCAGTATGTATACACAAATATAAGCACACTGAACACGAGCAGTGTGTGAACACGAAATAAATTAAATCAATACCCGATACACACGATAAAATACATGTGAAAGATACCTGCTGAACACAGTAGGGGATAACATCTCCTGACATGATCCATGTAGTACCAGTCCGTGAAACCACTGTGTCAAAATCAAGTATACAGTTCTAGAATATGAGATATATACACTAATATGAAATAAAAACTAACAGAGAAATATACTCACCTGGGATCCTAAGCAAGGTGTGTCTTTCGATGCCCAAGCTAGTATCACACAGAGCTATATATGGTATATGCATCAATACAAGATTTTAGAATAAAAATAAGTTAAACTAGTTTAATTCTAGGTCATAAAGTCATTTTTAAGTCAAAACAGTCAAACTAGGTCAAACGAGCTATTTTTAGGTTATATGAGTCCGACTCTAGGATATTGGGTCCATACACTATGTAACTAGGTCATACTAGCTATGCTATGATACTAAGATACCAACAAAATACCATATCATAAGATACACAAGTTATTAGATATAAAAATACTAATATATATACAAGACAATATATATAGTACTCTTAGTCAAACTAAAGCTAAGTGGATACCTTGGCTTTGAACCAATGCGGTATCACACCACCTATACACCCATCTTGAAATACAAACTCAATACCTTGAGCATAAACCAATACCTTGACATTACCTTGGTATCACAAGGAAATTCAAATTCTAATATGTAATTAACTACCCATATACCTAACTATATACTAACATGCATTAACTTATACAATACTCTACTAACTAATGCTAACTATACCAAGGTAATTCAAATTCTAATATGTAATTAACTACCCATATACTAACTATATACTAACATGCATTAAACTTATACAATACTCTACTAACTAATGCTAACTAGTGCTCATCTACACACGCACACACACACACACACATACACACACACACACACACATATATATATATATATATATATATATATATATATATATATATATATATATATATATATATATATATATATATATATATATGTAATCCCCCTGATTTTTCAAGAATTTTTAATTTGGATTTTTTATAATTTTCTGGAATTTTTCAGGATTTTTCTGTCATTAAAACCTAGGTAATTGGTAATTAAATAATTTTTAATTGCTAATAATTAATATTAAAATATTATGGAAATAATATTTTATGGTGTAAAATGAGAAACCGGACATAGGGTAATTTTTCGTGAATTTATTGGACTCCGAAAACATTTTTAAAGCCCAAAAAACTATTAATAATTAAACCGTATTAAACCCAAAATAAACCGGGTTGAACCGGGTTCAAACCGGGCTGAACCCGGTCCAACCAAACCTGACCGTACCCCTGACCTTAACGGGTCGGATCGGGTCTGCCCAACCCGCGACCCGGACCCGAATCCAAACCGAACCCTAATCCCAAACCGGGTCGGAAATACTGTTCCGACCCGGCGGCGCCGTATTAAACCCCCCTTTCGACGTGCGTGCCCAGTGCCGCAACCCTAATAAATTTCTCTGCCGCCGCCGCCTTTCTCCAGCTCCGCCGCCGCAGCCATCTGAGCTGAACCCTAGCTCCCTCGCCGCCGAGCTCGACCCATCCCCAGTCATCCCGTCGATCACCTCACCCTCTCCTCGGCCGACCGACCTCGCCCCGCCAGCCTCCTCCGGGCAGCGGCCGCCTGATCGTCGCTCCCCATCACTCTACGACCCCTCAGCCGTCTCCTCCCATCCTCCTTCCCCGACCAGCCAACACCTCCCCTCGCTGCGACGCCGCCCCGCCTCCTTTCTCCTACCCCAGCAAACTCGCAGCTGCAGCAGCAGCCCCTCCGGCCCGGTCGTCGTCCTCTGCCTCCGGCCCGCCTTCGCCGCTCAGCGCCTGCCGCGCACCGCCGTCCGGCCTCCCCGTCCGGCCTCCCCCGCCTGAGCTCCGGCCAGAACCCTAGAAACCCTAACCCTAGGCGACTCGGACACGGACACTTCGTGTCGTGTCGGACACGAGATAACGCAGTTTCTCGAGCCCTGTTTAGGTACCCGTTTCTCCTTCATCGTATCTCCATTTTTAATTCCGTCAGTTACAACGTGTAGACTGTATAACCCTCTCAGTGTCCGTGCAACCCGCTCGGTGCGTCGCATCCTGTGGTGATCGCAAACTGCGATCCAAAAATAGAAAAAACAATGCCCTATTTTACCCCGGAACTGAGTGCGCCCCGCCAAACGGGACAACTTGGTCGCACGTGGTCTTTACCAAAATATGCGCGTCGTTGATACGGACGTGTGGGATTTTGCAGAAGTTGATTTGGATGTACGTGCACACCGGAATCAACGCGTATCCACCGACAACGCCCCATATCCGCCTTTTCTGGAACATGCTGTAACTTTGTGTACACACGTCGGATCGAGACAAAACTTGCGCCATCGGACTTGTAGCGATACGCTGGTCCTGTGACCCAAGTTTGGTTCGATTCTGAGAACGTTGACAAAATCGCGTATCGTGGGCCCCACAGGCTCTACTTGATGGGCGATTTTGTGATCGGCTCATCGGAATCCAATTCTGGAAGTTCCGTTGGGTTCGTATCATCGTTCCTGACTTGTTGACACTAAGTTGGACTAATTTGGAGACCTTTGACCCTGATACGCTTTTCGGTGTAAAGCGGCCCACATATGGACCCTGCTTTGGCCCGAAAATATTATTTTTGCCCCTGTGTCCAAATTGGACTCAAGGACAGGCGTCTCTAGCTATTTAATATTTTTTGAATCTAATGGTGATGTTTATTACAGCAGCCGGAGTAGTACCTGCAGATCAAACTGAGACCAGAGCTATAGTTGGAGCCAGAACCACAGGCAAGTGTACCTCGCCAAACTTGCAGTATATTGATTCATATTATTCTCTTGTTTATTCTTGTGATTGTTGTGCATGCTTAACCTAGGACCGTGTGACTTACTTAGCGTCCAGTTATAGCCGGGTGCCAACACCGTACGCTGTGTTGAGTATTGTCAACTAGAGATGGACATTCGTGACCCTTTACACCCTCGTACTTGTCCTATCAAGTACATTATACCCAGGACACTTGACACTATTCATGAGACAGAATCTTCCTGAGATATTCATGGTGATTCTGTATAGAATACAGGTTTATGACATACACAGTTTACATGCTTAGATTATATCCTGACTTGTTGCATTGTTTTGATCCTGCGTGTCATGGACATGAGACATGAGATTACATTGGGTGGGGAGAGTATTACCATATCAAAGGCTGATTATATTATATATATTGACATCTGGATGTTTCTTAGTCTCTGACACAGAGCTATGGCACCAGTTCTGGCCCTTCGAGAAAATACTGCTATGGGTTTCTCCGACACTGAGCCTGTAGTAGTCTCAGCCCGAGTATGACTAACACTCTCACTTGCATATCACTTAGCTGGTTATATACTTACCCTATTGTTCATTTATTGCTGCACTGCATTTATTTTGGCTTGTATTTTTTGTACCTTGTTATGTCCCCTGAGGACCTGGAATGGACTATGTCCCCAGGATTAGCTGACGAGATCTATCCCGAGGTATACGGGACCGGAGCATTAGCATTAGCAGAAGCAGGTGCCTACATTGGAGCAGAACCAGGATCTGAGGACGAGATCGTACCAGAGGACTTCTCCTGAGTAGTGGCTTGAGATACTCCTTTATTCTTATTCCTAGTTATTTTATTTTCAGTCTATTGCATTGATGTACCAGACTTGTACTCAGATTGTTTTTCGAGACACTTTTATTGAGATATGCTAGTTTACTTTTATTTGCATTATTCTGGCTTTGATCTGTGTTTATCTGTTATGTATAAGATTAGTATAGACTGTGACTTTTATCATTGGACCTACTTATTGTTATATTACAGCTTAAGCATGCCGCGATGGATCCATTAAATTGGGTTTGTCCATCGGTGTGTGCTGTTGGCCATTGCCACGCGTCTGGTCCCACGGTATTTTGGGACTGGGGCGTGACATGGTTTTTGTGGTGGCCCATGCAGGTCAACGACTAAATTGTTCGGTTTTAACTTAGGGACCGAGCAAGCCTGCAACAAGAATATGATAAGTTTTTAGGATCTCATCCACTTGCTTGAAACGTTCTTGATATCTATATCGTATTCGAATTAAATTTTCTTGCATCATGCCTTGATTCCTGTGCGCCTCTTATAGTTTATTTTGATGTAGAGTAATGGATTCAAGAGCAAACGATAAAACTCCAGCAAATACACCAGTAGGTGCGGTAGCCACTTACGGAGAAGATGAAGTGGCGCCATTGAGTGGAGATCCCTCTACTCACCGAAGCAGCCAAGCAGATCAGCATGCTTCTAGATTTTGGCGTAACGACATCCCACCGCCTCCGCAGTTCGTTCCACCAATGCCTGTATTCCCACCAGGACAGCCTATGGACGGGCAGCTGATGTTCCAAATGATCTACGCAATGATGCAAGCTCAACAGCAGATTCAACAAGAGACTTTGAGTCGCAGCCTAGCACTTGTACTGGAGCAGGCCAACCTACCAACTCGACGGCAACCAACGGGCTCTATCACCGACTTCCGCCAGCTGAAGCCCCGCACCTTCTCAGGTGAGGAGGAGCCCACAGAAGTTCATGAGTGGCTCACCAACATACGACATCAATTAGAAGCAGCTGAGCTTCCAAGGGAACGTTGGATGACTGTCGTCAGAATGCAATTGACAGATAATGCACATTACTGGTGGTTATCTGAGGAGACACAGCTCGGACCAGATCGAGTCACCTGGGAGGAGTTCTCCAGACTCTTTCAAGAGATGTACATTCCAGCTATCGCTCGATCAGAACTCAGAGACAAGTTCAACCGTCTTATCCAAGGCAATATGACAGTGGAAGAGTACAACGCAAAATTTATTCGTCTGAGTCGCTTCGCCCCTACCTTGATTCCGACAGAAGAAGAGAAGGCCGAGAAGTTCTTCGATGGACTAAACTTCGAGCTACAAAAATTAATTGGATCCATTGCGCCCACATCTTACTCGGACGTCCTTGCTGCAGCTCGGAGCATGGAGCGCGTCACCAGGAGAGAGACCAGTCTGAAGCGGCCTTCCACATCAGCAACAACCAGAGCACTACAAGAAGAAGCTGCAAAGAGACCTCACCTACACCAACAACAGAAAGCATCTACACCACAAGTAATACTCCTCTCTACTTGTCACTACTGTGGCAAAGCAGGCCATCTCGCCAGGGAATGCCGACGCAGGTTAGGACTATGCTTAGGTTGCGGATCCAGACAGCATGCATTGAGGGACTGCCCTGAGCGTAGAGAAGGATCTCCAAGGGCAAATCAACAAGCTCTACCAGCACCAGGAGGATATCAACCAAGGCCACCTTTGGCACCTCGACCAGCACTCTTTCAGCAGGCCCATCAACAGCAGAGGGCACCACCTCAAGAACGCGGACAAGCTTTTGCTATGACTTTGGAGGATGCGCAGATTCATGGATTAGCTAATGCACGTAAGTTTTCGTAGTTTTTCTGTTACTAGTATTGTTTTATCTCGTGCCTATTGATTCGCGACCCTAGCCTTAACCTAGTAATGTTGAACTTGCTAATAACCTAGTATATTTTATAACCTAGAATGTTGTTATAATTGATAACCTAGTGATAACCGAGTTTTCTAAACTGTAGCCTTCTAGATCTCCTTCATACGAGAGATTGCATAACTTTTAATGCTTGGAAAAAATAATTTTTCCTATGTGTTACTCTTACACCCTCAACCTTGATTCCCCTTGATCGTGCTGTGCTTCGAATAATGTTTGCAACCGTGTCATCTCTGTTGACCGGTTATTCTTTGATTGCGAGGTCGCAATCCTCTTAAGGGGGGTAGATTGTAATCCCCCTGATTTTTTAAGAATTTTTAATTTAGATTTTTTATAATTTTCTAGAATTTTTTGGGATTTTTCTGTAATTAAAACCTAGGTAATTAGTAATTAAATGATTTTTAATTGCTATTAATTAATATTAAAATATTATGAAAATAATATTTTATGGTGTAAAATGAGAAACCGGACATAGGGTAATTTTTCGTAAATTTATTGGACTCCGAAAATATTTTTAAAGCCCGAAAAACTATTAATAATTAAACTGTATTAAACCCAAAATAAACCGGGTTGAACCGGGTTCAAACCGTGCTGAACCGGGCTGAACCCGGTCCAACCAAACAGGACCGGACCCCTGACCTTAACGGGTCGGATCGGGTTTGCCCAACCCGCGACCCGCCCGACCCGGACCCGAATCCAAACCGAACCCTAATCCCAAACCTGGTCGGAAACATTGTTCCGACCCGGCGGCGCCGTATAAAACCCCACTCTCGACGTGCGTGCCCAGCGCCGCAACCCTAATAAATTTCTTCGCCGCCGCCGCCTTTCTCCAGCTCCGCCGCCGCAGCCATCTGAGCTGAACCCTAGCTCCCTCGCCGCCGAGCTCGACCCATCCCCAGTCATCCCGTCGATCACCTCACCCTCTCCTCGGCCGACCGACCTCTCCCCGCCAGCCTCCTCCGGGCAGCGGCCGCCTGATCGCCGCTCCCCATCACTCCACGACCCCTCAGCCGTCTCCTTCCATCCTCTTTCCCCGACCAGCCAGTTCCTCCCCTCGCTGCGACGCCGCCCCGCCTCCTTCCTCCTCCCCCAGCAAACCCGCGCGCAGCTGCAACAGCAGCCCCTCCAGCCCGGTCGCCGTGCTCCGCCTCCGGCCCGCCTCCGCAGCTCAGCGCCTGCCGCGCGCCGCCGTCCGGCCTCCCCGCAGTGTAGCTCTGCCCCCAGCTCCCTCCGGCCGGCCTACCCCGCCTGAGCTCCGGCCAGAACCCTAGAAACCCTAACCTTAGGAGACTCGGACACGGACACTTCGTGTCGTGTCGGACACGAGATAACGCAGTTTCTCGAGCCCTGTTCAGGTACCCATTTCTCCCTCCTTGTATCTCCGTTTTCAATTCCGTCAGTTACAACACGTAGACTGTATAACCCTCTCGGTGCCCGTGCAACCCGCTCGGTGCATCGCATCCTGTGGTGATCGCAAACTGCGATCCAAAAACAGGAAAAACAACGCCCTATTTTACCCCGGAACTGAGTGCGCCCCGCCAAACGGGACGACTTGGTTGCACGCGGTCTTTACCAAAATATGCGCATCGTTGATACGGACGTGTGGGATTTTGCAGAAGTTGATTTGGATGTGCATGCACACCGGAATCAACGCGTATCCGCCGACAACGCCCCGTATCCGCCCTTTTTGGAACACACTGTAACTTTGTGTACACACGTCGGATCGAGACAAAACTTGCGCCATCGGACTCGTAGCGATACGCTGGTCCTGTGACCCAAGTTTGGTTCGATTCTGAGAACGTTGACAAAATTGCGTATCGTGGGCCCCACAAGCACCACTTGACGGGCGATTTTGTGATCGGCTCATCGGAATCCAATTCTGAAAGTTTCGTTGGGTTCGTATCATCGTTCCTAACTTGTTGACACTAAGTTGGACTAATTTGGAGACCTTTGACCCTGACACGCTTTTCGGTGCAAAGCGGCCCACATGTGGACCCCGCTTTGGCCCGGAAATGTCATTTTTGCCCTTGTGTCCAAACTGGACTCAAGGACAGGCGTCTCTAGCTATTTGATATTTTTTGAATCTAATGGTGATGTTTATTACAGCAGCCGGAGTAGTTCCTGCAGATCACACTGAGACCAGAGCTATAGTTGGAGCCAGAACCACAGACAAGTGTACCTCGCCAAACTTGCAGTATATTGATTCATATTATTCTCTTGTTTATTCCTGTGATTGTTGTGCATGCTTAACCTAGGACCGTGTGACTTACTTAGCGTCCGGTTATAGTCGGGTGCCAACACCGTACGCGGTGTTGAGTATTGTCAACTAGAGATGGACATTCGTGACCCTTTACACCCTCGTACTTGTCCTATCAAGTACATTATACCCAGGACACTTGACACTATTCATGAGACATAATCTTCCTGAGATATTCATGGTGACTGTGGTGGCGGTATTGTTGCAAGAGGTGGTGACTGTGGTGGCGGTGATGGTGATGACAGTGGTGGTGGTATTGGTGCTCAGTGGTGGCAATGGTGGTGGTGATGGTGATGACATTGGCGGTGGTAGTGGTGCTCAGTGGTGGCAGTGGTGGTGGTGATGGTGTCTGCTGCTGTTGGTGATAGGGGAGGAGGAGGTGGTCGTAGTGAGATGAAGGTCAAAGATGAGGGGAGATGGTCTGGGCAGTGGTGGTGATGTTGGCTGTGGGGTGGTATTGACGGTGGTGCAGGTAGAGTTGGTGTCGGCTGTGGTGGTAGTTGTGAGAATAGTGATGGCGGTGGATAGGGTTATGGTTCCAAGGAGAGAGGTAATGAAGAAAAAGAAAAATGGGAAGGAGATAAATGTGAGAGAGGTATTTGGCTGTGAGAAGAGGGAGGGGAGTAATATAATTAAGAGAGAGGTTCTCCTTGGGGTTAGGGCAAGCCTAGGGATGAGTTTGGTTTCCTTATGTAGGGGAAATATAGGGTTGTGATAGGGGGAGGTTTAAATTGAAGGCTAGGATCAAAAGTAGGGTGAATAATATTATGCAAAGGAGAGAGTGAGGTGACTGACTGGTCATATGACCAAAGGAATGGGGCTTTTCATTTGGTTTCCCCTAATAGGAGTTTGACACCTAGCAACCCTTTTTTATTTGGGTCCCTAAGAGTTTGTGGTTTACAAATAAAGGAAAAAAATTAAGGATTTGATATAGAACAACTGTTTGGTATTTTATAGGATGGAGTGGGTGTTGCATATTTTGTATGAACTTCATGATTGGGTGTGAGGGTTTAGTTAGGGTTAAGTTCAGTCAGTTTCACTAAATTAAATAAATATTGTGTAATAGGTGTTCTTAAATAAAATAGGAGTACATGAGATCTCAATTGGGAGTGACACAAATGTCATAGACATTGTAGGCTTGGTATTAGTCTTGGATCCTTTAATTGGTTAGGCAAAACGAGTTAAGTTTGTGTCTCCAAATCGATGGCAACGACATAGGTACAAGGCATAGGATTAAAGTATTGATCTTTGCGACTAGAAAGTTGTGCAATTAAAATAGATCACAAGAGAGTATATTTGTGTGAACTTGCGCTTAGCACAGATTCCGGAGATTCTTCAGATTGAAGCCGCTGGCAGTCAGATATTTGATATCGCGCTGATGTGGTATCGTACAGAGCCAAGAATCGCTGTAGAAGGACTTACTTGGGAGGACTTCAAGGAGCTCTTCAAGGAAAAATTCTTTTCTGACGTAGCTTTGGGAGCATTGGAAAGTCAGTTCCATGACTTAATCCAAGGATGCATGTCAGTCGACGAATACGCCGCATAGTTTTTCCGATTGAGTCGATTCGCACCATCGATAATTCGAGATGCTGGAGACTGAGCACAAAAATTCAGAAAGGGATTGAATAGAGAGATCAAGTCTCGTACTTCGGGATGCCACACTGCTACATTTGAGGGTACTCTGATGGATGCCCAGATTGCCGAAGATGACTTGGGCCTCAGGCCCAAGAGAGGACGCGACACTTCTGGAGGAGAAAGTGGTAACACAGAACAGGCCAAGCGCCCACACTTTCAACAACAACAACAATAAATGCTGTACCATTAGTAATACCAGCAACAGACACCAGTCCGAGGACACATCCAACATCAGCAGCCACAGAGACAGAATCAGCCCGTTGCCCAGTGTGCGTATTACAAAAAGATGGGACATACTAGAGACATCTGTCGAAAGAGGCTGGGAACATGCTTGTCATATAGATCGTTAGCACATCAGCTGAGAGACAGCCCAGTTATTCTGACTCGCCAAGCAGGAGCAGCAGCTCTGAGAGGACCAGCCAGAGTACCTACTGTACCAGGAGGCCAGCAGAGAGGACCTCCACTTCCACCACAGCAGTAGCAGAGAGAAGCACCATAGGGATGATCTTACACCATGACTACTGAGGAGGCCGGGCCAGCTGGAGACGTGATTTCAGGTTCAATTTCTCTCGATTCTATTCTAGCACTTGTATTATTTGATTTTAGCACTTTCCATAGTTTTGTATCTGTATCTTATGCCCTTAAGCATTATTTATAAATATAACCATTAGATAGGACTTACAAGATCACGACAGGAGGAGGCATTATCCTATTCTGTGATTATTGCAAGGATCGAAGAGTGTCATTGGAAGGCTGAGAGTTGAGCGTGAGTTTACTCATCATGCCACTTTCGGGATACGATATTATACTCAAAATGGACTGGCTGAGTAAACACCATGCTTTTATAGATTGTTACGGAGGTAGAGTAGTATTTCGACCACCAGGAGAGCCAAATTTTGAGATCGCCAAAGGAGCAGAGGAGCGGAGCAGAGGAACTTTTTGTGGAGCCAGGATAGAAGAAGAGGAGTTACCACATCCACTGATAGCGGAGTTCCTAGATGTATTTCAAGAGGAGTTGCCAGGTTTACCGCCAGACCGAGATATTGAATTCTCCATAGACTGGATACCAGGAGCGGAGCCTATTTCGTAACATATCTATAGAGTCAACAACAACGAGTCGGTGGAACTGAAGAAGCAAGTTGAGGAGCTGCAAGACAAAGGTTTTATTAGATCCAGTTCATCGCCATGGGGAGCACCAATATTATTCGTAACGAAGAAGGACGGCACGGTACACATGTGTATCGATTATAGAGCTCTGAATAACCTCACTATCAAGAACAAATATCCGCTGCCGAGGATAGATCATCTTTTTGATCAGTTGAGCGGAGCGAAGGTGTTTTTAAAGATAGACTTGAGGTCAGGCTATCACCAGGTGAAGGTAAAGAAGGAAGATATACCAAAGACAGCCTTTTGGACCAGATATGGCTAGTTTGAATTCACAGTAATATCATTTGGTTTAACTAATGCACCAGCCTTATTCATGAACTTGATGAACAATCTATTCCACCAATACCTTGACAAATTCGTAGTGGTATTTATTGACGATATTCTAATATATTCAAAGATCCCAGAAGAGCATGAAGAGCACCTGAGGATGATCTTAGAGACTCTCATGAGAGAGAAGTTATACGGAAAGCTTTCGAAGTGTGAATTCTTTCTTATCAAGGTAGAATTTCTTTGACACATGGTGACATGTAACAAAATTTCAGTTAACCCAAGGAAGATAGAAGCAGTGGAGTCATAGGCTACCCCCAGTTAGGTAGCTGAAATCAGGAGTTTTCTCGGATTAGCAGGGTACTATAGAAGATTTGTACAAGACTTCTCCAAGATTGCAGAACCAATGACTAGGCTGACCAAAAAAGATGTAGAATTTGTTTGGACAGAAGAATGTCAAGCCACATTTGATGAGCTGAAGAAGAGATTGACGATGGCACCAATTTTAACATTGTCGTCGGGGACCGGTGGATTCACTATCTACAGTGATGCTTCAGAAAAAGGTTTAGGATGCGTTCTTCAACAACACAGAAAAGTAATTGCCTATGCTTCAAGACAATTATGCCTTCATGAAAAGAACTATCCCACTCACGATTTGGAGTTAGTAGAAGTTATTTTTGCCCTAAAGCTGTGGAAACACTATCTGTACGGAGAGCATGTAAAAATTTTCACAGATCATAAGAGCTTGAAGTACGTGTTTACACAGAAGGAGCTTAACATGAGGCAAAGAAGGTGGCTAGAGTTGATGAAAGACTTTGATATAGCATTACAGTACCATCCAGGAAAGGCCAACGTAGTCGCCGATGCCTTGAGAAGGTATCCGATGGCTATGTGCTTGACTTCAGATAGATATTTATTTGCTGATCTTGAGAGTTTGGGGATTGAAGTACTAGTTCCAGGAGTTGAGATTCAGATGTGGGGATTACAGATACAATCAGAGCTAATGGATAGAATTAGAGCTGCACAGTATGATGATGAGACTATAAGGAATATTAGAGCATAAGTTCGGACAGGATTGACAGATGACTTCACTATTGCGGATGATGGATCTTTATGGCATGGCACGAGGATGTGTGTGCCAAGTAGAGAGCTGTGCGAAAAAGTTTTACAGGAAGCACATCGCTCTCAGTACTCGATGAATCCCGGAGCCAACAAGATGTATTAAGATTTGAGGAAACATGTATGGTGGTATGGTATGAAGCATGAAGTAGCACACTTTGTATCCTGATGTTTAGTGTGCCAGTAGGTAAAAGAAGACCGACAGAGGCCAGGAGGATTGCTTCAACCTTTACCTATTCCAGAATAGATGTGGGTGCACGTGACTATGGACTTTGTTTCAGGACTTTCTCATTCTCCAGGAGGAAAGGACGCGATTTGGGTCATCGTAGATAGGTTAACCAAATCAGCCTACTTCTTACCATTCAAAGTGGGTACATCGACAGAGAAGTTAGCAGAGATGTACATACAACAGATTGTCAGATTATATGGAGTTCCTGTGAGTATTGTCTCAGATCAGGATAGTCGTTTCACTTCCAATTTTTAGAGGAGTCTGCAGTCTAGCTTGGGCACTCAGCTCAAGTTCAGTAGCACGTATCACCCCCAGACAAACGGGTAGTCTGAAAGAACTATTCAGACTATTGAAGATATGCTACGCACTGTCGTTTTGGATCTCGGAGGATCTTGGGAGGATCATCTACACCTAGTAGAGTTTGCTTACAACAACAGCTACTAGGCCAGCATTGAGATGTCACAATTTGAGGCTTTATATGGACGAAGGTGTCGTACACTGTTATCTTGGGATGATGTTGGAGAGAGAGCTTTGTTAGGACAAAAAATGGTCGTAGATACGGCAGAAAAGGTGAAACTTATCAGAGACAGACTACGAGTGGCGCAGGACAGATAGCGGTATTGGGCCGATAGCCACCGTAGACCCCTAGAGTTTCAGGTATTGGTTTTGTTATATTGGTTTACGATCATTTTGTTTTAGATTGCGTGTTAAGATTGTTTGTTCTAGGTTGGCGATTTGGTGTTCCTACGAATTTCTTTGAAACAGGGCACGATTTATTTTGGTAGAGGTAGAAAGCTTAGTCCATGTTACATCGGGCCCTTCAGTATTCTTGCAAGGGTAGGTGCACTGACCTATAGACTTGACTTGTCACCTGCTCTAGATGGAGTGCATGACGTGTTCCACGTGTCATAGCTGATATGGTATGTGGCAAATTCTAGTCACATACTAGATCACTCAGAGATCAAGGTTGGACCGACACTTAGCTACCCTGAATAACCCATTAAGATCTTGGATCATAGAGAGAAGGTATTGCAGAATCAGACTATTCCTTTGGTTCATGTTGCATGGAGAAATCACTCTCTAGGAGAGTCAACATGGAAGAGGGAGGATGAAATGCGCGAGCAGTATCCGTATCTCTTCGAGACTTGAGGTATATTTTATTTTTGATTGTTTGCTCTTGTGCTAGTTTATTTTTAATTTCGAGGAAGAAATCCCTTAAGGAGGGTAGACTTGTCACCCCCATATTTCAGTTTAGGGGTATTTTTGTCTTTTTATAATTAATGTATAAATGATTGCATGATATTTAATTATATTTAATTGTATGATTTAATTGTTGTACTTTATCGTTGCTTCGATAATTAGAGCACTACACTAGCCATTATCTTCCAACAAATTTCACACCCTTGTCCTAGATATGCTAGACTGTTATTTTAATCTTTGTGTGACCCATAATTATGTCTTGTTGTGTTTTATTTTAGTCGCACAACATTCGTAGCAATCGACTACATTTATTTCTATATAAATTAAACCTTGTATCCTTGTGTGTTCCAATCGAAATTGGAGACACAATCTCGACCTATTTTGAGCAACCCAAATTAGGGTAATATTCTATTCTGAGTCTACTTCATTCATGACACTTGTGTCCCACTTAATTTTAGTCCCTTGTACTTTTAATTAATTTTAGAACACCATTTATAATTATTTTAATTAATTAAAACCTTAAATCTCATTTTGTATAATTTTCCAATTATTGGGAACTTTTGTGCACAAGTGCATTAAGGTATCTATCCTGTTGGATATGACACGTAAATAAACCATTTTCTCTTTCATGTGTATTTTTCCATAATTTTTGGGAGTGTGTAATTTAAACATCAACCCCATTGAACCATGGCCTCAAACCTTGAACCAATGCATCATAGCCATTCATTTAAATTTATTTGAATCCTAGCTATTGAAATATCCATAAGAAGGCCCTTTTTCTAAGGACTTGACCAAAGTCAAACCCTTCTAGGTAAAACCAAACCCCTTCATATATAAACTCATTTTCCTTACTTTTCCTTTTATTTTGTATTCCTTAAACCTAGGCATCAGCCGATAACCCCCCCATCCTTTTTGTTTACCTTCTTCTTCCCATCTCCTGTTCATATCTTGACCTCAACCTGAAGTGCAACCCGACGCCGGACATCCCTGATGAACCCTCATCATTCTCCTCCGTTGAACACACTTCCCGCCTTCGTACGTCTCGCCCAACCCCACCATAATGAACGCCCGACCCACTGTCCCCGACCCACTGCACCTCCAGACTCATCGACAACCCGTTGCAGACCCCATCGATAACCGCTTGAACGCTGTTGACGACTCGCCTGCACGACCGGAGATCCTCTGACCTCGCTGAACCCGATCGATGCAGCCCATCTCGATTAGATGCTGTCATCGCAGACCCCTTCGACTCGACAATGCTGTGATACCTACGTCTTGTCCAACATACCCAGGTTCGAGTCCCCTCCCGCGTACATGTTTACGTACACGCGTACATGCAGTTCTTCATTGTATACATGCGAATTGGTAGTTAATATTAGCATGTGTATTGGTATATGGTTAATACTAATATTGGTATATATATATATATATATATATATATATATATATATATATATAGTATAATTCTCAATTAAGTATATATATATATACATACGTATATATATGGAACATGTATTCCTAGTACATGTTTAAAAGATATATGTACATAATAAATTCTATTAAGTATGCATATACATGTATCTATTATAATTGTAATTAATTAGTATTAATGCTATTGCTAGATAATAATATGTCGTCTATGTCTATGTCTATGTACTAGATAACCCAAGTGTAACCACGGATACCCGTAGTTACATTGACCTGTGACCATGTAGCATGATAGCAGACTGCCATATGTACATTGACGTACTGGCAAGACTGTATCATTGACTGTCTGTTATGCACAGCAACTACAGACATGACATCCATAGCATAGTCTCTGAGATCACTGTGTTTTGATTGTGTGTGTAGTATAATATCTGATGCAATATTATATTATATGATATGTCTATAGGACTGTTGGATCACTCAGACGATACTTTAGAACCAGGACCTTGGTATTGCCAGCTAAGGACCACATGCGAGTAAATTCTCTGACAGTTTCTATTATGTTGATTATCTCTATAATTCTAGTTGTATAGCGTACATGACTCTGACACTGTTGTTTACACGAGTTGGCATCATTGAGACCTGTCATGAGGAGTCATGATTTGGAATTCATCGTGCTAGCTGAGGAAACAGGAAAATATTAGTAGCTTATGTGATCATACCCAAACTTTACATGCATCATAGCTTACCTACACCTCACGTCGGTACAACCTGACTATTATATGCCTCATAGCCTGTTATGTATGATTAGCCTGACTATTGCTTGTATCATAGCTATCCGAATGGTTAGCCTGACCTTACATGAATCATAGCTAGTCATACATAGCAAGCCTGATCAGTCCCAAGCCGATCACATGATATGATAATATTTCACACACTTAGTAGATGTTCTTGACATGTATCCCTAGTATATTGATCTAGTATTCCTTATGTTCTAGTCATGATTCTAGCATTCACTTATATATACCAGTTTATTGTTCTAGCATGCACTTGTATTTATATTTCATTGCTAGGTATACATTGATGATGACATATGCTCCAGTACTTTATTATTCTAGTATTTCTTTATTTTAGTATTTCTTATTGCCAGTATTCATATCTGTCTTGTATTTCTTTACACAGTGTTATAGTTTTTGTCAATATATGTGGAACTGCTGTTAGTGTTTGTACTTTGTTCCAATCCTGACTGGATATTTTTTCCAGAGGATCTTGAGGATTTTTGTACTACACACTATAGACCGGGTATAGATGCAGACTTCACACCAGAGATCTTAGAGAAGACTATTCCTTTAGAGGAGACATTACCTGCAGCTATCTAGATAGTATTTATCTTATTCATCTGAGACTTATTGAGATTTATTTTAGTTTATGTTTAGACTTATTCTTAGTTTATGTGGAGACTTATGGAGACTTTATGTGGACATCTAGACTGTGGTTTATCTACATTTTGAGATATGGTGTTTGACTATGTCATTCTTCTTATTCTTTTATCGTGCCTTATACTTTATAGTTATTGTGATTAAGTTTACATTATGAGATATTGTGAGATGTATATTATCCTCCTTATGGAGATTGATATTATTGACAGGTATTTAGTTGTGTTAGTATTATTATGACCTAGACAGCGTTCTACCGTCGATGCTGCGGCATAGGTTGGACGTACCCGCGTACTCGTGCCCCTATACCGGGTGTGGGTCGTGACAAAGTTTGTGTCTCCAAATCGATGACAACGACATAGGTACAAGTCATAGGATTAAATTATTGATCTTTGTGACTAGAAAGTTATACAATTAAAATAGAGCACAAAAGAGTATATTTGTGAGTGAAAGAAATATTCTGTGCCTAGGTTGGCTCGTCTAAGTCAAGAGTACAAAATTTTGTTGGAAGGTAAAGGCTATTGTTGTCACGCCCCGATCCCGAAAGGGTCAATCGTCCTCGCTGGATCCTTTACGGAACCGATCCGTCCTTACTGGGGAGTGATGCCGTACGAGCCTGGAGTTGCTCTCGTACAAGGCAAGAACTTGCAGTATTAGGAATCCATTTTGAAACATAATTAGAAAACACATTCACAGATATTTGAACACAAGTGCAGGAAGAAACATGCTTTTTCATTGATAATTCAGAGTAATTTACATAGAGTTTACATTGATGCGCCTCTCAGCTACTTGATTTGCATTACAAAAGATGACTCAAAAGGCAGGGCACGCTCCATCAGATAGTCCACGTCGTTCATACATTACGCCCTTGTATAGGTTGAAAGTCCAAGCCTCCAAAATGATCTGACTCCAACTATACTTTAAAATAGAGGTGCACCTAACGCCTCCTCGTCTATCAACTAGCGTTGCACCGTCTGAGTGCCTGAAATAGTTGCCCACAACGTGGGTCAGTACTCAACTTGTACTGGTAAGCGGGATGAACCCACTCGACTAAATCGACACTAGCTTATTAGGGGCGAGCATGCATTAAGATGACTTCTATAAAGAAGCAAGTAAATTCAATTCATATCAGTTGCATGTTTTGATAGGAATGAAAATAGCATTGAATCCAACCAGTGCATCAGTTGCTTACTCAACCAATGCACGCCTTCCCTGCAACGAAACACAAGTATACTTACCATCTGCACAAGATAATAAATTAGAATGTGTTCTATTCTATGCGGTCAATGGTGTGATCGACACCTTAGGGACATATTCCAAGCATTAGCGGCGCGCCCTATCAGCCCGGGTAGCAAGCCCTGCTGGAGGTCCCGCAATGCATCGTGACTAGTACGAATCAAATATTTCCCTACGGATCGATACGATTCCAGTGCCCCGGAAAGCTGTTTCGAGGAAATGCCAAACCTTGTGCACAAGTTTTTCCAGACCATGCAAATGCATGAACAATTCATATATCATACAATGCATCGAAATAAACAAATAAAGTTAAGCAGCAATATATATCTCATGCAACAGTTCATATTTTCTCAATGCGGTATTTCGATTTTGGTATCCCATAGTCCAAACTCTATCCGAGGCACTAGGCCGCAACCAACAACCAATTTCCTTTATAAACAAACTCAAGTTATAAGCTGTGCAAGCATATAGTAAAATTAGTCTACAATTCCCATGTTCCTTTCTTAGTGGCTGGCATGCATTATGGCAAAGAATTTCCTAGGCGTCCAACCGGGCATCATCGAGTGAACATTTGAAACATTAGAGATGTGGGCATGAAGAAGTAGGAAAGAAGGGTCCAAACCACTCACTGGTTAAGGGAAAAGGTAGCTGAAATAAGGAATCCCGCCTAGCGACGATCAAACGTCAGTTACGCGGACCTGCACAACACGAGCACCAATTAGAAATCTTGCCTATCCTTCCTTGCCGAACTCCCCAAGAATCAAAGCTCTAAACGATAAAACCAGCAGCGAAAACCAAGCAAATCGAAAGCAACACCAAATCAAAAATCCTAAAGCGGCAATCAAAAAAACCAAGCAACCAAACACGAAAACTATTGAACTCATTTCAATAGAGGCCTTTCCATGAGTTGGAAAGGATCATCGCATTTCATCCGTGGCAAAAAGATACCGAAGATCTAAGCTACGACTCAGACGGACTAGCCATAAGCCCAATTATATAGTGCACATCCTGGTCGGATCGGGATTTGAGGCACTACATAATATACCACTAAGAAAAAAATTTGACCCGAAACTTAAGAACAAGGCCCTACCTCCGACTGAATGAACAATGAAGGATACTTCTCCTTCATCTCTGATTCCATCTCCTAAGTTGATTCCCTAATTGAATGGTTCTGCCATAGCACGCAAACCAAGGACATCGTACGGTTGAGAAGTACTTTTTCCTTACGATCCAGGATCTGCACCGGTTCTTCTGAGTACGACAAGTTCGTGCGCAGTTCCAATTACTCAAAGCTAACCACATGACTCGAGTCATGCACATACTTTCGAAGTTGAGAAACATGGAATACGTCATACACTTCTGCCAAGACGGGAGGTAGTGCAATCCGGTACGCCACAACTGCCACTCGTTCCAATATCTCAAAGGGGCCAACAAACCTTGGACTCAGTTTGCCCTTCATGCCGAAATGCATCACCCCATGCATCGGCGTCACTTTCAAGAAGACATGATCCCCGACCATAAATTCCAAAGGTCTACGATGGATGTCAGCATAACTTTTCTGTCGGCTCTGTGCTGTGCGGAGTATTTCCCGAATCAAGCGAACTTTCTCAACTGCCTGCTCTACCAGCTCTCGCCCGAGTACCTGCCGCTCGCCGACTTCGTCCCAAGAGATTGGAGATTGACACTTTTGCCCATATAGTTCTTCGTACGGTGCCATCTGGATGCTCGATTGGTAGCTGTTGTTATACGCAAACTCCGCCAATGGAAGGTGCGTGTCCCAACTAGTCTTTAAATCAATCGCACACAGCCGTAACATATCTTCAAGTATCTGATTTGTCCTTTCTATCTGTCCGTCAGTCTGCGGGTGGTATGCGGTACTGAACTGTAGCTTGGTTCCCAAAGCGGACTGTAGGCTAGTCCAGAAATAAGATAAGAAACGTCCGTCACGGTCAGAGACGATTGAGGCAGGTACTCCGTGTAATCGGACAATCTCATCTATGTAAACTTGTGCTAACCGATCGACGCTCCAAGTAACTTTTATAGGAAGAAAGTGGGCTGATTTGGTCAAACGATCAACTATGACCCAAATCGCATCATGCCCCCGCGGCATCTTCGGAAATCCCACAATAAAATCCATAGTGATGTTGTCCCATTTTTACTCGGGAATAGCGAGGTTCTGAAGCTCCCCGCCGGGCCTCTGATGTTCAGCTTTCACCTGTTGACAGGCCATGCACTGTGACACAAAGGTCGCCACATCCCGCTTCATACCGTGCCACCAGAAGGTCCCGTGCAAGTCCTTGTACATCTTAGTGCTCCCAGGATGCAAAGAATACTTCGCGTAGTGTGCTTCCGCCATAATTTTCCTTCGGAGTTCTGGGTCGTTAGGAACACATAGCCTTCCTTTAGTTTGTAAGGCCCCATCTTCGCCTGCCACAAAGTCAGACGTCTTCCCCGCCAAGATCAGTCCGCGTACCTTCGCTAAGAACTGATCGCCCTCCTGAGCTGATTTGATTTTATCCCATAAACCCAGTTCAAGATGGAGTGGTGCCAGCTGCACACCTTGATGCCGAACTCAAAACTCGATGCCCATCGCCTCTAGATCTCGAAGTAAATGGTTGTCTATAGATAACGAGCCCACGTGCTTTCGACTCAGAGCATCAGCAACGATGTTTCCTTTGCCCGGTGTATACGCGATCGTTAGGTCGTAGTCCTTAATCAGTCTAGCCAATGCCGCTGCCGGAGGTTCAATTCCTGCTGGGTGAATAGATACTTGAGGCTCTTGTGATCGGTAAAGATTTTGCAAGAAATAAAATAAAGATAATGCCTCTATAACTTTAGTACAAACATAATTACCGCCAATTCCAAGTCATGTGTCAGGTAGTTTTTCTCGTTTGACTTCAGTTGCCTGGAGGCGTACGATATTACCTTGTCCCTCTGCATGAGCACACACCCTAAGCCGAGTTCTAAAGCGTCGTTGTATATCTGAAACTCCTCTACCCCATCTGGAAGTGCAAGAATCGGAGCTGAAATAAGACGCCGCTTAAGTTCCCGAAAGCTGGCTTTGCAGTCGTCACCCCATTCGTATGCAATCCCTTTCTGAGTAAGGCGAGTCATAGGCGAGGCCAGTTTAGAAAAATCCTTCACGAACCTACGGTAGTATCCCGCTAGGCCCAGAAATCTTTAAACTTCGCTGGCTGACGTAGGTTGCTTCCAGTCCACCACCGCCTCTATTTTCTTCGGGTCTACGGCGACGCCTTCGGCCGAGATGACATGACCAAGGAACGCCACGCTGTTCAACCAAAACTCACACTTGCTGAGCTTAGCGAACAACTAATGCTCTCGTAATGTCTGCAGCATGATCTTCAGGTGTTCCTTGTGCTCCGCCTCATTCTTGGAATAGATTAGTATGTCGTCTATGAACACGACCACGAACTTATCCACAAATGGCCGAAACACGCGGCTTATCAGATCCATGAAAGCTGCAGGGGCGTTCGTCAAGCCGAACGACATTACGAGAAACTCATAGTGTCCGTAATGAGTTCTGAAGGCAGATTTTTGAATATCATCTGATTTGATTTTCATCTGGTGATACCCTGACCTAAGATCAACTTTAGAGAAAACTGTTGCACCTTATAGCTGATCGAACAAGTCATCTATTCTTGGCAATGGGTACTGGTTCCGCACGGTCGCCTTATTCAGTTCTCGGTAGTCAATACACAGCCACATGGATCCATCCTTTTTCTTCACGAACAGCACCGAAGTGCCCCACAGAGAAACGCTTGGACGAATGTATCCTCGGTCTAACAGATCTTGTAACTGAACCTTAAGTTATTTCAGCTCTGCTGGGGCCATTCGATAAGGTGTCTTCGATATCGGTCGCGAATCCAGAAAAGTGTTAATGCTGAATTCGATCTCACGATCAGGAGGCATTCCAGGTAGCTCGTCTGGGAACACGTAAAAGAAATCTGCTATGACTTCAGCCTGAGCTGCATCTGCACATTCTTGCCGGGTGTCTCGAACGGAAGCTAACTACCCTTCATAGCCCGAATGCAACATACGCCTAGCCGAAATTGCTGATATCACCATTGCCGTCTTCGGTGCAATGCTGTATGAATAGTAGAAGTCTGCCTCGCAGGGTAGACGAAATACGACTGGCTTCACTATGCACTCGATTGTTGCATGGCAAGCACCCAACCAGTCCATCCCGAGAATAATATCGTAATCCTTGATGTCTAGTACAATGACATCTAAGAAAATCTTCCTTCCTCCATGCAGATATAACCATCCCTACAGATCGCATGGGCGGGCATGTCGACTCCCGAAGGAGTACTTACGCAGAGGTTCATATTTAAAGCAGTAGAAGCTAATTTATGCTCAACAGTAAAATTAGCAGATATGAAACTATGCGTAGCACCTGAATCGAATAAGACTCTAGCGGACAATTCTTGGTAAAGTAGAGTACCTGTCACAACTGTATCGGATACAGATGCCTCATCCCGAGTCAGTGCATAGACTCGGCCTTGAGCACCCTGGCGTTGTAGGTTCACTGGCACAACATTGGCATCACTTGCTGGAGGCCCTTTATTTTGATTCCCGTTGCCCTGATTCGGCTTTCCCTCCCGGCAGTTAAACTATTTGTGGCCCAGACGACCACATTTAAAACATCCAGTAACCCGACATTCACTCACTCGATGCCCTGATTTGCCGCACCTGCTGCAGTTCGGTGCCTGGGATTGACCCCTGTGATCAGACGTGTGTGAACGCTTGTGTGCTCCAGACCCTCCCGTTTCCTGAGGCTGCTTGTTGTTAGTACGGGGGGTTTGCACCTCGACCTTTGGAGGATAGCGCCCAAAGATCCGCTCGCTATTCAGGGCCGCTTCGTAACATTCCCTGTATGTTTGACATTTCTGGTTGATGACGTCCCTACGCAATTTGTCATTCGAACCTTTCTGAAAACGATAGCACCACGCCTGCTGGTTAGGCAGGAAGTGCCCAGCAAACTTAGCCAGTTTAGCAAACACTGAATCATAATCATCGACAGACAAACTTTCTTGTACTAGATTGCTAAAGTCGTCTTCTTTTTATTGTCGCACGGCCCGGGGGATATATTGTTCAATGAATGCATATTTGAACATTTCCTAGGTAATTTTGCAGTTGGGATTGGCATCATAAATCCCTTTCTTCGTGGCCTCCTGTAGAAGCATGAAAAATACGCTGGGAGGATCTACGCGGCATCTTAATACAGAGCAGCGTAAGCAGAGGCCTCCAGAGCCGTCGAACATGCAACAGAGCTCTTTCGCCAAATACAGCATGAAATATGAGCTCAAAGGACCATCCACGTAAGTACGGTACGTATAAAAAAGAGTTCTTTATCGCCTCCATGGCGTAAAACTCAGTCGCTCTCAAAAGCAGCTTAAAGCGTACGAGGAACGCTTCGTCTTCCCCGAAACGAACCTGTCAAGTCACGCAGTGAATCTGACCCCTGACTTCTGACAAAAAGTGCTGCACGGCTACCCAGACGACGGCTGGAAACAGTGGCAGACCCCTCGGGACGCGCTCCAAAGTATGATGGCAAATCTCTGTATTTATTGCAGAGGATTTGGTTAAAATATTACCAAACCGTCGCTCACTGAAGTCCCCTCAGCATAAACCGCTCTTTCGCGTGCAAGGGAATACACCGTCTTATTTTACACGGGCAGACGTGAGCTGTTTACACTCCACAACGGACAAACCGCCTGCCACGTCAAAAGCTGCACGTTACGCAGGGCTCGAGGCACGTCTCTGCGATTGGCGGACAAGGCGGTAATAGCCTTCTCGAGGCACGTCTCTGCGACGAACACACAGGAGAGCTACAGACCTTCAAAAACACGCCTCCGTATTTAATGCACAGAATGATGGCGGATCTCTGCATTTAATGCAAGAGATTTGGTTATATCTTCAAAAGCCGTGATTCCGGCTAAAGACGTCCACATCAGCATTTTGGCACGGTACGCAGCGGCTTCTACGCCCAGGATCTGTGCCTATTCGGCTTCAACGCCCGTTCGGCTTCAACGCCCACTCAGTCTCTATGACCATTCGGCTTCTATGCCTGCTCGGCTTCTATGCCTGCTCGGCTTCTATGTCTGTTCGGCCTCTATGCCTGTTCGGCTTCCATGCCTGTTCGGTTTCAACGCCTGTTCGGCTTCTATGCCTATCGGGCTTCAATGCCTACCCGGCTTCTATGCCTACTTGGCTTCTATGCCACGATGACAGACATCGGCTTTTACGCCCACCTCTTCTACACGGGGGATACCTACCTACGTGGCTTTTACGCCGTGATCTTCGTAGCAATTGTACGCGTTGTGTCCCTTAGTTGGACCCGCGTCACACGCTCATTCAAAAGATCATCCATACGCAGGCATTGGTTACTTTAACCGTCGTGTAAAAGGGTGCTGTGTTGTCCGCTCCTCGGTTTTTACACCAACTGAGTGGTCACTATCACAAAACCTTTATAAATAGAGACCCCTATCAATGGGGAAAAAGGTCGACAAATTAAAAGATCGAACAATTGAAGACTCAGAGAAGAGGTCGAACAATTGAAAATCGAGCAAGGAGAGAGGAGATCGAGAGAGAGAGAGAGAGAGGAACCCGGAGCTCGGACAAAGGATAGGGATCGGTGACCTGGGCATCGTGCATCCACCCTTTTCTGCAACCCCCGAGGCTGCTTCCTGTCTTCTACGGCGCTTCTTCACCATCGTGTGGTCCAAGGGCTAAAGTGATCGACTGCAGATCAGACACCTATAGCAATTTATACCCAGATTAAATAAATTGTACTCCCACATCCTCGTATAGGATTATATTGTACAAGTTTGTTTGTAAACCAAAGAAGGCGGGTTCTGTGTAAACCCCATATTGAATACATTTTCATTCTTTCATTTTCTACCACAAACAAGATGGCGATTCTGCTGGGGAAGAGCTTTCTCTTCTTATGAGGAAGTAATTGCTCAACACGATACGGTATCTATAGGAACCGTGAAGAAGACACTGGTCGTCCAATTCGACCAGTCTGTCTACGAAGACATGCTTCGAACCGGGGGTAGCTCTCACCCTCTCTCCGTCCAAGACAACAGAAAGCTACGCAAGGTCTGGATGCCCAAGACAACCTCTACCGTTCCTGTGGACTATCCGATCTCTTCGACCAATGAGGTTGTAGCATCGCTCCCTCCGTGCCCAGCACATAAAATTCAGTCTTCCGCTACGCACAGTACAGACAAAACTTCGGGCAAAGCCTCAGCGCTAACCCAGAAGTATCCACTGCGCTCTACGCGTAGAAACCAGTCTCCCGCTACGCGCGGTACAGACAAAACTTCGGGCGAAGCCTCAGCGCTAACCCAGAAGTATCCACTGTGCTCTACGCATAGAAACCAGTCTTCCGCTACGCGCGGTACAGACAAAACTTCGGGCAAAGCCTCAGCGCTGACCCAGGAGTATCCACTGCGCTCTACGCGTAGAAATCAGTCTTCCGCTATGCGCGGTACAGACAAAACTTCTGATGATGCCTTAGCGCCAAATCAGAAGTACAGGTCACGCTCCGTACACAAGACGACGTCTGACCTCTACGGGGAACCAGATGAGCGCTGTGACCTACGCGGAGGAAATCAGGCGGCGGAATGCGCAACTGCTCGGCCCTTACGCCGGCGAGGGAATAATCTGCATACCCTCCGGATTACGCAAGAAGCCGATGGCCGACTGAGGACCTCTTCAGCTTCATGCCAGCCTGAGCAAATCTCCAAGATACGCCGGGGGTTATCCGCCACCCAGATGGCCAACCTGTTGTACACAGGTGGCACAACAAGAGCCATAGTGCCCAACCTCCGCACGACCACTGATGGGAACAGAAGAAACAAACAATCGTCTTCTTCCACAAATCCGCGTACACATCTGACCCAGAGACACAAAGACGGGAGTCACGAGCAGGCTTTAGATCTCCCAGGCGTCAAATAGGGAGAAATCGTGTGGGAAGACGCGTCAACATCTAACGTCATCATGATATCTGAACCATGTGAAAGTAGGACCTTTGTGGTCCCACCAACTCGCGACGACCAGCATCCAATAGTCTTCAGTCGTAGGGGGAGCGGTCCGATTGTACAGGAGGATTTTTGCGAGGCTGAGGGAGGGAAGATGCAAATCCACAGGTATAGCCCTCAAGCTCTGAAGATTATACAGAATATGGGTTATGATTTAAAATCAAAGCAAGGCCTCAACTATGGAAGCGGCAGGAGAACACCGTTGCATAGTAATCCTTACGATCGACAAACTCGTTTCGGGTTGGGGTACACCGCATCCCCTGCTGCACACTCCAAACTGCCAGAGGGTGGTCCTGTAATGCCGGAGGAAGGTCCCTCCAAATCAGCTTCTAAAGACCAGTATAACAAAAAGACGGGGGGTAGAACCCTCTCAAAATCTAGGTACAATGCGGCGAGGGCGACTCTCCCGGAAGAGCAAAGGACTCGGGCGTCAGGATCCCGGAAACCGAAAGAGGCCTTTTCCTTTAAGGAAAACAACATCATTGAACTCTTCAACATATTGATAAAAGAAGACAAACTCCAGGTCCCCGACATCAGATACCCCGAAGGAGCCGACGAAGTCAATGATCCAGATTATTGTCTCTTCCATCAGTACGTCCATCACCCTACGAAGGCCTGCTATTTGTTAAAAAGGAAAATTCAGGAGTTGATCGACGCCAAGGTCATCACTTTACATCTATAAGCAAGGGAAACAACCACTGTGAGCCAGGGTTCACCTTTTTGGTTCCTCAAGAAAGATACGGCATGATGAACCCCTGAAGGTTTCCCAAGTGGATCCTACAGGTCTATCCCCACTCGAGAAAATCACTATATAGTAAAAAGGGTTTATCATTATCCCTGATCATCGATTGTCATCTACACTTAACATTGGTACTTAGCCCTAAGTACATCAGTAGTGTTAAAATCCACCAAAAAAAAACTGCCATGTCCATCTTACCTCTGAACAGATATATCCTCTCCCCATGACGATATAGAACCTATAGCACAAAAATTCTTGGCAGCTATGGATTCCTGTCACCCGTACATATGGGAGGCGACATCATCATCCAATGTCGTCGCAGCATACGGACCACAAGAGGACTCTATCTTCTTCGTACCGCCTACCTGCGGCAATCAGCGTACAATAGTCTTCGGCCGCATGCGCAATCAACCGACGGTCCAAGAGGATCCTCTCGATAACGATACTGAGAAGATGCAGGTCCACCAATACAGCCCACAGGTATTGAGGATCATGCAAAGCATGGGCTACGACTTGGAGCAGAAGCCAGGCCTCAACTACGGAAAGGGCAGACGAACGCCACTGTTCGGCAATCCCCGCTATCAACAGACCCATTTCGGGTTAGGGTATATCGCCTCCTCCAAATCAAGCGAGAATGTCCTTTCCTCCTATCAGGACGGCTCGTCACCCCCCGACTCACCGGACGCTCTCGAACGTACATTATCAGTAAATATGGTAATGACAGATCCCTGCGGAACGAACGAGCCAGAGTCTGAGCCATTCAAAAATGACTCTTGGGCTCAACAGATGGATACACAATGGAAGTTCCGCTTCGAGCAGAGAGAACCTCCCACTGAAGATAAAGTTATCCAGATCGACGTTGGGGATGGACTCTCACCGAGGCCAATATTTATCAGTAACAATCTTTCCCCAGCCGAAAGGGAAGAAGTTATTCAACTGATAAAAGAATACATCGACGTCTTCACGTAAAATTATGAGGATATGCCAGGACTTGATCCAGAGATGGCTACCCACAAACTCAACATATCACCCGATTCAAAGCCGGTGAAGCAACACCAGCGCCGGTTCCGCCCGGATATGATGGACGCCATTGAAGCCGAAGTCAAAAAGTTGATAGCCTGCAGTTTTATTCGGGAGGAACAACATCCCGACTGGGTCGCCAACGTTGTCCCAGTCGTAAAGAAAAATGGGAAAATAAGCATCTGCATCGAATACCGGGATCTGAATGCGGCCTGCCCCAAGGATGAGTTCCCTCTTCCCATCACAGACATCATGATCGACAACACCTGCAGTTTTGAACGCATGTCTTTCATGGACGGATTCTTGGGGTACAATCAGATCAAGATGCATCCTGGAGACGAGAAGCATACCGCCTTTCGAACACCATGGGGGGTATATTGCTATACAGTAATGCCCTTCGGATTAAAGAACGTCGGGGCAACATACCAACGAGCTATGAGTAACATATTCCATGAGCATCTACGCAAAATGGTGGAATGCTACGTAGATGACATAGCTGTCAAAAGTTGCCTCAAGGACGATCACATTCGAGACTTGAGGTCGGTGTTCGAGTTAATGCGCCAACATCAACTCAAGATGAATCCTACGAAGTCCTTTCTGGGTGTATCTAGCGACAAATTCCTGGGATTTATCATTACCGCCAAAGGCATCCAAGTGGACCCTGAGAAAGTCCAAGCCATCGTAGAAATGCGATCATCTCGCAATCTGAGGGAACTTAGGGGATTTTAAGGTCGTCTGGATTACATCCGGAGATTCATATCCAACCTCTCCGGAAGATGTCAGCCTTTTTCTCGCCTCATGAAGAAAGGTGTATCCTTCGTATGGGACGAAGCCTGTCAACAAGCGTTTAACGATATCAAATGCTACCTCACTCATCCGCCAGTTCTGGTGCCCCCGTCGTAGGAAGACCATTCTTCCTATACGTTCGAGTAATGGACCATTCCCTGGGAGCTCTTCTTGCACAGAAGAATAATGTAGGGCATGAACAGGCTATCTACTATCTAAGTAGAATGATGGTCGGAGCCGAACACCGGTACAAACCAGTGGAGAAAGAATGCTTGGCTCTGATGTTCGCTATCCAGAAGACGCGGCACTATGTCACCGGCCAGACTATCCATATCATCTCCAGGATCAACCCTCTTCGAGTACTAATGAGCAAGCCCAGTGCTCTTAATTCCTGACTCACAACGTGGGCGATGCTGTTAACACCATATAACATGGTGTACGTCCCCCAGAAGTCCATCAAAGGCCAAGCATTGGCCGATTTCCTAGCTACTCATCCAATCCTGGAGACCTCCATGTTGTACGAGGACATCCCTGACGAAGTTGCAGAATGTAATTCCGCGATAGAGAGTGACTTATGGCAACTATTCTTTGATGGTGCCTCCAGAACCGGTCCTAGGGGAAGTGTGGTCTCAGGAGTAGGAATCGTCCTAGTTACTCCCGATAAACTCGTCATCTACCGGGCATACTCTCTCAACGAGCCCTGCTCCAACAACGTGGCAGAGTATAACGCTCTTTTAATCGGGCTCCAAGTCGCTAAAGAGCTGGGGGTCGATTCCCTGGAAGCTTTCGGTGATTCCCTGCTTATCGTCAATCAAGTCAGAGGAATATATGAAGTCCGAAATCCAGACCTCATCCCCTATCACCAAGCAACAGTCGAGATAGCCGTGACATTCAAAGGGTTCTTCCTGGAGCATGTACCTCGATCCCTGAATCTTGAAGCTGATGCCCTAGCCAGTCTAGCCGCAGATCTGGCTACTCCTATAAGAAGGCAGGACTCGGTAATCCTTCTTAACAGAGATTTATTCTGTGTGAAAAACAACTCTCACATAGAACGCAGCTACGCTGCATACGCCAATCCTCCCAGACGAGATTGGAAGAGTCCTTTCATAGATTTCGTGGCATACGGGATCTTGCCGGAAGACCCTAAAGAAGCAGTATCCGTCAAGAGGCGGTCCTTACGCTTCTACTTCGATACATCTTCACAATGCCTATATCGTCGAACCTATGACAGACTGCTACTAAGATGCCTCTCTGACGACGAGGCACAAATGATCATCCGTGAAGCTCACGACGGCATATACGGAGCGCGTCAACCCGGTCCTAAGCTACAGGATCGTATCAGGAGAATGGGCTACTACTGGCCCACTATGATCACAGACGCGATCAGCTATGCAAAACAATGCAAGGCCTGTCAGGTCCATGCGGACTTCATACATCAACCGTCTGAATATCTACATCCTACGGTTGCATCCTGGCCTTTCAAAGCATGGGGTATGGATGTCATTGGTCCTATCCACCCGTCTTCTTCCAGGGGTCACCAGTTCATACTGGCCATCACGGATTACTTCTCCAAGTGGGCAGAGGCTATCCCTCTCGCAGAGGTAAAAGCGTCTAATATGATCAGCTTCATCAAGCATTACGTCATCTATCGCTTCGGGGTACCTCGGAGGATAATTCACGATAATGGGCCTCAGTTCATCAGTCAAGCGTTTCATCGATTTTGTGATAAAATCGGATACATAATGTTGCCTCTACGGCATATTATCCAGCTGCTAATGGTTTGGCGGAAGCTTTCAACAAAACCATTATCAAACTCTTGAAGAAGTTCGTCTCTTCAAACAAGAGAGATTGGAATGAGAGACTGGGCGAATGCCTCTGGGCATATCGTACAACGGTACAAACACCGACAGATTGTACTCAATTCTCACTGGTCTACGGGAGCGAAGCAGTTCTCCCCATTGAAGTCCAGATACCGTCACTCAGAATAGCCGTGGCTAACGAGCTGACTCAAGAGAAGAACGACCTTTTAAGACTTCAGGAGCTAGAAGGATTAGACGAGAAATGCCTCCAAGCTCAGCAGCGCATCGCGCTCTACCAAGCACGCATTTCCAGAGCTTTCAATCATAAAGTAAAGGAAAGAGTGTTCAGAGTCGGCGAGCTAGTTCTAGCCGTAAGAAGGCCGATGATTCTTACCCACAGGAGTAAAGGCAAATTCCAGCCCAAATAGGAGGGTCCTTATGTGGTCGAGACAACGTTCTCAAATGGCGCTTACAGGTTATTCCAGCCTAATGGAGACCTGTTAATGGCTTCTATCAACGGCAAATTCCTAAAAAGGTACTATGCTTAATCTCCTCTGCTCGGGTAGAATATAGCGGAAACCTCAATTCTGACAAAACTACTTCCAGAACAAGCCTTAGTCAGAGCATATTCTATCATGTCCGTATGACCTCTGAATAAATGTGTCCTGCTGAAGTTTCTTGAGAGCCTATCATGTCCATATCACCTCTGATAGTATCTTACCTACAAACCTTAGCCAAAACATATTCTATCATGTCCGTATGACCTCTGCATAAATGTGTCCTCCTGAAGTTTCTTGAGAGCCTATCATGTCCATATCACCTCTGATAGTATCTTACCCACAAACCTTAGTCAGAGCATATTCTATCATGTCCGTATGACCTCTGCATAAATGTGTCCTGCTAAAGTTCCTTGAGAGCCTATCATGTCCATATCACCTCTGATAGTATCTTACCAACAAACCTTAGTCAGAGCATATTCTATCATGTCCGTATGACCTCTGAATAAATGTGTCCTACTAGAGTTTCCTGAGAGTTTATCACGTCCATACTACCTCTGACATCACTCTCGCCCAAACCTGTCATTTACATTCTAAAATGATGGGTCCACAAAGTCAGAAAAGAGTTTGCTTTATTCCCAAGAAAGAGCAGAATTACACTGGCAAGCAAGAAAAAAAAAGAGGGTACATCGTTACGGGGGAGCAGTAAGATCATGAATCTGCCGTGCCAGTACGGCTATCCTCTCATCCCTGCAGGCCAAGGTATCAGCGCGGGCCTGCTCCAGCCGTGCTTCGTTGTCTCCCCTGAGGGACAATTCGGCCCTCGCCCGACGAACACCCTTGCGGGCAGCTTCTGCAGGATCCAGATCCTGTCGCGCTGCACTCATTCGAGCGGTCGCTACGTCTAGACCTGCCAACGACTGGGAAGCCCACTCCTCTGCCTGAGCGAGCTCCTCTTTCAACTTGCGAGCCCTCGCTACGTTCCCTTCATGCTCGGATTGGCACTTCAGTTGAAGGGCAAGGGCCTCCTCCTCGACGGTCTTTCTTTTGTCCATCTCCAACTGACGTGTTTGAGCGAGTTTATCTAAGCTCTCCATCCGTTTGGCAAACTGCGCAGTCATGAAGTCATATCTGGACTGGACCTCAGCTTCAATATCGCCCCGAGTTAGCTGCAGATATTCGTTAATGGGTTGCTCCAAACTATTAACCATCGCCTCCAGGGCATCAGCTATCCCGGTGCCGTCAAAATCCTGGATCGCCTCTATCGGAATCCGAGAGGACTTCTTCAGGCGCTCGAGATCCAGATTCCCCTTCAGCACCATCGGTATCAGCGCTTTCAAAGTAGCATAGAAGACACGGGTATATTGCTCGGTCAGCGCAGCTAAATCCGATTGGGCCCCAGGAGTGGCCGCGGCATTGGCAAATCCCCCTCCAGGAACGATTGCGGACGAAGTGGTCACAACCGTCGCCTCCACAGATGGTGCGACCAAAAGAGGCACGTCAACCGAAGTAGTCGCAATGACAAGCTCTTCTTCTTCTTGGGATATCGAAGCCTCTTCAATAGGCGAACCGGCCCCCGAAGATATTTCCTCCTCAAGATCAAACAACTCCGTATCATCGCCAGGAGCCGGAGCAGAGCCAGAAGGCGCTTCAAAGCAATATTCCCCGTGGACGCCATCCCCTGGGAAAAGGACAAGAGAGTTGATATCAATATAATGGTACTCTTTCTAAAAAGGAGACATAAAGATGACATTTACCCGTGGCCAGCGGTATATACGACGCATCTGCAGTCGAGGTAGCTAAATCACGCCTTAATGACGTAATGCGAACTGTCATACCTGGAGAAGGGGGTGGGCCAACCGACATCGCCAGTGTCACTACCACATTCCGAAAACAGGGGTATTTTCGACTTTTTATAATATTTAATATTATGGTAGTTATAATTAAGTAATTGCATGATAATTATTTGTTTTAAATAATTAGGTGATGTGTAATTAAATATAATATTATATACAGTGTTCATTTATTTTGATCTAGTAGACTTGACCTAGAAGCCCAGTAGGTGAACACCTGTCCAAACTGTGGAATTATGTATTTTATTGTTTTATCTAGAATTTAATTATTGGAGATTATAATTAATTACCGTATTTTAATTAATTATTGCGCATTGCTTTTGCTTCGATATTTGGAGTGCTATCCTGACTTTTGTCTTCCAACAAATTTCACAATCTTGCCCTAGACATGCCCGCCTTCCATTCTGCTATTTTTGTAACTCATAATTATGCTCTCTGTGCATTATTTCTAGCCACACAAAAATCATCGCGGACGTTATTTAATAAATCCCTATTTTGCATCGTTGTACTTTCCAATCGAAAATTGGAGGCAATCTTGACCTATTTTTCGTGTGGCCCAAATTAGGGTAATATTCTGTTCTGAGTCTTCTTCATTATTGGTATTGATGACCTGACCTGATTTTGGCCCCATGTACCCCTAATTAATTTTAGAACACAACTTGCATTTATTTCTATTTAAATTGAGGATACCATTTAACCGATTCTAAAAATCCCTGTAAATTCCCGTACCTTGCTATTTGAGCCCATACCGATCATACAGCGCCCCCTGACCCTACAAAACACCGAACACCGAATCGCCCGCCAAATTTTCGTCATTTCATGTGTCTGTGCAAATACCCAAATTAAAGGGGGCTAATTTACAAATTGGCATTTTTGGTGTCAACACCTCATTGTTTAAAACAATGAGGGAGCCCTAATATTATTTAACTAGCCCTCACCCTCATTCCTACATGAATTATTTTTTCTCTTGACCAATCTGGACAACTCAATTAATTGGGTGCATCCTCACCCTTAATTTCACCCACACTCTCCCCTATATAATGACATGTTACATCAAACCCTAATTCCTAGACAACCTAGGAAACCCCACCCTCCTCAAGCCTCCACAATTCCTCTCTCCAACGTAGGCTTCCCATTTCTTCTTCTCTTCTTTCTTTTCTCTTCCTTCTCCTTCTTCCTCCTCCTTCTTATTTATTTTTTCATTTGAATTCAAATTCAATAGGGGGAGGGGGAATACTGTTCATCAACATCTCCCCATACTGTTTCCGGCCAAACCATTCTCCGCCGGCCCCTCAGAACTCCGGCGGCCAACCCGCTGCTCACTCCTCCTCCCTCTGAACTCCGGCGCCCCACTGCACCGGCAGGCGCTGCCCGACGCGTCCGGCGGCCAAAGCCCGCTGCTCCTCCCCTCGCCGCTGCTGTGCTCCCCGACTCCCTTCTACGGTGGCTGCTCCTCCCCCGCCGGACAGTTCCCCGGCGGCTGCTCCTCCCTCCATCTCCTCCTACCATCTACGATCACCACCCCCACCTCCATCATCATCTCCTAGCCACCACCACCACCAACAGAGATCCGGTCTACTCCGGCGTGGTCAGCCGACTCCCCGACCTGCACTCCGGCGACTCCTCCTCCCTGCTGTGCAACTCTCCCTCCGGCTACATTCACTCCTCCACCTCACTCGAGTCCTCCTCCAACTCCAGTCGGGCTCCTCCCCGACTCGACCCACAGCTCCCCGGCGGCCAGCTCTCCCTCCGGCCAAGCCGGCAGCAACCCCAGTAAGCCTCTCCCTCCTCCTTCTTCGTATGTATATATATGTATATATATACATACGTGTATACATTTATGTATATACTAAGATATGTATATGTATAAGTACTTATTTAAATAAATGTTAATACTTGAATATGCATATGTATATTATTTCTTTTGTTAGTATTTAATTGTATAATTTAATTGTATAATTATAGCATGTAGAATTAATTGTATAAGTATGTGTAATTAATTGTATAGGTATGTATTTAATTAACTGTATATGTAATTATGTATTTTAAATTAATGTTTAACAGTAGTTTATATATATATATATATATATGTGTTATATTGATATGTAAGTATATATATATATCTATATATAAATTTATTTTGGTATAGGTAACCATGTATCATATATGAGTTTTAGTATTTAATGTTATATATATATATATAATGTAATTGGTATATATATCTATATACATATTGGTATATGGATACTCTAGTATGTGTGTATTGATATATATATATACATGTATACAGGTATATAGTATATATATTTATTTGGTATATGATATATATATATAGATATAACAAATGTATTTTCCACTAAAACATATATATGTATGTATTTTGGTATAATTACCTGTATATAGTATAATTATTATTTTGGTACAAATATATATGTGTAGATATATTTTGTATGGGTGTATGTTTAATAAAAACGTATTTTGGTATAAAAACGTATTTTGGTATTAAAACGTATATTTGGTATATATATATACTTGTGTACATATAGGGTATGAGTATATTTTTATTTAGTGTATATAAATGTATATATTCTTAAAATTGGGTGATGTATATTTTTCACATAAATAAAATATATTTCCACTTATGTACATATAGTTATACATATTTTGTATATAAATTGGTATAACAATATATATGTATTATGTTTAATTATTAATAATATGTTTAATTGGTGAACCTACTAGATGACCCTAGTTGACTAGTGCCATACCTGGCACGGCCCTGAGTTCGATGTTTTGTGTTGTGTTAGTATAACTCCTGATGCAAATGTTGTATTGACATATTTAGGACTGTTGGATCCTCCAAACGATACTCTGGGACAGGACATTGGTTTTACCAGCTAAGGACCCAAGGCGAGTACATTCTCTGATTAGTTTCTAATTTATGATATCTTCTATGTTCACTGTATCTAGTGTAAATATCCATGCTTTTGATACGCTAGTTACACGGATTGGTATACACGGATCTCGTCATGAGATGTTATTCCTTATTCATGGTGTAGCTTGTACAAGACTCGTTTCCTTGTTATCTTGTGCATGTACAGACACTGATTCCCGGGGAGACTTGCTACCTCCCTAGGGAATCCCGTGCCATAGCGTACCATGATTGGATCCACTATACCGGTCGGGGGTGGGGAGTATTTTAGTGTAGATATGTGATCATACCCAACTTTTCATGCATCATAGCTCACCCCACATCTCACGTCGGGTGCGGCCTGACCATCTCCATGTTTCATAGCTGTTACGTGTGATTAGCCTGACCTCTACATGCATCATAGCTAACCAATGGTTAGCCTGACCTTACATGAATCATAGCTAATCACATGTAACCAGCCTGATCAAGTTCCCAAGCCGATCACATGTTAAAGCTAGTACTCATACACTTAGTCATAGGTTCTTGCTCATTGACATATTATTTCTTTCCCTGCATTTACTTACAGTATTTCCAGTATTTTTCTCGTACCTATACATGCTTCTGGTATATTTCCATCTAGAACTGCTACATAGTTTATATCATTAATATAGAACTGCTATTTAGAGATGTACTTTGCTCCTTCCTGACTGGAAAATATTTTTCCAGACTGTGACCTTAGTAGACTGGTTTCTGACACACTTGAGGATTGGAAGTTAATGATTGCAGGTATGATTATTTTGTCGTTAGACTTGTCTTGTATTTCTTGCTTGCCTTGATATCTTATCGTGCTTTAGTTTATGTGATTGAGTATTTCTAGCATTATTTTATGATATCCCCGTCTCCTTATGGAATTGGGTATTCACGTGAGTTTGATTAGATAGTTACATGACCTAGACAGCGTTCTACCGCCGATGCTGCGGCCTAGGCTGGACGTACCCATGCACTCGTGCCCCCAAACTGGGTGCGGGTCGTGACACATTTTTAGTGGTGGCCCATGCAGGTCAGACTTTGCTAGTTGTGCGATATCGTAGTAGTGCGACATCATAGTTGTACTACTGCGTGCCTGCGATAGGATCTAGGACATAGGATACTAGGACGAGAGCGAATACTCAATCACAAATTCTTGAGAGATTGCCAGGACGACCCCTTGAGAATCTCATTATAAATTCTAATTTAAATCTTTTTTCCTTGTTCCCGTCTGCTCTCGCTTGTTGTTATTTTACTTGATCCTTATTGATCAGTTATTAAATTAAAATCTTGGTATCATTGTTGAGTTTGATTCTCGTTGACCAGTTGTTAAATTTAAATTCTTGGTATCGTTGTTGAATTGATTACATATCGAGATGAATTTTACGGGCTAAAATTTACGGTATCACCTGATGACATATGTTGATGAGGACAGTGAGAAAGGTAAAACGTCTACTTTGGTTATGGACCCTAAAGTTTATCGCAGCCATATTAGCTGTGGTGACGAGAACGTAGGAACCTGACTTGGATGTACATACTATAGTTATGAAACTTAGAGTCTCTCGCAGCCATACCGGTTGGCTTGGCGAAGATTCTAGACGACATGATTATAGAGTTGCATACCTTAGTTACAAAATCTATCGTTTATCGCATCTATGCTTACTGGCGTGGCGAGGATTCTGAGTGTCATGATTTCGGACAGACGTGTATGATTATCAGGTTGTATCTTAAATTGGTTCTTAAAGTATCATCTCAAGACTTATCTATTTATGTTATTCCAGGACTTTGTTCCATCGCTTCTTTTCTTTACTAGCAGTAAAGATACCTTCAGTCCTTAACCCAGTTCTTTTGAGCCTTATTTCTTTAAGGATCCTTGTTAGTGTGATAATTAGTGACTTGTAATTATGGTTGTGTCTTGAGTGTTAGTATTGGTTGAGTGTTGTTAGTGAGTTATAAGTATTTCCTAGTTGGACATGTGAGCAGTAGGCCCTAATCTAGAGTTAGCCCTTAGCATAGTACCTTGTAACAATGGTTCTGGGATAAGTGTCATTAGAGACTGAGAGTAGAAAGAAAGAATAGAGTATCAGTGATAGTTCAAGAGTTTGTATCAGAGCTAACATACCCGCCCTGGATAATCATGATTATGCACTTGAGTGATCTATGTAAACAATTAGGTATCAAGGAATAGTATTAAGGATTAATGGAGCATAACGTCCAATCTGATGATTGATATCGGGCGTGTTAAAAGTAAAGAAGGATATATACAATAAAGAGTTAATGAGGTGTCATGAGTAGAGAAATATCGAAATCGGTAATGAAGTGGTGAAGCGTATCACGGATTAGTTTAATAGGCTTTAAAGGATTAAAGGAAAATACCTATACAACCATCAAGATGAGGAACCATATACATGCCCATGAAAATAAGAAATATGAGTGTTGTAAAAGGTAAAACTAATCATGAGTTCTAATAAGTTTGAGGAGATGATCCAATAATGAAGCTCGCGATATCATACCAAGGGTACTAATGATTCTATATCAAGGATTAGTCGAGAATGACGCTCAAAACAGTAAGCACTCTGCGTGATGATAATCGGATGATATACCAGTTAATATAGGTTGGAAATCATGGAAAAAAATACATGTGATGATAACCTTGATCATTGGAGGTAATAGTGCAAGTGATTCGGGCAGTACAATTTAGTACACAGTTGTAGACAATAGAGGTATTGAGTGCACCTCGAGTATTAGAGACCGTGAGCACTTATATGTAAATTTGTGGATTTATAAATTAAGGAGTGGAAATAAATTTTAACTTTGAGAATTATTGAGGAAATGAGATTGTGTCAAAAAAAAAAAATTGAGGATTTCGAATATTGATTCAATAAACATGGTCAAGGCTATAAAGATTTTAGAAGTGATTAAATTTTTATTTCGATGTTGAGTATCTGACTTTGAGGAGGTATATGCAATTTATTTTAAGTTGATCGAGAAGTTAAACCTTGACGATTATTTTGAGGATTAATTTTATGGTAGATGGGAGATATGAATATTAATATATGAGTAGATGATATACATGTGTAAGGATCTGATGACTTGAGCATGATTGAGATGGCACCGCAGACTGACTTGGGTGTCCATCTAGAGTTGTATTGGAAAGAGCAGTACTTAGTATGGTGTGTTACACTTGGTGTGCATTTGAGTGATAAGAATAAATAGAATGGACAATTGTAGTAGGAACGAGAACTAGCAGTGGGTGTATTATAGTAGAACAGGGGTACCTAAAGAGATAGAGGTATCAACTTTACATGCATCAATTGACCTATAATTGTGTTAGAGGTTCTTGGTATCAGATTTTGGTATTAATAGACAGGTGTGTGCAATATTGATATATTCATGAATCTTGTGGATTAATGATTAGTTGATATGGGTACCAGTGTACAGGGATAGGAATTAGTTAGTGAATGTGCTAGAGTTAAGTGTTTGTTAGAGATAGGAGATACCGCAAGAAATGTGTTAGCAGGTTCGGTTCTTTCCTTCCTTCTGTTCCTATCTATTTGATTGATTGGCTGATACCTTAGTACCGTAGCCTGTATGCATGATTTCTTATTAGAATGTAGTTAGTAGTATACCCTGATACAGAGACTGCAATACCATGACAAAGGACACCATGACCGTACATATTCCCTTAGGTTGCATGTTGTATGATTGTAGGAAGATTTTCTTAGGCCATGATTTCGGGGTTGACCATGACGAAGATTCATGAAGGGGTTATGACTTGACAGGAGAGACAAGATAATTAAAATTCGAGGATAAACATTGATTTAAATAAAGGGCCCAGAATTTAATATGGCATAATTGGTGGTTTATTAATTCCAAGAAGATTATGACATGATTAAATTGGTTATTAAATTTGGAAATTTTGGGAGATTTATCAATATTTTTATTTAATTGCAAGTTATGAATTTTAGAATTTTATATTTGGATGTTGCCTTTGGAGAATCCTTAAGGATCGTATTGTTGAGTATTTTGAGGAAAGAGGAAATCGAGGAATAAAATTACAGATGGACTAATGTTTAAATTTAAACTTTTTGGACGAGATTACATTTTTATATATGTGCATTGATTAAAATCAAATTTGAGGAGTGGATATTAAATTCTGAGTATTGAATTATTGAAAAAAAAAAAAATCGAGGAAATTTTTGATGAAAATGGACTTTAATTCTATTTCGAGGATTTTTCAGGTTATGCAATAATTTTAGAAATTTGAAATTTGAAAAGACATTGTGGATTATTACCTGATTTCATGGATGATGAATTTAAACTTTGAGGGAAATAATAATGTGTATGAATAAACGCTACTATGAGGATTTTAAATTTCGAGGACGAAATTCTTTTAAGGATGGTAGACTTGTCACTACCACATTCCGAAAACAGGGATATTTTTGACTTTTTATAATATTTAATATTATGGTAGTTATAATTAAGTAATTGCATGATAATTATTTGTTTTAAATAATTAGGTGATGTGTAATTAAATATAATATTATATACAGTGTTCATTTATTTTGATCTAGTAGACTTGACCTAGAAGCCCAGTAGGTGAACACCTGTCCAAACTGTGGAATTCTGTATTTTATTGTTTTATCTAGAATTTAATTATTGGAGATTATAATTAATTACCGTATTTTAATTAATTATTGCGTATTGCCTTTGCTTCGATATTTGGAGCGCTATCCTGACTTTTGTCTTCCAACAAATTTCACAATCTTGGCCTAGACATGCCCGCCTTCCATTCTGCTATTTTTGCAACTCATAATTATGCTCTCTGTGCATTATTTCTAGCCGCACAAAAATCGTCGCGGACGTTATTTAATAAATTCCTATTTTGCATCGTTGTGCTTTCCAATCGAAAATTGGAGGCAATCTTGACATATTTTTCGTGCGGCCCAAATTAGAATAATATTCTGTTCTGAGTCTTCTTCATTATTGGTATTGATGACCTGACCTGATTTTGGCCCCATGTACCCCTAATTAATTTTAGAACACAACTTGCGTTTATTTCTATTTAAATTGAGGATACCATTTAACCGATTCTAAAAATCCCTATAAATTTCCGTGCCCTGCTATTTGAGCCCATACCGATCATACAGCGCCCCCTGACCCTACAAAACACCGGACACCGAATCGTCCGCCAAATTTTTGTTATTTCATGTGTCTGTGCAAATACCCAAATTAAAGGGGGCTAATTTACAAATTGGCATTTTTGGTGTCAACACCTCATTGTTTAAAACAATGAGGGAGCCCTAATATTATTTAACTAGCCCTCACCCTTATTCCTACATGAATTATTTTTCCTCTTGACCAATCTGGACCACTCAATTAATTGGGTGCATCCTCACCCTTAATTTCACCCACACTCTCCCCTATATAATGACATGTTACATCAAACCCTAATTCCTAGACAACCTAGGAAACCCCACCCTCCTCAAGCCTCCACAATTCCTCTCTCCAACGTAGGCTTCCTATTTCTTCTTCTCTTCTTTCTTTTCTCTTCCTTCTCCTTCTTCCTCCTCCTTCTTCTTTATTTTTTCATTTGAATTCAAATTCAATAGGGGGAGGGGGAATACTGTTCATCAACATCTCCCCATACTGTTTTCGGCCAAACCATTCTCCGCCGGCCCCTCAGAACTCCGGCGGCCAACCCGCTGCTCACTCCTCCTCCCTCTGAACTCCGGCGCCCCACTGCACCGGCAGGCGCTGCCCGACGCGTCCGGCGGCCAAAGCCCGCTGCTCCTTCCCTCGCCGCTGCTGTGCTCCCCGACTCCCCTCCACGGCGGCTGCTCCTCCCCCGCCGGACAGTTCCCCGACGGCTGCTCCTCCCTCCATCTCCTCCTACCATCTACGATCACCACCCCCACCTCCATCATCATCTCCTAGCCACCACCACCACCAACAGAGATCCGGTCTACTCCGGCGTGGTCAGCCGACTCCCCGACCTGCACTCCGGCGACTCCTCCTCCCTGCTGTGCAACTCTCCCTCCGGCTACATTCACTCCTCCACCTCACTCGAGTCCTCCTCCAACTCCAGTCGGGCTCCTCCCCGACTCGACCCACAGCTCCCCGGCGGCCAGCTCTCCCTCCGGCCAAGCCGGCAGCAACCCCAGTAAGCCTCTCCCTCCTCCTTCTTCGTATGTATATATATGTATATATATACATACGTGTATACATTTATGTATATACTAAGATATGTATATGTATAAGTACTTATTTAAATAAATGTTAATACTTGAATATGCATATGTATATTATTTCTTTTGTTAGTATTTAATTGTATAATTATAGCATGTAGAATTAATTGTATAAGTATGTGTAATTAATTGTATAGGTATGTATTTAATTAACTGTATATGTAATTATGTATTTTAAATTAATGTTTAACAGTAGTTTATATATATACATGTGTTATATTGATATGTAAGTATATATATATCTATATATAAATTTATTTTGGTATAGGTAACCATGTATCATATATGAGTTTTAGTATTTAATGTTATATATATATATAATGTAATTGGTATATATATCTATATACATATTGGTATATGGATACTCTAGTATGTGTGTATTGATATATATATATACATGTATACAGGTATATAGTATATATATTTATTTGGTATATGATATATATATATAGATATAACAAATGTATTTTCCACTAAAACATATATATATGTATGTATTTTGGTATAATTACCTGTATATAGTATAATTATTATTTTGGTACAAATATATATATGTGTAGATATATTTTGTATGGGTGTATGTTTAATAAAAACATATTTTGGTATAAAAACGTATTTTGGTATTAAAACGTATATTTGGTATATATATATACTTGTGTACATATAGGGTATGAGTATATTTTTATTTAGTGTATATAAATGTATAAATGTATATATTCTTAAAATTGGGTGATGTATATTTTTCACATAAATAAAATATATTTCCACTTATGTATATATAGTTATACATATTTTGTATATAAATTGGTATAACAATATATATGTATTATGTTTAATTATTAATAATATGTTTAATTGGTGAACCTACTAGATGACCCTAGTTGACTAGTGCTATACCTGGCACGGCCCTGAGTTCGATGTTTTGTGTTGTGTTAGTATAACACCTGATGCAAATGTTGTATTGACATATTTAGGACTGTTGGATCCTCCAAACGATACTCTGGGACAGGATATTGGTTTTACCAGCTAAGGACCCAAGGCGAGTACATTCTCTGATTAGTTTCTAATTTATGATATCTCCTATGTTCACTGTATCTAGTGTAAATATCCATGCTTTTGACACGCTGGTTACACGGATTGGTATACACGGATCTCGTCATGAGATGTTATTCCTTATTCATGGTGTAGCTTGTACAAGACTCGTTTCCTTGTTATCTTGTGCATGTACAGACACTGATTCCCGGGTAGACTTGCTACCTCCCTAGGGAATCCCGTGCCATAGCGTACCATGATTGGATCCACTATACCGGTCGGGGGTGGGGAGTATTTTAGTGTAGATATGTGATCATACCCAACTTTTCATGCATCATAGCTCACCCCACATCTCACGTCGGGTGCGGCCTGACCATCTCCATGTTTTATAGCTGTTACGTGTGATTAGCCTGACCTCTACATGCATCATAGCTAACCAATGGTTAGCCTGACCTTACATGAATCATAGCTAATCACATGTAACCAGCCTGATCAAGTTTCCAAGACGATCACATGTTAAATCTAGTACTCATACACTTAGTCATAGGTTCTTGCTCATTGACATATTATTTCTTTCCCTGCATTTACTTACAGTATTTCCAGTATTTTTCTCGTACCTATACATGCTTCTGGTATATTTCCATCTAGAACTGCTACATAGTTTATATCATTAATATAGAACTGCTATTTAGAGATGTACTTTGCTCCTTCCTGACTGAAAAATATTTTTCCAGACTGTGACCTTAGTAGACTGGTTTCTGACACACTTGAGGATTGGAAGTTAATGATTGCAGGTATGATTATTTTGTCGTTAGACTTGTCTTGTATTTCTTGCTTGCCTTGATATCTTATCGTGCTTTAGTTTATGTGATTGAGTATTTCTAGCATTATTTTATGATATCCCCGTCTCCTTATGGAATTGGATATTCACGTGAGTTTGATTAGATAGTTACATGACCTAGACAGCGTTCTACCGTCGATGCTGCGGCGTAGGCTGGACGTACCCACGCACTTGTGCCACCCAAACCGGGTGCGGGTCGTGACAGCCAGGAGCTCTACTAGGCCTCCACCAAGGTGCGGTCGAGGTTCGTCAGTTGGGACCTCGCCAGGCATACTCACGGACACGGTAGGGGTTTCATCCGTTGCTGGTCTAAGGGAAGATTCTCTCATCTGCCCCGACCACACCGGCAAACTCGTACCACTACCGGAGGCAGTAGCGGCGACGACATCCTCAAGACGGAATACCCCGGCACCGCCAGCCAAAATTGAGGGTCCCTCCCTAGAAGGCAAGGAACCCCCGATCAGGAAAACATCCTCGACAGGCGAAATAGCAGGTTCCTCTCTGGGAGCCTCGATGCCAGGAATTCGAAGAGAACGATTGACCGTCCTCTTCCTCTTGCGAGAAGAAACCTCCTTGGGAGCAGCATCCCTTCGCTTCCCAGAGACTACCAAAGCCCCCGCAGGCAGAGGTACTTCACACCACGGCACCGTCACCAATGGCTCATCAGGAGTAGCGAACTCCTCACCCTCGTCAAACGAAACCGAAGGGACTTTGACTCTTCCCCCAGGCGTGGAAGGCGGCACCCTAAAACTCCCACGCATGTCAAAATCATAGTGGAAGGTGTTAACCGCCACGTAGAACTGGGCATACGAATATAGGATGCACAGCTCCGTGGAGGGTGTGACGACCGGCACGGTAAAGATTGCTCCAGTGCATCCCATGATGAAATATCGCCATCCTCTGGCTCCATCGATGAGGCCGCCCCTGGACCTGAAGCTGGTAACGGCATTGCCCACGTACAACTGGTCGTACCCAAATTGCCTTAAAAACTGACTAGGCAAGTAAGGCTCGAGGAAGCAGTGATCTTCACTTCTATACAACTAGTGGGAAGGCCTGATACAGATCAACCACTTGAAGGCCTCCGGAGAAAGATTAGTCTTCTCTCCACCTAAATCCTCCAGCCTGATCCCCGATTGATTACGATGTACTGGAGAGCAATGCAAAGGAGCTTCCAGCCATGACTGAGGCCCAGTGTCAGCCTACAGTCTAAAACTGTGTTCACATTCCAGGGAGAGTCCTTATAATTCAGCAGGAAGCTACCCCCCGGGCTACTACCGGAGCCAGGGGACATCACCCGAGGGTTGTGCAGAATTAACCATCCCATTAAATACAGGTATGGTAATTCCACCCTGGGAAAGCTTTCACGCCAAGTCTCATCGGCGAGCAGCCCGTCAGTCATGGCCCTCAGGCCAGCCTGTATACGGCACACCATAGCAGGGAGCAGGCCCAGTCTTGCCCCAAACACCAGACGTACCGCGGGCCACAGGATGTTCCGGTGAATACGGTCCGCAGATGCAGTACCGGGCACCACTACTCGACGCAGCCATATGGAGAGAAAACCAGCCAGCTGGGCTTCCTTGGACAGAGGTCTGCGGCAACGCCTCAAGTAGCTATAGGCCTTAGTGCCTTCGGGATACTTTCCTACCCCGTCGTCAAGAATCTGGTCCGAAGCCTTGGCGTCATCCATAAGAGCCTTGACGACCTGGGCACTAAGCACGCCTAAACAATTTACGGGCTCATCCTTGCCCCCCGAGACTTTCTCCGGCTTGGCGGCCCTGGCCCGGTGGAAGAAGAGGTAGGACGTCTACTTGGTAGTATGGGCCAAATCAGAAGGCTCATCATAAAAGGCCGTGCACGCGAAGTAGTGGCACATCAGCTCCTGATACACTTCTACTACCCGAGGGTCCGAATCCTCCAACTCCCGATTAGTGGGGACGTACTCTTCATATGGGGTATCCCCCATCGGCAGCCTCGAGATCGCTGCCATCTTATGGAGGGCCAATCCTAACTCCCCCAGCGGAGTGGCGAAAGTCCCAGTGAGCGGAATGTATCGCTCCATCAGTGCCAAGTACAGGTTAGGGTTAGGAGGCTACCCAACACTGGTCGCACTCACAGCGGCATACAGCCCAATGCACTCCAGCTCTCTCTAACAGTGCTTCAAGGCCCAGTCAACAAGGCAGGCCCATCGACAGTTTGTTGGAGTGATCCATCCGTTGCATCAAGGATTCTCCTTGGGATATACTCCCCCTCGCCCCATGAAGTCGTTACAGAAAGTCGGCAACTGGACCGGCTGGATCACTAGACTGTCCTCGCTCGGGGCACTGCCCGGGCTCTCCTCGCTCGGGGCATTGCCCGGGCTCAGTCCCCTGAACGACGTCACGAGGCCAGAAGGACGACTGACAAACGACCCCTGGTCAGCTCCTTTCAGATGAAAGATCTTCCCCGGTTTGCCGTGAAGATCGGGCGTCAGGTTCCACGACATCCACCTAGGGTGTGTCGCATGGAAGAACGCCGAGATGGGATAATCCCTCGGCATAGTCGGCAGGTACAAAACCAGGTTCCCGGCAGGAAATACCCAAGGTTCTCTCTTAGGCTTCGTCTGGGACCGTTTATCGATCATGTCCCCAAAGAGAAAAGCTGGCTTTATGTACTGCTCCCCGTCTATATACGTCAGGGGCTCCCCGTTAATCATATTCAGCAGCGTCCGCTCGCCGTGGGCTGATATCAAAAGCCCCCTTCCCTCAGGATACTGGGGTCCGGAGATGGGAAATGCCACGTGGGACAGATCCTCCAAATAGTTCGAGTGCAGCATCCCGGCAGCGGAACCCATCACCTCAGCCAGTGGAGACTCACCCAAATTAACTGCAAAAGTGCGAAAAAAACACGTCATTACGAAATCTTGCAGCATGGGGATCCAGAAGCCACAGTCTATGCTTTAAGCCAAGACTGTACAAATTTGGCCATTTTACGCAGGAAGTCTCATCCAGAGACGTAACTGGCAGCGTATTATCCGTGCTTTACGCCGGGCTACCAAAAATTCTAGTTATCACGCCGAAGGTTCCGTCCCCAGGCGTAAAACTAAAATTTTATAGTATACACCAAGTTTTCAGCAGTCGGAGCTGTTACGCCCAGAACTGGGAAAATGATGGAGCCCTTACGCTGGCACATTAGAAATATGGGCGTAAAAGATGAAAACGTCTCCGTGCATCATCTTCCTCAAAGAGGCTATCAGCACAGAAGACGACCTAGCGCGGTCACGTTCAACGTGTGTGAAGGATTTTTCGTCATTCTATGTCATCCAAAAAGGGCTCTACCTCTAAGGCCGGAAGCGCTGCTCGTCGGCGGGATACTTTGCTCAGGATGAAGTTCGCCTTGCCCAACCGAAGACTCCCTCGCCGGGACGGAAGAATGGGAAGAAGAACCTACACTCTTTCCCTTAGCGGAGGGGGTTTACTTCGGCGCCATTTCTGAAAACTCTGAGTGCTCGGAGAAGCAACGGAGAAAAACTCGAACAGACGAAGACTCTCTTTCGCAGCAGACGAATGGAAAGTTTTCTCTCCAAAATTTGAGATATATATAGGGGTCGGATCGACTCCTCGAATCCTCGGACGAATTCCTCGAAACCCTAACCAAATCTTGCAATTAATAGTTGGTTATGATTGGATGCTACGTCAGCCCACTACTCTCGAAAGACGGACAGTCAGCAAATTCGAAGAGTTTTTGTGCAAAGCAGGTTCGTGGTTCTACGCTAAAGAGCTTTCTACGCTCGACAGCAACGGATCTACGATTTTACGCTCGCAAGCTACAAGTCTATGGTTTTACGCCCGGATGCCTTTTTGTGCTCAGTAGCTTTCATGCTCGAGAGGCTACAAACCTACGACTTCACGCTCAGCAGTTACCAAACCTACGATCTCACGCTCGGTGGCGTTTAGTTTACACTCGGAAGCAACAGGTCCACATACCCTACGCTCGAAGATTTCTTTCTCTAAACAGGCTACGAATCTACAGTTCTACGCTAAGGGGCTTTCTACGCTCGACAGCAACGGATCTACGGTTTTACGCTCGCCTGCTACAAGTCTATGGTTTTATGCCCGGATGCCTTTTGTGCTCAGTAGCTTTCATGCTCGAGAGGCTACAAACCTATGACTTCACGCTTAGCAGATACAAACCCACGATCTCACGCTCGGTGGCTTTCTACGCTCAATAAGCTATGAACTCAGGATTCCCAGCTCATCTACACGACGGATCTCTGACTTTTCGTGTATCCGGACGAGTTCTCCAAGCGGTCAAATACAAAGAGTTCACACAGAAGATACTCGTTCTTGACCCAAAGCATCCCAAGTACCCGAAGCATGCAGAGTTCAAACATTGAGAAATTACTCTTCTCGGGTCAAAATTGGAGGTTCATCCAGACTTCAGTCTGAACATCTCGTCTATCAAGATGGCAATTCAGTTTTTGACGGCCAAAGCCTCGACCCTGTTCCAAGGGATTTTCGAGAGATCATTCTTGAAGACGAAGTCTGAACAAAAAGTTCTGTTCATCAGAGAAACTCTACGCGGTCCCTCAGTCCTAGCAACAGGACAGTTCCAAATATTCAAAATGCTCAACAGCGTTCTATTAACAGGGCCTAGTACTCTTTTTATCAGAGTTAGCGTAAAGAATCAGACGTGTCGAAGCTACACATATTCAGACTTCACAGCAACATATGGCAAAGACGATCATATGCAGAGAAGAAAGACGACTTTATTAAAAGTTAAAATCATAATTACATATAAGGGAAATCCTGTCTACAGGGGTTTTCTTTATTTTCGTGATTACATATGAGGGAAATCCCCTCTACAAAGGTCTTTCTCTGCTTTCATGGCTGTTCATGACCACCACAGTCATGAACAAGAAGATCCTCCATTCGCCATGGCCGATCCAGTTGAGGTTTCTTTAAACCCAACTCAATCAGGACGACAGATTACGGTTTGTCTGATCTCGTCCGCAGGGGTCTCAGGAAGAAATAAACAGTCTGCAAGCTGTCTAGTCCAATGCGACCCTTCCTTTCTCCTGGTGCAATGCCATACGAAGTTGCTGATTATCCCGAGCAAGGAAGGCTAAGATATCCTTCCATGATCTATCGTTGTAATGGACACTTGCTCGAAGACGCCGTCTTTCTCGGCTCCTTACATGCTGGAAGAACATGGTCTTCTTCTTCCTCAGGTCGACCCGACGAACTCCGGCGATCATCTCAGCATGGTGAAAGGAAATATGGGAAGAAACAGGTTAACTCCTCAGCCCTTTTATAGGCAAGCGAGGTCACACCTACCCCCAATAAATCCGCTATCAAGACCGGCCTGAAAGAACGCGTCAAAACTTGACCGTTTTAACGCTCCACTCAGAAACGTTTTGAGTTACGAGGGGCCGTTCATGCTTCATTCAAAGCGTTTCAAATTTTGATGAATTTAAAAGCTTTGAAGGGGGTCTTGTAGAAGCATGAAAAATACGCTGGGAGGATCTACGCGGCATCTTAATACAGAGCAGCGTAAGCAGATGCCTCCAGAGCCGTCGAACATGCAACCGAGCTCTTCCGCCAAATACAGCGTGAAATATGAGCTCAAAGGACCATCCGCGTAAGTATGGTACGTCCAGGCTGCCCCAGCATAAAAAAGAGTTCTTTATCGCCTCCATGGCGTAAAACTCAGCCGCTCTCAAAAGCAGCTTAAAGCGTACGAGGAACGCTTCGTCTTCCCCGAAACGAACCTGTCAAGTCACGCAGTGAATCTGACCCCTGACTTCTGACAAAAAGTGCTGCACGGCTACCCAGACGATAGCTGGAAACAGTGGCAGACCCCTCGGGACGCGCTCCACAGTATGATGGCAAATCTCTGCATTTAATGCAGAGGATTTGGTTAAAATATCACCAAACCGTCGCTCACTGAAGTCCCCCCAGCATAAACCGCTCTTTCGCGTGCAAGGGAATACACCGCCTTGTTTTACACGGGCAGACGTGAGTTGTTTACGCTCCACAGCGGACAAACCGCCTACCACGTCAAAAGCTGCACGTTGCGCAGGGCTCGAGGCACGTCTCTGCGATTGGCGGACAAGGCGGTAACAGCCTTCTCGAGGCACGTCTCTGCGACGAATACACAGGAGAGCTGCAGACCTTCAAAAATACGCCTCCGTATTTAATGCACAGAATGATGGAGGATCTCTGCATTTAATGCAAGGGATTTGGTTATATCTTCAAAAGCCGTGATTCCGACTAAAGACGTCCACATCAGCATTTTGGCACGGTACACAGCGGCTTCTACGCCCAGGATCTGTGCCTATTCGGCTTCAACGTCCGTTCGGCTTCAACGCCCACTCAGTCTCTACGACCATTCGACTTCTATGCCTGCTCGGCTTCTATGCCTGTTCGGCTTCTATGCCTGTTCGGCTTCCATGCCTGTTCGGCTTCAACGCTTGTTCGGCTTCTATGCCTATCGGGCTTCTACGCCCACCCGGCTTCTATGCCTACTTGGCTTCTATGGCACGATGACAGACATCGGCTTTTACGCCCACCTCTTCTACACGGGGGATACCTACCTACGTGGCTTTTACGTCGTGATCTTCGTAGCAATTGTACGCGTTGTGTCCCTTAGTTGGACCCGCGTTACACGCTCATTCAAAAGATCATCCATACGCAGGCATTGGTTACTTTAACCGTCGTGTAAAAGGGTGCTGTGTTGTTCGCTCCTCGGTTTTTACACCAACTGAGTGGTCACTGTCACAAAAACTCTATAAATAGAGACCCCTATCAATGGGAAAAAAGGTCGACAAATTAAAAGATCGAACAATTAAAGACTCAGAGAAGAGGTCGAACAATTGAAAATCGAGCAAGGAGAGAGGAGATCGAGAGAGAGAGAGAGAGGAACCCGAAGCTCGGACAAAGGATAGGGATCGGCGACCTGGGCATCGTGCATCCACCCTTTTCTGCAACCCCCGAGGCTGCTTCCTGTCTTCTACGGTGCTTCTTTACCATCATGTGGTCCAAGGGCTAAAGTGATCGACTGCAGATCAGACACCTATAGCAATTTATACCCAGATTAAATAAATTGTACTCCCACATCCTCGTATAGGATTACATTGTACAAGTTTGTTTGTAAACCAAAGAAGGCGGGTTCTGTGTAAACCCTATATTGAATACATTTTCATTCTTTCGTTTTCTACCACAAACACCTCCCACCAATCATGCGCACGCAGTTTCAGCTGAACCGATGCACAGGCCACTCGCTTGGATCCCCTGATGCCAACCAGGTTGAAAAGTCCTTCCAGCTTAGCAATCCACCCCATCACCACGTCCGGTTCTGCTCATCCATTGAACGTTGGCGGATGCATTTTAGTGAACTCTGCTGCACGGCAGGAGTTCCTTGCTGGAGGCTGAGTCTCTTAGGACTCATCTTCTACCGCCACGGTCGGCGACGTGACAGGAGTCACTATAGCTGTCCCGTTATTGGGTACCAAGGATGCAATCAATTGCATCATGGTATCTATCTACTTCTGCTGAGCAGCAAATTGTACTTGTTGCGTAACGGCTTGTTGTTGCTGCACCTCCATAAGATGCATCAGCTGTTCCACCATTCCGGTAGAACCCGCTCCTCCGGATTCTCCTGAACTTGCTGGATCGCTCTGAATGGGCTGAGCACTGCTGGCAGTTGCAGTGTTCTTCTTAGCCATGGCTACAAAAGAGAGTAGCTTGTTAACATTCCAAAAATGATAGATTTTTATATCTATGGGCTCATTGTATAGGTGACTCATCTCATGCAGCAGACGCCGAACGCAACTCAATTGAGAGGCGCATCAAACTCCTTTATAGTTTTTTTAAAATCCCGTGGAAGTGAAGCCTAGGCTCTGATACCAATATGTCATGCTCCTATCCCGAAAGGGTCAATCATCCTCGCTGGATCCTTTACGGAACTGATCCGTCCTCGCTGGGGCGTGATGCCGTACGAGCCTAGAGTTACGCTCGTACAAGGCAAGAATTTGCAGTATTAGGAACCCATTTTGAAACACAATTTAGAAAACACATTCACAGATATTTGAACACAAATGCAGGAAGAAACATGCTTTTTTATTGATAATTCAAAGTAATTTACATAGAGTTTACATTGATGCGCCTCTCGGCTATTTGATTTGCATTACAAAAGATAACTCAAAAGGCAGGGCGCGCTCCATCAGATAGTCCATGTCGTTCATATATTATGCCCTTGTATAGGTTGAAAGTCTAAGCCTCCAAAATGATCTGACTCCAACTATACTTTAAAATAGAGGTGCTCCTAACGCCTCCTCGTCTATCCACTAGCGTTGCACCGTCTGAGTGCCTGAAATAGTTGCCCATAACGTGGGTCAGTACTCAACTTGTACTGGTGAGCGGGATGAACCCACTCGACTAAATCGATACTAGCTTATTAGGGGCGAGCATGCATTAAGATGACTTCTATAAAGAAGCAAGTGAATTTAATTCATATCAGTTGCATGTTTTGATAGGAATAAAAATAGCATTGAATCCAACCAGTGCATCAGTTGCTTACTCAACCGATGCACGCCTTCCCTGCAATAAAATACAAGTATACTTACCATCTGCACAAGATAATAAATTAGCATATATTCTATTCTATGCGGTCATTGGTGTGATTGACACCTTAGGGACATGTTCTAAGCATTAGCGGCACGCCCTATCAGCCCGGGTAGCAAGCTCTGCTGGAGGTCCCACAATGCATCGTGACTAGCACGAATCAAATATTTCCCTCCGGATTGATACGGTTCCAGTGCCCCGGAAAGCCGTTTCGAGGAAATGCCAAACCTTGTGCACAAGTTGTCCCAGACCATGCAAATGCATGAATAATTCATATATCATACAATGCATCCAAATAAACAAAAGAAGTTAAGCAGCAATATATATCTCATACAACAGTTCATATTTTCTCAATGCGTTGTTCCAATTTTGGTATCCCATAGTCCAAACTCTATCCGAGGCACTAGGCCGCAACCAACAACCAATTTCCTTTATAAACAAACTCAAGTTATAAGGTGTACAAGCATATAGTAAAATTAGTCTACAATTCCCATGTTCCTTTCTTAGTGGCTGGTATGCATTATGGCAAAGGATTTCCTAGGCGTCCAACCGGGCATCATCGAGTGAACATTTGAAACATTAGAGATATGGGCATGAAGAAGTAGGAAAGAAGGGTCCAAACCACTCACTGGTTAAGGGAAAAGGTAGCTGAAACAAGGAATCCCGCCTAGCGACGATCAAACGTCAGTTACGCGGACCTGCACAGCTCAAGCACCAATTAGAAATCTTGCCTATCCTTCCTTGCCGAACTCCCCAAGAATCAAAGCTCCAAATGATAAAACCAGCAGCGAAAACCAAGCAAATCGAAAGCAACACCAAATCAAAAATCTCAAAGCGGCAATCAAGAAAACCAAGCAACCAAACACGAAAACTATTGGACTCGTTTCAATAGAGGCCTTTCCATGAGTTGGAAAGGATCATCGTATTTTGTCCGTGGCAAGAAGATGCCGAAGATCTAAGCTACGACTCAGACGGACTAGCCACAAACCCAATTATATAGTGCACATCCCGGTCGAATCGGGATTTGAGGTACTACAATTGTTGTGCTCCAAATATTGTAGCAAAGGTAAGGTGCACCAAGAGTATAAATTAAAGAACCGGTCTTGATAATCCCTAATTTCTAATCCTTAAATAACCTGAAGCTAAACCAAATTCTCACCATATCCAGTCTACCTAAAAAATTATTCAGGGGGCTTACATTGGGACAGCTTGCCAATACTCCAGTGAAGTTGTCACTATTTGAGCTTCTTCGAATCTCCAAAGACAATCGGGTTGCTCTGAACGAGGCATTGCAGAATGTCGACACCCACGTGGCGCAAGTCAAGATGCCAGCTGAGGATCCTGCCGCATACCCCCACTAAAATAATGTGATGTAGGTGATACCCAATACCATATTCTTACAACAAGATATATTGCTGAAGAACAATCGGCACGATTATCCTCTGAATTTTACAGGGTACATCAACGACATCAAGGTGGACCGGATGCATATCGACCCCGACTTGTCTATCAATATCATCCTGTTAAGTCTGTTTCAGACTTTAGACATCCCGATGCATCGTCTGACAGCGACCAATACTGCCATATTTACCATCAACGCTGGGAGAAGCCACCCTTTGGGCAAGATTCGCTTGAAATATCATATCGGTGGCTTAAAAAAGAGGTCACCTGCTACGTCATAGACATAGACGTATCCTTCAACATCTTATTGGGACGTCTATGGATACATCAATATATAATCATACCGTCAACCCTGTAACAGTGCTTGAAGTACGTGGACGATCACGGCGTCGTCAAGACAAAATTTATCAACGTTGAACCACTTAAAAGGGTCGAGGCATACTACTCTGAATTGATCCTCTACAAGTAAGTCCACCCATATGAAGGTGGAAATGATGTCGATGATAAGGCAGATACCGGGATAACATCGAACGAGCCCTTGAGTGTCCATCTCAAAGCACGTGCTTCCGGCACAGCTCCTCCCCTTAGGGTAAAACTGTATAGGAAAGCACCCGAGCCTCTGGTCATTCGCCTCCATAGATCGAGTTGACCACCACAGAAAGATCCAGCACCTACTATGACTTTCAAATCTTGAGTGGTAAAGCTGCACATGAGACCTCCAAAGCCCTCACTTGTACTAGGGGTAGATCTCGGAAAGGATGAACTGGAGGAGTATGTAGCTGCTCATGCTAACGTCCCTTCTCTCGAAGATATAATTCCGGAAGATGAGATACCTTATTTTATCAATAAAGGGCTATCTTTGAACTACTCAAATATTGCACATCTCAACAAGTTATATTCCTTTGAGCACGGTCTGGGCCTACACCTGCATACATAGGTGACTACCACCTATGTAGTGAACTGAATTCTCTCCAGCCAAAATTCCTACTTCATAGTTCCAGTAAGGAAGAGGGAAGACAAACTCATCATCTTCGGCAGAGTAAAAAGTCCTCAATCCTTTGACCCAGAGGAACTGTAGCCAGAACCAGACACCGGTAAGATGCAACTTTATCGTTATAACTCTCGAGCCAAGTAACTCATCCAGAAGATAGGATATGATCTGAAAGTCGCTAGGGGCTTGAGCTACGGCAAAGGCCGACAGCTACCTCTGCGTCTGCAGGATCCTGCAGGCAAGCTCAAGGATTACTATCATAAGATCAAGCATGACTTAGGGTACATCACGCCTCCCATAACCCCCGAAGGCTCCAACGAAGAAGATGAGTTACACTCTCACTCGTTAAAATCTTCCTCTTAGGATTTTGATACCAGTATCACGAAGATTCTCAAGCAAACATTGTCTGCCAATATGGTGTTAACTGACCCTGAAGAAGACGACGAGGATCCACCGGGACTCTTTAAAGTAGAGCCGTGGGCCCAATGCCTAGACGCATAATGGAAGATATGGTTCGAAAAATGAGAACCTTCCACTGAGGACAAAGTCAAACAAATTGATCTGGGCGATGAATCCTTCCCTAAATCTATCTTCATCAGCGAGAGTCTGTCCAATAAGGATCGAAAATCCCTGCTACATCTTGTCAAAAATACATCGGTATCTTTGCCTGGAGTTACGAATATATGCCTGGACTAGACCCCCAAATTACAGTCCACAAACTCAATATCTTGCCAAATGCTAAGCCATTCAAGCAATATAAATAACAATTTTGGCTAGACATCATGAATGCCATCAAAGCTGAAGTCAACAAACTGATAGCTAGTGGCTTCATCCGAGAAGAACAACATCCGGATTGGGTAGCCAATATCTTCTCCTTCGTCAAAAAAATAAGAAGATCCAGATCTGCATGGAACCTAAATGCGACATGCCCTAAGGACGAGTTTTCTCTTCCGATCATAGACATAATGAACGACAAGACTTGTAGCTTCGAGCGCATGTCCTTCATGGACGGTTTCTTAGAGTACAATCAAACAAGATATTTTCTGACGATGAGAAGCATATATCATTCTAAACGTCGATAGGAGTGTACTGCTACACAGTCATGTCCTTCAATCTAAAGAATATATGTGCTATATACTAGCAAGCTCTGAGCACCATCTTTCCTGAACATCTACGCAAGACGGTAGAGTTTTACATTGATGATGTCACCGTCAAGAGTCACTCTAAAGATGATCACCTCCGGGACTTGAAGACTGTGTTTGACCTCATGCGTTCAAACTAGCTTAAGATAAATCCCACCAAATCCATATTAGGAGTCTCCAGCGTTAAGTTCCTCGATTTTATCATAACTTCGAAGGGTATCCACGTAAACCCTGACAAAACTAAAGTAATCCTTGAAATGCGCCCACCGAAGAACCTCAGAGAACTTCGTGTCCTTCAAGGAAGATTGGCATACATTAGGAGGTTCATATCAAACCTCTCTGGACATCGTCAGTCGTTCACTCACATTATGAAGAAGGGAGTCTCGTTTGTCTGGAACAAAGAATACCAGTACGTCTTTGATGACATCAAGGAGTATCTCATGAATCTCCCAGTATTGGTGGCTCCCGTTGTGGGAAGACCTTTCTTACTATATGTGTGGGCAATGGATCACTCCTTCGGGGATCTTCTATCCCAGAAAAGTGATACAGGTCATGAACATGCCTTCTATTATCTCAGCAGAATAATGGTCGACGCAGAGCACTGGTACAACCCTATCGAGAAGGAGTACCTTGGTCTAGTCTTCTCCATGCAGAAGACCCAATATTACGTGGTAGGACAAACTATCCATATGATCTCGTGAGTTAATTCGCTCAGGGTTCTTACGACTAAATTCGGAGTGCTCAACTCTCGCCTAGCCACATGGACAATACTGTTGTCACCAAACGACATGGTATTTATCCCACAAAAGGCGATCAAAGGCCAAGCATTGGCAGATTTTCTCGCAGCCCATCCTTTACCGGAAACCTCAAAGCTCTACGAGAAAATCCTAGATGAAGTAGTGGACTCAAACATGACCACAAGCGTAGAAGTCATTTGGCGAATATTCTTCGACAATGCTTTAAGAACAGGGCCCAAAGGCGATATTATCGCTGACATCGGGATAGTGCTAATTTTCTTATATGATCTGGTCATCAATCGCGCTTATTCTCTCACAGAGCCAAGCTCCAACAATATTGTAGAGTATAATGCTCTCATCTTTGGGCTCCAGCTCACTAAACAAGTGGGAGTTGACTACTTAGAGGCCTACGGTAACTCCAAATTCAAAGTCAATCAAGTCCGATGCGAGTACGAAGTCCAAAATAAAGACTTAATTCCCTACCACCAATTCGCATTCGGCATTATCTCTACCTTCGAGGGGTTCTTCATAGAGCACGTCCCTTGACTGCAAAATATCAAGGCTGACATCCTGGCTGGCCTTGCAGCCTCTTTAACTGTTCCAACCAATACTCATGAACTGATCACCGTGGTCGATCAAGAGCTGGTCTGCCCAAAAAAAATCTCTGTTTGTGCCTGAGCTACTCAGTACAGACAAGCACCTACTCCTAAGACTGGAGACTCACATTCATCGACTACGCAGTATATGGAATTCTCTTCGAGAACCCAAATAAAGCCACTTCCATCAGAAGTCGTTCTCTCCGGTTCTATTACGATACGACTACCAAAATATTGTATCGTCATTCCTACGGTGGTCTTATGCTACGATGCCTATCGAATACAGAAGCAAGCCAGGCTATCCGTGAGGCCCACGATGGGATATGCAGTGCCCATTAGCCCAAACCCAAGCTACAGGACCATCTTCTGAGAATGGTTTAATATTGGCCAACAATGGTCTCGGATGCTGTCAACTATGCAAAAAAGTTCCATGTGTGCCAAATCCATGCTGATTTTATCCTCCAACCCTCGGAGATCCTACCCCTGACCATTGTGCCTTGGCCATTCGAAGCCTGGGATATGGACATCATAGGACAGATCAGTCCACCTTCGTCTAAGGGATATCGGTTTATCCTCACTATTACCGACTACTTCTTCAAGTGGGCGAAAGTCATACCACTCGCTAAAATAAAAATAGCAAAAGTGATCAGCTTCATCAAGCATCACATCATATACCACTTTGACTTGCCACGAAGGATCATCCATGATAATGGTCCACAATTTATAAGTCATACTTTTTATCGATTTTGTGTCAAAAACCAAATTCAAAATATAGCCTCAACGGCCTATAACCCAGCAGCAAATGGTCTGGCAAAAGCATTCAAAAAAACCATTATAAAGCTACTCAAGAAGTTTGTGTCATCCAATAAGCACGACTGGAATGAGAAGTTGGGTGAATGTCTCTAGGATTATCGCACAACGGTTCGGACACCTCCTGGCAGTATATCATTCACCTTGGTTTATGGAAGCAAAGCGGTCCTCCTACTCAAGATCCAAATTTAGTCGCTCCGAGTGACTCTTTATAATTGATTGACCATTGATGACAATCACCTCCGACGGCTACAAGAGTTAGAAGTACTTGAAGATAAATATCTATTAGATCAGCAGCATATTGAGCCGTGCCAAGTGCGCCTCTCGGGAGCCTTCCACAAACAGGTCAAGAAGAGGATTTACCAAGTTGATGAACTCGTCCTGACAATAAGAAGGCCAATAGTTATGACCCAAAAGAAGGCAAGCAAGTTCCAACCCAAATAAGAAGGCTCGTTCGTCATAGAATATGTATTCTCCAACGGTGCCTACCGACTGAAAAAATCTAATCGCGACTTGTTCATGATGTCCATCAACGATAAGTTCCTAAAAAATAACTATATCTAAGGCTAGGCTTGTACTTATTCCTGGCAAGACAATAAAGATGTATAGGGTTCCCACTCCTTGTTCATCCCCATCGAGTGCCTATGAACGACATTTCTTTACAAGCCATTATCAGTATTCAGGATAACTGGATACGCAACGGATAATGGATCCTCAAAAGTTCCCCAGCGGAGTAGTCTTATGGTCCATCTACACACTCCTGTATGGACCACCCAAACTAGTCTCGTTAGACGCTAGTTGACGTCCATATTACCTCTGAGCTATCATCCTAATGATCTCCCCAGTGGAGTAATCCTCAGGTCTATTCATACTCCCGGATAGACCACACTCAGCAAACTACTCCTCAGTGAGTTTCTTGGATATTGGTTCATGCTCATATTACCTTTGAATAATTGCCTTAACATTTTTTCCCAGTCGAGTTTGTCAGGTCCATATTACCTCTGAGCAAATTTTTCTAGTTGGGCTATCGACCACATTACCTCTGATATCGGTCGTCATCTCAACTTATCACCCGTACTTAACTCTAAGTACGCAGCCGTGTTAAGTCCACAAAATTTGCCACATCTATATCACCTCTGGCAGGGCTTATCTCGAACCTATTACTTGTACTCTAGTGTACAAGAAGTAATAGGTCCACCAAAGATCCCCTAGTGGGATATCCTCAATGGTAGCAAACGGTTAACATCCATATTACCTCTAAACTATGAGCTGCCTATGTTATCCATCTAAAGAAAACTGCCACGTCCATATTACCTTTGGCTTATTTCCTTTTTCTTCTACCAAAATATCAAAATCGAAACCTAACCTCTTGGTACGACTATCGATTATCTCATATCCACGTTGCCTCTGAGTTATTGTCCTCGCATCCTCCCCGGTAGGGTTTTCTATCTCCGTCTTACCTCTGAGATCGATCGTCGTCTAAACTTAGCATCCGTACTTAACTGTCATGCCCCAGTCCCAAAATACGTAGGACTAGGACACGTAAGCATGTCAGCCATATGTATATGGCAACTCCAATATATGAAAACCATAACACATGCGTACGCTGTAATATGAATAACAATTCACAAGTGGTATATATATATGTCACATGGCATAACTAAATCTCATCCACATAAATCAAATATAAATGAATAACCAATATCTATGAAATTAGATCTTAATATAAAGTATCTAATGATGGTAGTCGGATGGAAAAAAATCCACTAACGAACTAGAATATAGAATAAACAAGATAAGTAAAATTTCTGAATATCAACTAAAAATCATGGCTCGAAGAGAAGACCTCCTCGAAGTATACGTAGCAAGTCTAGATCTGCGCTTCTGCGAATACTTATGAACATCTATACCTGGAAAGGGACCAGGTCCTCAGAGGGACATAACAAGATACATAGAAGCATGCCATAAAGTAAATACTGTAAAAACTCAAGGGTGATCTAACCAGCTAAGTGAAGTGCACTTTGAAGACAACCTTGGTACGTATGGGTAGGTGAAAAGTATAAAATATAGCGTCGAGCTAGAGGCTAAGTATCTGGCATTAGCTGTAAATTGGATGCCAGATGTATATGCTGACTATATCTCCGATCATGATAGCGCGCAGCTAGTAACCTCTGTCGGATGTATCGACAAGCATATACGCCCATAATCGGGTAAGACTATCCCATAACCGGGTAATACTGGCCCATAACCGGGTAAGACTGTACCATAACCGGGTAATACTGGCCCATAACCGGGTAACACTGAGGCTCACGGCCCCGCAATTTACTCATAAACTACGGCAATCAAATGTCTGTCTTATATGCCTACTAATTGTCTTTCCCGCCCAATATCAATGTACAAGTCACGAACACAACATGGACATCTCATACTATAATGCAAGTCTCTAAAGAAATAAATAACTAAGCTAAATACCGTCACACGTACTGCTCATACTGATGGCCAGTCAGTCATGAGGCATGCTTTCCTACATGAACTCATTCTGTGATGTATAATGATACATGTCAAGGCCTGGGGAGTCATACCGATAACTCCACAACTTTAGTTGGGTCTACTAGACACTAAGTCGGACAAAAGTCCTAACGTCAACACCTTCGTTGACTACACCCGAGTCTCTCTTGGATGCGTACAATTAAAATATAAACATGCACCTAATAATAGAGAATTTAAATAGTACAAGGCAAGGTATACTTGCCCGGCAAGAAGCCATGTAGTCCCAATATCCGGCTCTGGAAGTCGTGTAGAATAATCCAATATTCTCGGGATCAGCGTGCACAGGAACAAAAATTGGGGGTGACTGCTACAGGTTATCTGGCAAGGGTGACGGGTCCATGATGAACACGAGGATAAGGGTGATTAGGTCAATGATGATGATCGTAATAGGGTTGATGATAATTACCAAGGTGATGATGATAGAAATTATGATAATGGTGGTGATATAGATGATGATGGGGATGATGGTGATGACGAGGATGATGATATGGACGATGGTGATGACAAGGACGATGATTGGGATGATGGGGATGACGAGGACGATAATGTAGATGATGGTGATGATGAGGATAATGATGTGGATGATGGTGTTAATAGCAATGGTGGTGGTGATGATAATATATGGTGGTGATATTGATGATCATGATGATGGGGATGATGGTGTTAATAGCAATTATGGTGGTGGTGATAATGTATGGTGGTGATGTTTATAATCATGATAATGGGGATAATGGTATTAATAGCAATGCTGGTGGTGATGATAATGTATGGTGGTGATATTGATGATCATGATGATGGGGATAATGATGTGTCGACGGTGCTACTGTTTCGGCCAGGGGGGAAGGTTCGACCAGAAGGAGGAGGAGGACAGGGAGCAGGGAACGGGGTGGTGGTGCTCCGGGCAAGTCGGGGAGGAGATGAAGTCATCAAGGAAGATATCAGGAAGATGGCAATGGTGGTGGTAGTGTACTCCGGTGATGGAAGGAGTCGGAGAAGGGGTGGCTGCTGGCGGTATAGTGGTGTTCAATGGTGATGGTGACTCGAGGAGAAGGAGATGATGACGATAGCGGGGTGGTGACTGAACTCCGGTCAGGAGGATATCCGGTCATGGTGGAGGAGGAAGACAGGGAGATGGTGGTGATGGGTGGAGGTTCTCAGGGAGGCAGGAAGGTTGATGACAGTGGGTTGTGGTAGTGGTTGAGGCTAGCGGAGGCTCGGGGAGATCCGGCGAGTGGTCGGAGGGAAAGAGGGTGGTGCTGCTGGCGGCGAGGTGTACTAGGACTGTGGTCGAGGCCGACGGGGACTGGATCTCGGGGACGAGGAGGAGAGAAGAGAAGGTCGGGGACGAAGGTGTCTCCGACGAGGTCGAGTCGATGGTAGCAGGAGAAAGGGGCTGTAGCGATTGGCGATGGAGGAGATAATGAAGGTGGCGGCGAGTCGTGTCGAGGGTAGAAGAGGACGGCGGGTGGTCGGAGTCGAGTCAACGGTTGGGATCGACTGGAGGAACGGGGTGACCGTGGGTCTCCGACGGGCTTCTCGGTGCAGCGAAAAGATGAAGGCGGGTGAGGGAGGTCGTCGAGAGGGTGGTGGTGGTACGAGTGCAGCAGGGCACGACGGAGGGAAGAAGACGTCGAGGGAACGGTCCGGCGAGGCTCCGGTGATGGGTTGGCCGGGAAAGGAGGTAAACAGTGGTTGGGGATGGGGTCGGCTGAAATAGGGTTGGGTTTTTGAATTTAGGATTTGGAACAAAAATAAAGAAAAGAAAGAAAAGGGGTTGTATTTATATACATGTGTAAACTAGGGTTTGTGTTGACCTAGTGGTTGGGCTTGGTCAACACCCTTGGACTTGGACTTGGGCCTTGGGCTCACATGGGGATTTTGGAGGGCTATAATTTATATTGTTTAAAATCCAAGGATAGGTTTAATTGAGGGGGCGATGTGCGCATTGCACATTCCAAAAATTATAAAAAAAAAATTATGAAGGGAAAAGTTGGATTTCTTCATGTATTGTCCAATGGTGTCGGCACCTCAATACACTTTTGCATAAAAGTGCCCAACAATTAGAAAATTGTGCAAAGACAAAAATTGGGTTTTAATTAATTAACTTACCGCGCAAGGTATTCCAGAATTAATTAGAAGTACATAAGGATAAAATTAGGTGGGACACAAGTGTCATGGACATAGAGGATTCATTGTAGAATATTATCATAATTTTGGGTTGCACAAAACGGTCAAGATTGTATTTCCAATTTCGATTAGAACGTACAAGAGTATAAAGTTAGAATTTATTTAGAATTAAGAAGTAACGTCTGCGACATTTATTATGCGACTAAAAATTAGCACAACAGAGTATAATTATAAGTTATACCAAGTTTAGAATAGAGGGCGGGCATGTCTAGGACAAGGATGTGAGGTTTGTAGGAAGGCAGTGGCTAGTGTAGTGGTCCAATTATCGAAGCAACGGTAGGGTGCACTGAGTGATTTAATTACTGTAAATTAAATAAAATTTTGTGTTCTAATTCTAAATGGGGTTCAAACTAGCCCTAGTTTCACTATCTAAGCCAAGTAGGCCTAATTTTGGGTGAGAGGGTTTACAATCTACCCAACTTAAAATAATTTTGTCCTCAAAATTAAAATAAGGCATGGTTTCTCTTTATCTAATATCACTTGGTCACAATCTAAAATAATTTACCTCAAGTTTTAACAATGCAGTTTCTACCCAACTTAGAATTTACCCATCTATCACCTAAGGCTATACATCTAAGAAAATATTCCTTTAATTATTTAATCATGTTATTCAATCCTCAAAGTTTTAACACTAAATATATCATATATGATATGCCCTTAACCAATTATAAAAGAGAGTCACCCAGTCATATGATTAGCCTATGGGGTATATCTAGTACTTATCTGTGTATCAACTTATACTCGACACGAGCGTTCATCTTTTCGGAATAAGGGAAGATGAAAGACAATAATAAAGAGTTCAAGGGGGACGTCATAGGATAGAAATATGGGGATCAAGGCATTTAAAGAATTCAAAAGGAATTGTCAAGGCAGTTGTGGATTGAAATCCTACTTTGGTAATTCCTATTCACATGCTCGTATCAGTATAGTTATGTACTTGATATGATATGCTCTGACATATCTTGAGGGCAAGTATATTCATCTGCTAGTCAACTATATATCTTAATCCACGTAAAGTAGTATTACGAAGGGCGAACCAAATGTACTAAGGTTAGCTAGACCTTAATATACTGATTCTGATTAGAGAATATATTAGTAGGCGTCCCCAATAATACAATATCATGATCAAGCTCGATAAAAGAATAAGCTTATAAAACTAGGCTATAATAGCAGCATAATTCAAGGTAGGTAAGAAAATATAAGTACGCTAGATTATGATGAGAGAAGTTAAAAAAAAATTTCAGTTCACAAAAAGATAAGACTCTACAGTCTCTACAATTGTTATACTAACTCCTTGTCTAAGTTGCTAGTCGACCAAATAGGAGTATGGACCTCTAAGTTCTACTGGCTGAATAAATACTATCTTTTTATGCAAGTCTATAGTTGGTGTCATTCGGTTATACTTCATCAATGGGTTAAGAGGACTGTGTGATACTATGTGGTGAGGCATACTACCCAACTAAAAATAATTACTACTACTGTACTGTCTTAAGGATACCGTAGAAACTTCTGTTAAGGTCTACGAGAAAAGATCTTGGTACTTATTAGGGTATCTTCTTACATTATATAGGTCATGGTCATCATAAGTCTTAGTCATAGTGCTCATAGAACAGAAGGGTTAACATTAAGAATGGAAGCGTTAGGTGGCACGACAGAAGAACATAATTAGTCGTCGCACAAATAACGAGCGCTAGATTTTCAAAGGAACAAGATTTGAAATTAAATAGAAAGGCTCTAGATAATATCATGGTTGTCTAAGGGAAGGTGGTTTACTAACCTCTGTATTCGGTGTATGATTTAGGAAAATATTATGTTATTTCTCTTGGCTTCCTAGAGTACTGTCTGCTAGCATCAAGACAAGAATTTAAATGTATAGTTCTATAATACTATCTCACTATAAAATTTAGGATTGGTACTAATATTCAACCTTGGATTTCTATCGGTTCCTCAATACTAGGGTCAAACACTATGGTCAAATTTCAAACTAATCCTAGTAGCGTCTGTACTACTCTCAAGTCATTCATAAACAGATCAAGGGATAATGGTAAATCAAACTATAGGTAAGGGATGCTAGGGTTCATTAGGTATTCTAACTCAGTGATGTGTCATTATCCTAGTTGTACTCTTAATAGGAAGGTTACCCTACTTATTATCTAACAACAGGGACTTCTATATTCTAGCAGGGGCTATACTCAAGGAACTATTAGGGAAGCACATGAATCATGTATGATGCAGCAATTCAAATAGAACAGATTGGAAGGAAGGTGAATCATAGTCAAATGTGGATAAGATCCTATACTCTAAGCCTAGGTGCAGGCTTGCTTGGTACAGTAATGTAACCGAGACAATATACTCTTGACCTGCATAGGCCACCACAAAAATATGTCACGCCCCAGTCCCAAAATACGTAGGACTAGGACACATAAGCATACCAGCCGCATGTATATGGCAACTCCAATATATGAAAACCATAACACATGCGTACACTGTAATATGAATAACAATTCACAAGTGGTATATATATATAATATATATATATATATATATGTCACAGGGCATAACTAAATCTCATCCACAAAAATCAAATATAAATGAATAACCAATTTCTATGAAACTAGATCTCAATATAAAGTATCTAATGATGGTAGTCGGATGGAAACAAATCCACTACCGAACTAGAATATAGAATAAACAAGATAAGTACAATATAAGAATATCAACTAACAATCACGGCTCGAAGAGAAGACCTCCTCAAAGTATATTTAGCAAGTCCGGATCTGCGCTGCTACGAATACTCATGAACATCTACACCTGGAAAGGGACCAGGTCCTCAGAGGGACATAACAAGATACATAGAAGCATACCATAAAGTAAATACTGTGAAAACTCAAAGGTGATTTAACCAGCTAAGTGAAATGCACTTTGAAGATAACCTTGGTACGTATGGGTCGATGAAAAGTATAAAGCGTAGCATCGAGCCAGAGGCTAAGTATCTGGCATTAGCTGTAAACATGATGCCAGATATATATGCTGACTACATCACCGATCATGATAGCGCACAGCTAGTAACCTCTGTCGGATGTATCGACAAGCATATACGCCCATAACCGGGTAACACTATCCCATAACCTGGTAATACTGGCCCATAATCGGTTAACACTGGCCCATAATCGGGTAACACAGAGGCTCACAGTCCCGCAGTTTACTCTGAAACTACGGCAACCAAATGCCTGTCCCATACGTCTACTAATTGTCTTCTTCGTCCAATGTCAATATACAAGTCGCAAACACGACGTGGACATCTCATACTATAATGCAAGTCTCTAAAGAAATAAATAACTAAGCTAAATACCGTCACACGTACTGCTTATACTGATGGCCAGTCAGTCATGAGGCACGCGTCCCTAAATGAACTCACTATGTGACATATAATGATATGTGTCAAGGCCTGAGGAGTCATACCGATAACTCTACAACTTTAGGTGGGTCTACTAGACACTAAATCAGATACAAGTCCTAACATCAATGCCTTTGTTGACTGCACCCGAGTCTCTCTCGGTCACGCATAATTAAAATATAAATATACAGCTAATAATACAGAATTTAAACAGTACAACAAGGCAAGGTATACTTGTCTAGCAAGAAGCTATGTATCCTAATATCCGACTCCAGAAGTTGCGTAGAATAATCCAATATTCTCGGGGTTAGTGTGCACAGGCACAGAAATTGGGGGTGACTGCTATAGGTCGTCTGGCAAGGGTGATGGGTCCATGAAGAACACGAGGACGAGGGTGATTAGGTCAATGATGATGATCGTAATGGGGTTGATGATGATTATCATGGTGATGATGATAGAAATTATGATAATGGTGGTGATGTAGATAATGATGGGGATGATAGTGATGACGAGGATGATGATATGGACGATGGTGATGACGAGGACGATGATTGGGATGCTGGGGATGACAAGGACAATGATGTGGATGATGGTGATGATGAGGATGATGATGTGGATGATGGTGTTAATAGTAATGGTGGTGGTGACGATAATGTATGGTGGTGATGTTGATGATCATGATGATGGGGATGATGGTGTTAATAGCAATTATGGTGGTGGTGATAATGTATGGTGGTGATGTTGATGATCATGATGATGGGGATGATGGTATTAATAGCAATGCTGGTGGTGATAATAATGTATGGTGGTGATATTGATAATCATGATGATGGGGATGATGATGTGTCGACGGTGCTACTGTTCCGGCCGGGGGGGAAGGTCCAACCTGAAGGAGGAGGAGGACAGGGAGCAGGGAACGGGGTGGTGGTTCTTCGGGCAAGTCGGAGAGGAGATAAAGTCGACGAGGTAGATATCAGCAAGATGGCAATGGTGGTGGTGGTGTACTCCGGTGATGGAAGGAGTCGAAGAAGAGGGGGCTGCTGGCGATGTGGTGGTATTCAATGGTGATGGTAACTCGAAGAGAAAGAGATAATGATGATGGTGGGGTGGTGACTGAACTCCGTCCAAGGGGATGTTCGGCCAGGACGGAGGAGGAAGACAGGGAGATGGTGGTGATGGGTGGAGGTTCTCAGGAAGGCAGGGAGGTTGATGACAGTGGGTTGTGGTGGTGGTTGTGGCCAGCGGAGGCTCGGGAAGATCCGACGAGTGGTCGGAGAGGAAGAGGGTGGTGCTGCTGGCAGCAAGGTGTACGAGGACAGTGGTCGAGGCCGGTGGGGAGTGGATCTCGGGGACGAGGAGAAGAGAAGAGGAGGTTGGGGACGAAGGTGTCTCCGGCGAGGTCGAGTCGATGGCAGCAGGAGGAAAGGGATGTGGCGAGTGGCGATGGAGGAGATGATGATGGTGGCGGCAAGTCATGTCAAGGGTGGAAGAGGACGACGGGTGGTCGGAGTCGAGTCAACGGTTAGGATCGACTGGAGGAACGGGGTGACCGCGGGTCTCCAGCGGGCTTCTGGGTGCAGCGAAAAGATAAAGGCGGGTGAGGGAGGTCGTCGAGAGGGTGGTGGTGGTGCGGGTATAGCGGGGCACGGCAGAGGGAAGGAGACGTCGAGGGAACGGTCTGGCGAGGCTCCGACGACGGGTTGGCCGGGGGAGAAGGTGAACAGTGGTTGGGGTTGGGGTCGGCTGAAATAGGGTTGGGTTTTAAGTTTGGGATTTGGAAGAAAAAAATAAAGAAAAGAAAGAAAAGGGGTTGTATTTATATACATGTGTAAACTAGGGTTTGTGTTGACCTAGTGGTAGGGCTTGGTCAACACCCTTGGGCTTGGGCCTTGGGCTCACATGGGAATGTTGGAGGTCTATAATTTATATTGTTTAAAATGCAAGGATAGGTTTAATTGAGGGGGCGATGTGCGCGTTGCACATTCCAAAAATTATGAAAAAAATTCTATGAAGGAGAAAGTTGGATTTCTCGCTTTTGCATAAAAGCGCCCAACAATTGAAAATTTTTGCAAAGACGAAAATTGGGTTTTAATTAATTAAATTATCGCACAAGGTATTTTGGAATTAATTAGAAGTACATGGGGATAAAATTAGGTAGGACACAAGTGTCATGGACATAGAGGATTTAGTGTAGAATATTATCATAATTTTGGGTTGTACAAAACGATCAAGATTGTGTCTCCAATTTTGATTGGAACGTACAAGAGTACAAAGTTGGAATTTATTTAGAATTAAGAAATAACGTCCGTGACATTTATTGTGCGACTAAAAAGTAGCACAAGAGAGTATAATTATAAGTTACACAGAGTTCAGAATAGAGGGCGGGCTTGTCTAGGACAAGGATGAAAGGATTGTAGGAAGGCAGTGGCTAGTGTAGTGGTCCAATTATCGAAGCAACGGTAGGGTGCACTGAGTAATTTAATTACTATAAATTAAATAAAATGTCGTCTTCTAATTCTAAATGGGGTTCAAAATAGCCCTAGTTTTACTATCTAAGATAAGTAGGCCTAATTTTTGGTGAGGGGATTTACATTAACACTAAGTATGTCAGTAGTGTTAAGTCCACAAATCTTGCTATGTCCATATCACCTCTGGCAAGGATTGATTCGAATCTATTACTTGCACTCAAGTGCGCAAGAAGTAATAGGTCAACAAGAGATCCCCCAGTGGGATGTCCGTAAAAAACTACGGTGTTATGCTATGACAATACTACCTCTGGTACAATACCCAAAAGTCCAAAACATAAAATAGGACAAATACAAAGAAGAAATTCTAAAAAATGAGAGACTTTATTGATTAATATTCAAGATAATGAGTACATATGGCAAAAATCTATTACATTCAAGGATTTTTTATTAGTATTCAAGGTCATGAGTACATATGATGGAAACCTATTTTAAGGGTTTCCATGAAGTCTCGCTGATACGAACCTTTTTCATTAGAGGCGCCCCTCCTTACTGTCGTTGCTACTGACAAAAGTCGAGCCCGTAGCAGAACTAAATGCTTTCTGGATCATCCCTCCATAGTGCAAACCTCAGTAAATGGAAAAGACCCCATACTGATGGATAGCGAGGGAGGAGAAGGACCAGGCGCTCTTCAACCATGTGGAGAGACCGAAGACAGGAATGGCAATTAATCCAAATTTTGTCATCGATACCGTAGTCTCCCGGCCGGTAGCAAGCCGCATAATGGGAAAAAATATAGCTAGCATGTTGTATAAACATGGACAGCTCCGCGCAGGATACAGGATGTCCATCCTCGTCTCCTGGATCAGTTCTTGGCGAACTGTTCTCATCTTTTGGATCAGTTCTTGGCAAACTGACGCATAAGGTTGGTCTTTAACCTGAACAAAGGGTGTTATGATATTCTTCCATGCTCCATCATGGGCAGTACGAGGGAGAACAATGCCTGCACAAGTGTCACGACCCGCACCTGGTGTAGGGACATGAGTACGTTAAAGACGCCCAACCTACGCATCCTCATCGATGGTAGAACATTGTTTGGGTAGACTATACTATCTAATAATAATGATCATCAAGATATATAATGCCACTAATGAAATATGAATACTCAATCATAGAACTATAAGATGGAAAAATGCATGAATATGATATAAAGAACTGAAGAGTCAAAATATAACTCACAAGACAGAATATAATATCAAATGAGTCTTAAATATAATAAAGTACTAACTGTCAAAGCTGGAGACAAATCCAGTACAATATAAGCCTATCTACTAAGCTACTAGTAAAATGTCGTCTGCCTTAACCGGGATGAGTCACTCCTAAGCCACAGTCTTTAGCTCTAAACTAATTATGTCCAGAGGCACATAGTAAGTAGGATACCATTCTTCAGTGTCATCTAGAAAAAAATATATCCAGTCGGGATTGGAGAAAAGTACACCTCTAGCAGCAGTTCTAATAAATGATAAAAACTATATAACAGTAAATATAGAGCATATACCAGATGAATAGAGAAATATAATAAAATAAGAAATACAAAAAATACATACAAGAGGTACGAACATCATATAGGAAATAAAGAGATACCACTATCTAAGTGAGTGAGTAATAGTGACAACATGTGATCGGCTTGGGTACTGCTCAAGAACCACGGGCTTGGTTAACCATACGTGCGGTGTATGAGTAATAACATGCAAAAAAAAACAAGAACTGTGGGGGTATGATAACATATCTACACTAAATACTCTCCGCCCTAACTGGTATAATGGATCCAACCATGGCACGCTATGACACGAAATTCCACAAGAAGGGCGCTAATCTTCTCATGAATCAGTGTCCATACATAAAGAAGAACAATGGGGCTTGTACAAAAAATATGCCAGGAACTACCAGAAATAACATCTCATAACGGAATCCAAGAAATACCAATCTGTGTAACCATGTGTCAAGAAATCAATGATATCTATACTAGATACAAGAAAATAGAGGATATCATAAACGAGAAACTATCAAAGAATGTACTTGCCTGGAATCTAGTAAACAATATCAAAGATATCCGAAATGGTGCCTCGGATACCTAAATATGGAATATTATATCAATAAAAGATTTTGTAATGATAAATAAGTTAAACTAGTTCAAATCTAGGTTATTAGACCAAATCTAAATCAGTAAACAATATCAAAAATATCCGGGATGGTGCCTCGGATACCTAAATATGAAATATTATATCAATACAAGATTTTGGAATGATAAACAAGTTAAACTAGTTCAAATCTAGGTTATTAGACCAAATCTAAGTCAAAATAGTCAAAGTAGGTCAACTCCAGGTCAAGCTAGTCAAACTAACTATTACTAGTTGTATGAGTCCATATATAAGTTATTGGGTTGATATCCATATGATACAAGTCATATAAGTTGAAACCAGGTATTAAACTATCTTATGATACCAATAGTAATATATACTTACACTAGTTATTAATACTAGGTAGTATATACATGTATACCTTATACTGGTATAATTACCAATATTTATATTACCACTATAATATTACTTGGCTTTGAGCCAACACGGTATCACACTACCTACACCCTTCTCTTGATACGCATCTCCAATACATTGAGTCAACTCCATTACCTTAACATTACCTTGGTAACACAAGGTGATACCAACCTAGACTAACTAGCTATGTAATATATATATATATATATATATATATATATAACTTACACAACATTCTAACATATATCTAAGCTGCTGCTACTTGCTGTTTACACAGCAGTAGACTGCCCCCCCTCGACTGATCCGCCGTTACTGTCCCGACCTACTAAACACCAACTGCTGCTGTTAGCACAACAAGCAACCCTACTCAACCGTGTCACGCCCCAATCTCCCGCAAGCTCGATAGTCCCTGCTGAACGTGAATCACCACGTTGCAGCCTCCCGCAGGACAATCGTTCTCATCGGGACGTGATACCGTACGAGCCTGGAATTGCGCTCGTACAAGGCGATGTTGTCAAACACCAAATGTTATCATTGAAACAACCAAGTTGCAGCGGAAGTCAAGTATTGTGTACCAAGCACACAATCAGAGTAATACGCAGCGAAGCTCACGATAGGGTCCAAATGAAATACCCCGAAGGCAATGCCACATAGGCGATGCCACGGAGACGATGAAATGCTCTTGCTCTTTTCTCTAGCCCACAAAGGTACTTACAGTTCATACATTGTCACGCCCCGATTTCGGCTAATCGATAATCGTCCCCCGGGCGTGATGCCGTGCACGCGTAGGGTGCGCGTGTACAAGGCCTTAGGCATAAGGATATTCTTTAGAATAATGCAACAGAGTGGACATATAAGATAACACAAGGTTGAGGCATAGAAAAGTTTCTCTTTTATTCATAATGAACATCTTTTTACATCGCTTGACTCAAAAGTATAAAATGCCCCACGGGCTTACAAACTTGGACGCAAAATAAAATAGCTGATCCATACATTATGTCCCTTTACATAGATTTAATAAAGCACAAAACACCTTGGGTGCGAGTAAGCACCATCGCCTTAGCGATATTCAGCAACGGAGAGAGTGAAAGGCTTCTAGCTTGAGCCTCCAAAAGTCTTGGCTACGAACCGCCAAGGATCCCAAAAGTCCGGAGAGAACTTCAGCTCCTCGCCGCGTTGCCTTGCGCCGGGGAACCTGCTACAACGAGGGTCAGTACTTCGAAAAGTACTGGTGAAGGCTAGCTGCTCAACTTTACTAAGCTCATGAGATGAGATCTAATGAGTATGCTACAATTATGTTCTTAGGTGGGTTTCTATTCTTGCCTAGATCAGATTTTATTTAGCAGGTATGCAAGAACAAAATAACATAACTCCACATGCCACCGTTCGGTGACTTTACCTGTACCGTCTGAACCACCTGTACAACTTACCATAGCCTTCCCTGTCACGAAGACATAGTTAGTCTGCACAGTTTAAATATACACAATATCTTTCTTTGTTGTTTAGGAGCCATCATGGGTTTAGTCTGGGCTGGCGGCGACGCTTGCAGCGCGGGTAGCTAGCCCCGCTACAATTCCCCGCTCCCTGTGCTAACTTATTTTAGCACGACTAAGAAAGTAGATTCCGCCCGGGTCGAAACGGCCCGGTGCCCCGGTAACCGTTCGCAGGAACCTGGATCCCTTGTGCACAAGAATTCCCATGACCATTTCTATGAACCGAACTTCATAGATTTACTTACTAGCGATTTAAAGAACATCATGTATGAAACTGCTTTACTGTACTATCACAATCAACCAACAAGTTATATGAAATAACATGCAGCAGTTTATAAAAGAACACTTTGAACTATCAATAAATGCCAACCCATTAAACACCCAACGAACATGCATGCATCAATGAATTTATGCAAGATTTTGTATGACAAGCAATGGGTGTTCCAAGCCTACTTCTTATCTTATCTTGTTATCCAACTTGTTACTTAATTGGTATCGTTTGATTGAATGCACAACTGAGTCAATTTTATTATGAACGGAGCCCTTGGAAAGAAGGTGCTTATCGAAATAGAGTCACTCACAAGTTGGTTGAATAGGAAGAAGAAGGAGAGATCTCTAAGACTCCGCTCGCGCGTCATCTACACAATCACCTGCACGCACCAACGGATGATCAATACCTCCTGCTTCGGTCTCCAAGACTCGATACGAAATACGAAATCCTAAGAACGAAAGCAATGAAATCCATTAAAACCGTTCAAGAAAACGCAAGTCATAAAACCCACAAGAAAGCAACCAAGCGGCACGAAAACGGACAAGAAACCAACGCAACGGAAAGGCCCCTCTCGACTCTGCCGCCGAGTCCATCCTTGAGGCACAATCCATTGTATATGGGACCTGATTCTGAAGAAACCAATCCATAACGAGGAAAGGATCTTAATTCAATCTGTCCCGTTCGGACGGTCGTAAGTATTTCTTGGCCGCGCTCCCCGAATAGGGGGAACGGGGCATTACATCATAACCATCCAAAAGAAAGTTTCGTCACGAAACTTAGAAATAGAACCTACCACTAAGGAATAATGAGGGGAACCTTTCCCTCATATCAGCTTCAAGTTCCTAGGTCGACTCCTCGACCGAGTGGTTCCGCCATAGGACGCGCACTAGCGAGACGGTTCGGTTCCGCAACTGCTTCTCTTTACGATCCAAAACTTGGACAGGCTCCGCCGCGTACGACAAGTCCGCTTGCAGATTCAACTGCCCCAAGTCGACTATATGGTTCGGGTCGTGTACAAACTTTCTCAGCTGAGAAACGTGAAAAATATCGTGTACTTCTGATAGGGCAGGCGGCAAAGCAACTTGATAGGCGACCGGAGTAACCCGTTTGAGAACTTCAAACGGTCCAACAAATCTCGGACTTAGCTTTCCTTTTACTCCGAACCGCATGACTCCGCGCATAGGCGAGACTTTCAAGAACACATGGTCCCCTTCAAAGAATTCAAGGGGGCGACGTCGAGCATCGGCATAACTCTTTTGTCGGCTTTGTGCTGTCTTCAACCGTTCACGAATCAACCGAACCTTTCGGACGGTTTGTTCAACCAGCTCCGGCCCAAGGATTTGCCGTTCTCCGACTTCGTCCCAGCAGATTGGTGACCTACACTTCCGCCCATACAAAGCCTCGTACGGAGCTATCTCGATGCTGGACTGATAACTGTTGTTGTATGCAAATTCGGCCAGCGGCAGGTAGACGTCCCAACTTAACTTCAAATCGATCACGCAGAGGCGCAACATGTCTTTTAGTATCTGATTCACTCATTCTGTCTGACCATCGGTTTGTGGATGATAGGCTGAGCTGAACTTCAACTTGGTCCCCATCGCCAACTGAAGGCTCTCCCAGAAATGCGAGATGAATCGCCCGTCCCGATCTGATACTATAGAAACTGGCACTCCATGCAGCCGGACTATCTCGTCAAGGTAGGTCTGGGCGAGGCGATCGGCGTTCCAAGTACTTTTGATGGCAATAAAGTGTGCAGACTTGGTTAACCGGTCGACGATAACCCAGATTGCGTCGTTCCCCCGTTGCGTCCTTGGCAGGCCAACAATGAAATCCATGCAGATGTGCTCCCACTTCCATTCCGGGATAGCAAGATTTTGCATCTCTCCGCCCGGCCTCTGATTCTCTGCTTTTACCCTTTGACAAGTTATGCATTGGGACACAAAGAGTGCAACATCTTTCTTCATGTCGTGCCACCAGAAGGTCGTTCGGAGGTTCTTATACATCTTCGTGCTCCCGGGATGGATCATATAGGCTGCGTAATGAGCTTCCGCAAGGATCTCCTTTCTAAGTTCTGAATCATCGGAGACGCATAGCCTTCCTTTCACCCGCAATGCTCCATTTTCATCTACTGCAAAGTCCTTCGCCTTCCCCGCTAGAATCTGCTCGTGCATCTTCCTTAGGAAAGGGTCGTCTTTCTGAGTAGATGTGACCCGCTCTATTAGGTTAGGTACGAATCGCATTTGAGCGACCCGCGCGCCACGATATCGAATTCGGAGTTCGATGCCCATCTCTTCTAAGTCCCTTCGTAACCTGCGATCGACTGACAGAGATCCAACGAAGATCCGACTCAAAGCATCTGCTACAACGTTCCCTTTTCCAGGCGTGTAGTCTATCGTCAAGTCATAATCTTTTATCAATTCTAGCCAACGGCGCTGACGAAGGTTGAGGTCCGTCTGGGTGAATAGGTACTTCAAGCTCTTGTGATCAGTATAAATTCGACAAGGCACTCCATAAAGGTAGTGTCGCCATAATTTCAGGCCAAAGACAATTGCCGCTAATTCCAGATCGTGTGTAGGATAATTTTTCTCGTGCTTCTTTAGTTGCCTGGAGGCATAGGCTATCACTCGATCTCGCTGCATAAGTACACACCCCAAGCCTTGCCCGGACGCGTCGCTAAATATTTGGAATCCCGAGATCTCGTCTGGTAGTACAAGTAATGGGGCAGAGGTGAGGCGATGCTTTAACTCTTTAAACGAAGCTTCGCAGTCGGCGGACCACTCAAATGCGACTCCCTTTTGTGTGAGGCGAGTCAGAGGTAGTACAAGTTTGGAAAAATCCTTCATGAACCGTCTGTAGTAGCCCGCTAGCCCGAGGAAGCTTCGAATCTCGCTAACGGATGCAGGTCGCTTCCACTCGATAATGGCCTCCACCTTCTTCGGATCGACTGAGATGCCTCCCGCAGAAATGATGTGCCCGAGGAAAGATATACTACGTAGCCAGAATTCACACTTACTCAGTTTAGCATATAGCTGGTTGTCCCGAAGAGTTTGTAGCACGGTCCGCAAGTGCTCTGCATGTTCTTCCTCACTCTTCGAATACACCAAGATATCATCGATGAATACTACTACAAACTTATCGAGATAGGGCCGGAACACAAGGTTCATTAAACTTATAAAGGCAGCGGGTGCATTGGTTAGTCCGAACGGCATCACCAGGAACTCATAATGGCCATAGCGAGTTCGAAAAGCTGACTTTGGCACATCGTCTGGCTTGATCTTTAATTGGTGATAGCCCGAACGGAGGTCAATTTTAGAGAATACCGTGGCAGCTTGCAACTGATCGAAAAGATCGTCTATTCTTAGAAGAGGATACTGGTTACGAATGGTTGCTTTATTCAATTCTCGATAGTCGATGTAGAGCCGCAACGAGCCATCCTTTTTCTTTACGAATAGTACAGGTGCACCCCATGGAGATACACTAGGCCGAATGTATCCTCGATCTAGCAAGTCTTGCAACTGTACTTTAAGCTCCTTCAATTCTGCCGGGGCCATTCGATACAGCGTCTTGGAAATTGGTCGAGTTTCTGGGAACGTGTCTATAGTGAACTCTGTCTCTCGATCGGGCGGCATGCCTGGCAACTCGTCGGGAAACACATCAGGAAAATCCGCCACAACGGGAATAGACTCAACGTTTGCGCAATCTTGCCGAGTGTCTCGAACGGACGCTAAGTACCCTTCGCAGCCGGAGTGAATCATCCGTCGAGCAGACATTGCTGAGATCACCATGCAGGTATTCGACGCTTTCGACTCAGGACTGCACGTGAAGAGAAATTCGATCTCGCCGGGCAAACGAAACACGACTTCCTTTTTCGCACAGTCGATTGTAGCTGAACAAGCGCCGAGCCAATCCATTCCCAGAATAAGATCGTAGTCCCTTATGTCTAGAACTATCGCATCTAATGACAATCTCCGTCCTCCGATGCAAATGTTACCTTCACGACAGACTAAGCGAGCCGATAAATCTACGCCCGAAGGAGTGCTAACACTTAGGTTTAAGCCTAGCGGTGTCGTAGGGAATGTGTGTTCGGCGGCAAAATCCGCTGAAATGAAGCTATGTGTTGCACCAGAATCAAACAATACTCGAGCAGGTACATTATTAAAAAGTAATATACCTGACACCGTCGTGTTCGATGCAAGTGCCTCATCTCGAGTCAAAGCATAGACTCGTCCCTGAGCGTTTTGCGGTGCCTGGTTCGCTCGTTGAGTTTGCCCCTGACCCTGAGCTGAGTCATTATTCTGCTGCGGACGGTGTGAAGATGGATCGTTTCGAACAGGTTGGACAATTACGAGCAATGTGGCCCATCTTGCCACAATTGAAACATCCTCCTTTGCTCGCGCGACATTCGCTGACGTGGTGTCCTGGCTTGCGGTAGTAGGCACAATTCTGTCCTTGCCTCACGCCCCGGCCCCGCCCGGGCCGCCGCTCCGCCCTGCCCCGCCCTGTGTGGCCGGGAATTAACGAACCGGACACGTATCACCGTGCCTCGGCGCGCCGGACGCGAATCACCGCGCCCGTCCCGCGGGTGCGAGGGAGGAAGGGAGCCAAGCGAATGGCCCGTTCGAGCTTTCGGGGGACGTGATGCCGCACGGGCCTGGGGTTGCGCCCGTGCAAGGCCAATCGTTTAAGTTGATAGTTGGCTATCATCGCATCAATCGAGTAAGCAGCGGAAAGGGACTTGTTGTAATGCAATGCATTAGCAAACTGAGTGTTCGGGACAATCGAGGCAACTTGGGTTTCCTTTAGCAAAGGCACACGTTCGTTCCATACATTATGCCCCGTTATACGATAGCATTCTCGGGGCAACAATCGAAACCAGGATTCCGGGTCTTCGGGACTGTGGCACGCCTATCGCTTTCTCGGACGATCCAGTACCTGCGAACAAGTAAACTGTTGGTGGGTCAGCACTTTATACAAGTACTGGTGAGATAAATCAACTGAACAGAAACAAGCATTCACTCAAACAGGCACTAAGTAATCATGTTATAAAATATTACATTACTAGTGATCTTTCTAGTTTTACCTAGGTTCGTTTCATGCAGTTCTAGCAGAGTCGATTTACTTGTTTAGAAACATGTTTGGAAACAGAGTTTCATATTGAATATGCAAGCAAGCAAACCGTTCATGTTCAGGGTGTGCGCAGCGTGTCTCGTGCGACTCGAGGGTCTGATGCATAGCTAGACACACGATGCACATTCTTAGGGGCAGTCATTATCCAAGCCAACACAATGACTTAGCTATATGCAGGGCGGTCCCCGAGTATCTCAGGATCGGTAGCGGTTAGTCCAGCATACCAATGACTCTTTTATCTGATGCTAGAGACAGCTGTGACTCATGGTTGCTTTGCACTATCATGGTAGCAGCCGGGACACATGCAGTTCAGCTCTCCACCAATAGCCATTGTCCGACCGCGTGCGAATGCATGGAACACTATCAAATAAACTCTATTATGCAGACGAGACGAACCATCAGAATATACTCATTGTTGCGGGGCAATCCGACTTATCACTTGAACACGTTCAGGCACAGTATGGTTCTTTCGAAGCATAGACGATAGTGAACATATTCATGCACTCTAAGCAGGCGATACAGGATTCTCGTTTAGCAGACATTGATTCAAAGACAAGCTAGGTGAGTTCGTTCATTAACATGCAAGGCAGGTTCTATCATTCTCTTAAGAAAACATTGCAAGCAAAAACTCAGGTTATTTATTAAAGCGTGCAAGAATCAGAGAACGAAGTTTTGCCCACTCACCTTGATACATAACGCCGACGCGGAGCGGGACGTTACATACTTACCAACCAAAAAAAAGTTTCGTCCTCGAAACTTCAAGGATAAACTTCTCGATATCCCGAGTAGCGATAGTGCCGTCCCTCGCCGTACTCAATCGAAACAATCAAGCAATTCAAGTTCAGGAAACATTTTGCACTTTGAGAATATCTATGGACTTATTGTATGGAACGCACTTTGCAAAACCATATCGATAATATCTCAGAGTCATAGCAACGGTTTGGGCCAGCGAATCGATTTCGCTCTGATACCATTCTGTCACGCCCTGGCCCCGCCCGGGCCGCCGCTCCGCCTTGCCCCGCCCCGTGCGGCCGGGAATTAACGAACCGGACACGTATCACCGTGCCTCGGCACGCCGGACGTGAATCACCGCGCCCGTCCCGCGGGTGCGAGGGAGGAAGGGAGCCAAGCGAATGGCCCGTTCGAGCTTTCGGGGGACGTGATGCCGCACGGGCCTGGGGTTGCGCCCGTGCAAGGCCAATCGTTTAAGTTGATAGTTGGCTATCATCGCATCAATCGAGTAAGCAGCGGAAAGGGACTTGTTGCAATGCAATGCATTAGCCAACTGAGTGTTCGGGACAATCGAGGCAACTTGGGTTTCCTTTAGCAAAGGCACACGTTCGTTCCATACATTATGCCCCGTTATACGATAGCATTCTCGGGGCAACAATCGAAACCAGGATTCTGGGTCTTCAGGACTGTGGCACGCCTATCGCTTCCTCGGACGATCCAGTACCTGCGAACAAGTAAACTGTTGGTGGGTAAGCACTTTATACAAGTACTGGTGAGATAAATCAACTGAACAGAAACAAGCATTCACTCAAACAGGCACTAAGTAATCATGTTATAAAATATTACATTACTAGTGATCTTTCTAGTTTTACCTAGGTTCGTTTCATGCAGTTCTAGCAGAGTCCATTTACTTGTTTAGAAACATGTTTGGAAACAGAGTTTCATATTGAATATGCAAGCAAGCAAACCGTTCATGTTCAGGGTGTGCGCAGCGTGTCTCGTGCGACTCGAGGGTCTGATGCATAGCTAGACACACGATGCACATTCTTAGGGGCAGTCACTATCCAAGCCAACACAATGACTTAGCTATATGCAGGGCGGTCCCCGAGTATCTCAGGATCGGTAGCGGTTAGTCCAGCATACCAATGACTCTTTTATCTGATGCTAGAGGCAGCTGTGACTCATGGTTGCTTTGCACTATCATGGTAGCAGCCGGGACACATGCAGTTCAGCTCTCCACCAATAGCCATTGTCCGACCGCGTGCGAATGCATGGAACACTATCAAATAAACTCTATTATGCAGATGAGACGAACCATCAGAATATACTCATTGTTGTGGGGCAATCCGACTTATCACTTGAACACGTTCAGGCACAGTATGGTTCTCTCGAAGCATAGACGATAGTGAACATGTTCATGCACTCTAAGCAGGCGATACAGGATTCTCGTTTAGCAGACATTGATTCAAAGACAAGCTAGGTGAGTTCGTTCATTAACATGCAAGGCAGGTTCTATCATTCTCTTAAGAAAACATTGCAAGCAAAAACTCAGGTTATTTATTAAGGCGTGCAAGAATCAGAGAACGAAGTTCTGCCCACTCACCTTGATACATAACGCCGGCGCGGAGCGGGACGTTACATACATCATGCCTCCTATATCCAAGCAGCACCACTACGCCTGTGTACCTGAAATAATGCCCATAAACGTGGGTCAGTACACAACCGTACTGGTGAGCGGGGTAACCCACTCGCCTAAGCCGACACTAAGTAAAAATAGTGAATGCAAACAGTTATATGGTGATCTTTCTAGTTTGAATCCTAGATTCATTTCATGGCATAGGGATGACATGTTAAGGAAAGCTGTAAAGCAGTTTAAGCATGCAAGCATTCAACTCAAACCAAACGACAAGCAAATATATATAGCAACCCGAAGTAAACTAGCATGCAACCGTCCTGCTCTAGTCCAAGCAACACGATAACATATCGAACCATTCCCAAGCCTCAATATCCATCCTCAACCAAAATTTACAATCCAAATCTCACAGTGCACACTCTTGCCGAGGCAAGGTGGCCGCGCCTACACGAAAGCCAAACCAACAAAAGAAAAGCAAGCCATCACCTATACTATATGGAGTCACTGGCTAAAAGCCATAAAGGACATTGATCGGACCAAGATCAATAGGGCAATCCTACCCGATCCAGGGTTGGACAGCTACTCCCGCCTGGTGGTATCGGACTACCAGCACTGCGCCCAATCGTGCGATGCCCATTGTTTCCTCCATGGTAGAACGGTCCCGGTGCCCCGGTGCCTCATCCCGTTCCAGGAAACCAAACCCTGTGCCACGCAGGTTGTCCGTGACTATGCAGACACAGTAGGTATGACGAGAGGATCGAAACATTCTCGCCCCACCAAGCGATCCTAGACTCGTTCCATGAATTATCCAACCAAAACATCCATAACCATTCTTCCAACATATAGCCCAAGGTACCAAATCAAAGTTATTTCCATAGGCACAATGCCTCTTCTCAACACAGTGTTTCCAATGGTGCAACACCCATGCTCAAAGCTAACCCATGGCACAATGCCGTTTCAGTGGCACAATGCCTCATTCGAGGCACGATGCCCCATCAAGCGGCACAACACCCTCGCCGATGCAGTTGTTCGGTTTCGAACCACAACTGCTCGCTTTGTAAGACAAAGCGACCAAGTGATACTCGTACACGGATGCACGCTCGCTCGCCCAGATTCCCGATATTCCCAATGCATCAATGACTCATTCCAGCTATCCAAGCATAATCCCACTCAATCAACCAACTGCCTCAAATTTATAATCCAACTCTAGCTCCAACTATCCAACGCGTAAATCAATTCAAGCCACAAACCTACCAAGCCAACGACATCCACTCTATGTATGCCTCAGTGTAGTGATTCCCAATATTTCAGCCCAAGTGTTCAAGCCTTTACGTATTTTCCATGTTATTAGGCATGAAGGAGTAGAGGAGAAGGGAAAGAGCCCACTCACTGTTTGATCCCGTTAAGCATCCTGTCCTGCCGATACGGCCAATCCCTTGAACCCGTGGTCCGATGCAAGCGCGATCTACTCAACTGGTATGACCGTGCGAGCAGGCCGTGCTCTACAAATCATCTGACCGATCGGACTAAGGAAGATGGCATTATCATTCCAACCCAGCTATCTCAGTACTGCTCTGAACGAACACCTGAATTCCATCGAACCCGCTAGCCATCTGCACATGAAATAACTCAATCAATACTTTTTCCCAAAATCCAACAAATCAAATACAACCAGCATTTGTTTCATTCAATTCGACTCAGCATAATGTACCGTGCGGTTGCGGGCGTTACATAATATACCACTTAGAATCAGGTTCGTCCATGAACCGTGCTGGTACTCATTCCTATCACATGCCACAATCCAATTCCATGGATCTGCTCTATGCAACTCACATATTCACGATTTCTGACTCAACATCTCGCTCTGCTGAATGCTCATACAAATTCCATGAATTCCCACATTCTCCTTCCAGCTTAATACGAATTCCTCATATCGCTTAGTTTTGGATCGTACACATATTTAAGGCGTCCCTAAAATACATGCATTTCGGTCGAGCCTTGCGATAGCAAATTTGAACAAGTTGCAAGGGTATCTTTATGTTCGAGGCATCCATTTGCTTTACTCCCAATCAAACCAAATCCTGATTTCCATTCCAATATATTCGCTCGAGCACTATTCTCAAATATGATAATTTCCACCAACTCAATCCGTTTGTGTTCCAACTCAATCCATTCGACTATTTCTGAATCCGCACTAGCAACATCTCCAAATATATCTCATGCACCGAACGATCATCTCAACTGATACTACCCCAACTAGGCGACTTACCCAAATATTAACTTTGCTCTCATCAGCTCAACCAAACACCTCTTCCTCAATCTCAATACCTCGCTGGGTGCACATCTATATTAAGGTTCGTATGATCCACGAAGATCTCGCCGCCACGCCAAAGGGATAGTGTCACCACGATTTTAACATGGATACACTCGCCACAATTCCTAGGTTGCGCATGGAATAGTTTTTCGTGCTGCTTCCACTGCCTCGAAGCATAGGATATCACCTTTGCCTTCTGAACGAGCACGCTTCCCAGACTAAGTTCCGACATCTTGTAAATCTGAAGCAAATCTGTCCCTTTCAGTATTTGCAAGAATTAGATCTGAACGAGCTGCCACAATCATCCATTCATATAAATGCTATTCCCTTCCAGAGCACAATGAGTCAGAGGCGATGCCATCTACAGAAATCTGCGACTCTGAATCTCATCAGTTGACAAGGCTACTTCCACCATCGCTTCGATCTTCTGGCTGCATCTTCAGCTGAAGGCTATCCCAAGGATCTATCAAATCCAACACTCAGTCGATAAGCCAAATCTTATTGCTCACATCTGCCCTCGACGCATTCCCAAATACGCTGCCTCAAGGGTCGTTCTATGGGTCTACCATATTCAATCTCTGATCTGACGGGCAAGTCGCTAGGGTCAGCTGTCCCGAAGCTACACTCGATAATTGTAATCATCACGATGGACAGTTACTAAGAACCATGCTATATCTCATCTGCAAATCCGAATCAAAATTCCAACCATCCATCCGAGCGAACTTCCAAATCCGAGAATCGCGCTCGTTGAAACCGTCTTCCATAAATCCGCCGTTCTGTCCTGAATCCATCAAATTTTTGAATTGCCATGTTCGTCTTCTTGCACTACCACTGTAATGATTTCCGAAACCAAAGACTTGCTCTAATTCTTATCCGTTTGTCGCGTTCCATAATGCACGTCCAACTTGCTCTAGCAACACAGTGATTTGCTCCGACGTTGCTCCCACATTTAGCTATCTTCAAAAGTCTGTCCACCACAATCTTTTTGCCTTCTGTTGTTGCCATAATTCGTCCATGTGTTTCGGAGAATCCGTCTATGCTTGTTGCACCATCTTGCCCAAACTTCCACTTCCGCTAAACCTGAGTCGACTTCTCGAGCAGTAATATCCAAAATCTTCCAAGTTTGTGTGAATCCATCGCATTGTCCCTCCAAACCAAAATCGTGTTTCATTGCTCAACCAACAGCTCAAATGTGTTGCCCAAAATCGTAGTCCATGCTCGCTATCATTTGATTCACTCGTCGCTCGCTCAAGCGTATCCCAACTGTTCGTTCCGATCTCGTCCATCTTGTCAAGTCCAACAATACTTCCATTGCATCAGTCCGTTCTCGATATACTCAACTCAATATTCGCTTGCTCCATATTTATTCTTCCCAACTCAATGGACTTGCACTAACCAACATGTATTCTCAATACCCGAGTCCGTTCAGGCAATTCTCATTGATGTCCATCCAAAATACTTTTAATACCTTGCTCAATAGGTGGTATCCCATATACCACTCTGAATCAAGTCGCTACTCGCATTACGATTCCTTGCACTGATCCAAGATCCGTTCGAACCATCTCTTATGCGAGATCATGCCTTTCACAACTCAAGTCTAACATAAAAACTCAGCCAATGCAGGAACCATCCAACGATTTCCATCAATCTCGCTAGGCATGCTATATTCCATTCTCAATGCTTCTAGGTATTCTCAAAGCCGTCTGATACTTTCGCAATACGAGCAATCGTGCAACGATTGTCTTCCAAATATTCTAACCCAATACCCAATGGTTCCACACATTTATTGTACGAGCAACTCATGCAAACTTATCTTGATATTCTCAAACCAAACTCAAGCATGCTCAACCGATGCGCCACAGCCGAAATTCCAACTTCTATCCAACACAGTCGCTAGACGAGCAACTCGTGCAACGATCCATTCCCATCGAATGTTTCTACTCACAACATGCCGCATTACCAAAACTCGTATGCCAACCAACAGATCCATTGATGCAATCAGAAACTCCCTGAACGACAAGCCAAGCCAACCCAACGAAAGCTCTCAACTTGTTGCACAAATGCAACAACGCCAACCAACTTGCTGCACGAATGCAACAACGCCTAACGAGGCTAAGCGATCTAACGAAAACCAACCAAGGCAACACAACCAAGAACAACATGCAGCTACAACCAGCAATATATAGACTTATTGCATGAAACATCCAATGCGGCATCGAGTAGAGTCAAGAGCTAGATGACACGCGGAAGCTATTTAGAGTTTATGATGAAGCGAAGGACCAAGTCCGAGAAAATGAACCAGGCGCTCTGATACCAATTTATCATGCCCCAATCTTCCGCAAGCTCGATAGTCCCTGCTGAACATGAATCACCACGTTACAGCCTCCCGCAGGACAATCGTTCTCATCGGGATGTGATGCCGTACGAGCCTGGAATTGCGCTCGTACAAGGCGATGTTGTCAAACACCAAATGTTATCATTGAAACAACCAAGTTGCAACGGAAGTCAAGTATTGTGTACCAAGCACACAATCAGAGTAATACGCAGCGAAGCTCACGATAGGGTCCAAATGAAATGCCCCGAAGGCAATGCCACAAAGGCGATACCACGGAGACGATGAAATGCTCTTGCTTTTTTCTCTAGCCCACAAAGGTACTTATAGTTCATACATCATGCCTCGTATATCCAAGCAGCGCCACTACGCCTGTGTACCTAAAATAATGCCCACAAACGTGGGTCAGTACACAACCATACTGGTGAGCCGGGTAACCCACTCGCCTAAGCCGACACTAAGTAAAAATAGTGAATGCAAACAGTTATATGGTGATCTTTCTAGTTTGAATCCAAGATTCATTTCATGGCATAGGGATAACATGTTAAGGAAAGCTGTAAAGCAGTTTAAGCATGCAAGCATTCAACTCAAACCAAACGACAAGCAAATATATATAGCAACCCAAAGTAAACTAGCATGCAACCGTCCTGCTCAAGTCCAAGCAACACAATAACATATCGAACCATTCTCAAGCCTCAATATCCATCCTCAACCAACATTTACAATCCAAATCTCATAGTGCACACTCTTGCCGAGGCAAGGTGGCCACGCCTACACGAAAGCCAAACCAACAAAAAAAAAGTAAGCCATCACCTATACTATATGGAGTCACTGGCTAAAAGCCATAAAGGACATTGATCGGACCAAGATCAATAGGGCAATCCTACCCGATCTAGGGTTGGGCAGCTACTCCCGCCTGGTGGTATCGGACTACCAGCACTGCGCCCAATCGCGCGATGCCCATTGTTTCCTCCATGGTAGAACGGTCCCGGTGTCCCGGTGCCTCATCCCGTTCCACGAAACCAAACCCTGTGCCATGCAGGTTGTCCGTGACTATGCAGACACAGTAGGTATGATGAGAGGATCAAAATATTCTTGCTCCACCAAGCGATCCTAGACTCATTCCATGAATATCCAACCAAAACATCCATAATCATTCTTCCAACATATAGCCCAAGGCACCAAATCCAAGTTATTTCCATAGGCACAATGCCTCTTCTCAACACAGTATTTCCAATGGTGTAACACCCATGCTCAAGGCTAACCCATGGCATAATGCCATTTCAGTGGCACAATGCCTCATTCGAGGCACGATGCCCCATCAAGCGGCACAACACCCTCGCCGATGCAGTTGTTCGGTTTCGAACCACAACTGCTCGCTTTGCAAGACAAAGCGACCAAGTGATACTCGTACACGGATGCACGCTCGCTCGCCCAGATTCTCGATATTCCCAATGCATCAATGACTCATTCCAGCTATCCAAGCATAATCCCACTCAATCAACCAACTGCCTCAAATTTATAATCCAACTCTAGCTCCAACTATCCAACGCGTAAATCAATTCAAGCCACAAACCTACCAAGCCAACGACGTCCACTCTATGTATGCCTCAGTGTAGTGATTCCCAATATTTCAGCCCAAGTGTTCAAGCCTTTACGTATTTTCTATGTTATTAGGCATGAAGGAGTAGAGGAGAAGGGAAAGAGCCCACTCACTGTTTGATCCCGTTAAGCATCATGTCCTGCCGATACGGCCAATCCCTTGAACCCGTGGTCCGATGCAAGCACGATCTACTCAACTGGTATGACCGTGCGAGCAGGCCGTGCTCTACAAATCATCCGACCGATCGGACTAAGGAAGATGGCATTATCATTCCAATACAGCTATCTTAGTACTGCTCTGAACGAACACCTGAATTCCATCGAACCCGCTAGCCATCTGCACATGAAACAACTCAATCAATACTTTTTCCCAAAATCCAACAAATCAAATGTAACCAGCATTTGTTTCATTCAATCCGACTCAGCATAACGCACTGTGCGGTTGCGGGCGTTACAAACTGTGCACCATAATGTGCACAGTCCCAAGCTAACCCGATAGGCCCCCAACCATCTCATATACTCCTGGCCACCACCAAAACAGTCCTTCCATGTCAATGAGCACTGCTGAACTACACCTCAGTCCACCTATACATATAAAACACTCAAGACAGTCCATGAGTTCCCCATATCAGTCTGCACACTATATATAATACTCCATAATTCCCATATCATAAATCATACTCCAAATACATATATACATAGTATAAACATAGGTAGATCAATATCTAATTAATATATATCTATATATATCATATACTTATCAATAACCATACTCAAATAGCTACACACAAGTCTAATTAAAATAAAATACAAAAACAACAAACACGTGGAGTGCACCACACCCGTATCACACTCAATCTATGATACACTTCCGATACGGCTCCAACACATTACTAAATATATCATGAAAGATACGAGCAAGTCTAGAATCATATTTAGAAGTAATACAAAGTACTAACTACTCAACTTTGTATCCATAGCAAAGTATGACACGTGCAAACCCCCGTGTCGAAGAACCCCCCCCCCAAAATAACCCATATCACCGAATCACCATGATACGGCCTACACGTATCCAATTTTGGATATGACACTAGTCTCACACAATCAAACATATATCAATTTGGTCAAATTGACCTATTGATAAATACATGGTGCACCAATCTCGAATTTTCCCTAAATTGGACACAAAATACACAATAACATTCACAATAGGGGTCCATTTTAGCCAATTCTTCTTCCTATAGGTAGCCCTAGTACATAGGTGGGTTCTTAATAATTAAATTATATATTTATAGTCTAATTAGTAAGAGAAATCTGAATTGTACCTATTGGAAGATGGTATCATGCCCTAGTCCCAAAATACACGGGACCTGGCCACGTGACAATAGCCAGCTGACACGCCTCCGAGGATATCCCAATTTAATAGATCCTAACCAAGAGTGCTACGCTATCCTAAATTACTAGCAAGTCCAATATCAACATCAAACAGGTAATCTAATCTCATCCACAATATAACCTAAAAGTACTAAAATAAACATCAGTCTGTAGTATCATAGTACAACCAAAAATGTCCGGTGGGAACAAACCCATTACTATGACAAAATAAAATTACTAGAAAGACAGATAAAAAGAGTAATGACTAAGGCATCGACTGAATAGATAATGATGCTCCCATCCTAGGCGGAAGGCCTACCAAATGATCACAAAAACTCTGACGGTAGCACCTCTAGCTTCTCCTCGGATGCGTACCTCATCTCCTGTCCCGGTCCATACACTATAGGATAATATGTCTCGTCCAAATCTGGAAGGAAACCAGGTCCTAAGAGGGACGTATATAAATACTGAATAAAATAAAGGGTGTTCTAACCATCTAAGTGAATGCAATATGAGGACAACCTTGGTACGTATGGGTAGGTATAGGTATAACATCCATACTCCAAAGAATGTGGTATCTGCATAGTATAACGTTCATATCGCTCTGTAGAACGTGACATCTGAATAGTATATCGTCTATATCGCTTCGTAGAATGTGGCATCTGAATAAAGAAAGTCATTGGATCCGTGGCTCCTCCGGATACTACGGATTCCAATATGTGTACCCTATATGCCTACTAGTTATCCTCTCTGCCCAATATAGATATACAAGTCAAATACTCGACGTGCATACCACGTATCTATATGCCAAGTCTCTAATAATTATATAATCCTGATTACGTACTAAACCGTGATGCATGTCACACACACCGATAGCTAGTCGGGTACGAGAACCTGTATCCCAATATGAGTTTGTCACCGTGATGCGTGTAAGAGTGTCAGGTCTCAGAAGATATCATAGTATCCTCCCAATGGGGGGTGAGTCTGCTAGCGACTAGGTCAAGTACACTACTCATCGACACATTCGTCGACTGCACCCGAGTCAATCTCGGACGCGCACAGTTGTATAAAAGAATGTAACAAGATATCATACAACATTTGTATAATTCAAATTAAATAGTAAATATGGCAAGGTATCTTGCTTGGGTCCTCAAGTTGCGAATGCCAATAGCCTGCTCCTAAAGTCTCTCCTGACTGGTCCAGCGACCCTATACATATAATATAATATAGCAATTCGATCATCAGACACTAAAGTAATACACATAGAACCACTACGCTACTCTTAGATACTGATGTAAGGGGTCACAGCTGGTCAACAACAGAGTCGCGTGTGCACACAGCTAAGACGTACACTTGTTCTGTCCTCACTTATCGTGTACCTCAAGGCAGCAAATTACCAAGGTCCTATTTATGAAACTAATTATGTTTGTATAAAATACCTGTCCTTAATTATCATGTTAATATGTACTTGGTCAATGTCTAGGTTTTTAGGTAAATCGCGAAGTTCTTATTAACAAGTCATATTAACTAAGTAATTACTACTTATTAATTACTAATCTAATTAAACACACACACACACATATTTTACTTAGGGTTTTACTGTTTCTCGTATACTTTTGACGATACGACGATACCATATTATGTGAAGTTTTAATATAAATAACATGCAATTACCTGATCGTGGCCGAGGGGAGGTCTGTGCTCGTCGATGGCCTGCTCCTCCGGCGTGGCACAAAAAGCAACGACAGCAGTTGCAGCAGCGGCTTGTCAGGTGCTGGCGGTTAGGGACGACGGTCAGGGTGGCGCTGGGTGGCTGAGATGGTAGTGGACGATGGTCAGGCGGGCTGGAGGTAGTCGGGGTCGGGTAGAGGTAGAGTCGGGGGATGACGCGGGGTGGTGATGGTAAGGTTGATGATGGTGGTGCGAGTGGTGGTTGGCGGTGGTGCAGGTGATGGCGTCGATGGTGCGGGGGTGGTAGAGACGGTAAGGCTGGGGCGGAGGTTGGCGGTGGTACAGGAGGTTGGAGGTGGTGGTTGTCGTGGAAGGAAGGCGGAGGTGATGGTGTTGAGGATGGTGATGATGGTTGCAGGGACTGACGGTGGTACTGGTGGTTGGGAGGCGGGGGTTAGACGTCGACGGGGAGGGGTAGGCGGTCATGTGGCTGAGGTGGTGGCGGCGGGAGGTGATGATGGAGTCGGGGAAGGAGAAGAGGGTGATCGGCTAGGATTTTATTAGGTTAGGGCTTTGGTATTCTAGGGTTTTAAAGAGAGAGAAAAGCATTTATATAAGAGAGAGAAAGAGGGGTTTGACCTCGAGAATTGGGCCGGCCCTCTCCTTGGAGTGGAAAACATGTCCACATGGAGGGGTGTAGGTTGTACATGGGGTAGGTTGGGTCTAGCTTTGGGTGAGGTTGTCTCCAATTTCAAATAGGAATGGGAAATTATGAAAATTTGAATTTATTTAGGATTTATACATGGACCTTTGTAACGAATATTGTGTAGCTAGAATGAAGCACAATATAGAGTATTTTAAGAGTTACACAAGGGTCGGAATGGTAGTCTGGCATGTCTAGAAAGTGTATTTAAAATTTGTTTGCAGGTCAATGCTAGTGTAGCGCTCCAACTATCGAAGCAACGGTAAGGGGTACTAATTAATATAATTATTGCACGTTAATCTAATTTACTGCATTCAACTCTAATTGTCACAAATTTAATCCTAGTCTCTCTATCTAAGCTAAATAAACTTAAATTTGTTCGAGGGAGTTTACAGATGGATTCCTAATGCAAGTCTCCAATTGGATGCAAAGAGCCCTCAACTAATGCATTCTCCTTCTCCTTCTAAATCCGTGCCTCATTCTTCCTTCTAGAGCCTCTAATGGTGAAGAATGAGATTAATTGGAAGTGATTTGGTAGAGAGATGAAGAAAAATTAGGGAAGAACAATTATGGATCTAATTGGAATGAAAAGAGGGAAGAGGGAAGAGGGGAGGGAGAATTCCTCATCTTATGGTCGGCCCCCTCCTATTTGTCCTCCAAATAATGTATAATATCTAATAAACCCCTTGGGGCTTGTCATAAAGAAACGAATTAAGGAAGGAAGGTTCTATTCCTAAGGGTTTGACTAATTAAATCACTAACCTAATAAAATGGGCTAAATAATTGGGCTCAAGTTTAAACTAATCAAATATTGGCCCATGAATCAATTCTAATCTAGTTAGGTCCACTAACATAAGTACAAAAATATAATATAATATCTAACAATAAATAAATATTTAACATCCACCATAATTAATTAATTATAAAATGACTAAAATATCCCTTCCTAGGAAATATGGTAATGACAACAAGGAAAATATACGGCATTTGCAAAAAAAAGACAAAGTTGATATCCATGTGGCAGAGAATAGTCGACGCATGAAGTTCCTTCCATGCAGTATAATCATGGTTGTCGCATGACCATGTCGAGCCCTCCATGCAACAGAATCATGTCGCATGACCAGATCGAGTATTCATTCATGAGGTAAAATCACGGTTGTCGTATGCCCAGGTCGAGCATTCACCCATACGGCAGAGTCTTACCTGTCGTATGATGGTTACTTTTTCATGCGACAGACTCATGAGAAAAGCCCGCACATGTTCGCGATGATCTCTTATCCCACTACTAGAAAAAATGGAATTAGCGACGCATTTTAGCGACTCCATATAAAAATGTCGCTAATGAAAGATAAATTAGCGACTCCATGTAAAAATATCGCTAGACGTCGCTAAATGGCGATATTTAGCGACGTTTAGCGACGTTTATTAAGATTTTAAAAGATTAGTCGCTATAAGTTCAATTAAGGTCGCTAAACGTCACTAATATGTCTAATTTAGCGACGTTTAGCAACATATTTAGCGACGTATATATTAAAAATATTTAGCAACGTGTTTAGCGATGTCGCGATGTTGTTATTTGACGTTGTTAAACGTCGTTAAATGTATAAAGAGCTTGTGCGTGTTCTAGATAATTTTTCATTCACGCAGCGAGACTATATACTGGTGTCTTTGTGTCCATGGAAGCCCAACACGAAGAATGCAATAGTCCTCTACCTCCAAGTAAAGCATCAAAATCAGGGGGCCAAGGATCAAGACCGCCCCTGACAAACTCCTCGACAAGAAGAGCCGTAGTTGTTGGCATTCTTTACAAGAAAGAAGAAATAAAGCAAATAAATAAAGTTCTCTCTCTCTCCTCCTGGCCGCCTATTTATAGGCTTCAAAGCCGCATAAAGAGATCGAGGCAATGGACCAAGTAGTTATGAGAATGAACCTGATACCTCAATTTGTAGGATCCACTTTAATCTCCTTGGAAACCGATGCCTCGATCCCCGTATCAGAAGATGGCATCTAATCCTAAGAGATTCGGTCAAAGATAGAGCCAAATCTCCGCATTTAATGATCTGACAGCCTGTTAGAGATAACTATGTGGCCATAAGACTATGTCATATGCCCTTCATATGCGGCCAATAGCGCTCGGCCATGCTTCTTTCAAATTATTTTAAACTTGTAATTTGGAAACTTTGAAGAGGGTCTTGTAGAAGCATAAAAAATTATGCAGGCCGCATAAAGGTCATGTCCCCCTTAAAAATGAAATTAAGCCACAGAGAAGCTACATACGGCCTAATCAACCAAGTCGTAGATGAGTCACATGCGGCCTGAACAACCAAAGATTTAGAAGTCGCATAGTATACTATATGCGGCCTGAATGACCACGGAGTATGGAGCCGCATAAGACTCCCCGACACAGCATTCTATATCTGTCAAACTCCCTGACAAATTACTTATCACACTGAGATGCTTCAAGATTTGTGAGTACGATAACTTAGTAAAAGACAAAAAGTTACATCAATTCATTGATGGCCTCGACAGACGTGTCATGCCACGTGCTCACTCATATACGACTACATACCCATACGACCTCGCCATTATGCGGCCAGAGTTTCCATCCGACCAAGGCCAAATGAGAGCATGTATGTGGCCATAATATCATGCGGCCAGAGTGTCCATCCGACCAAGGCCAAACGAGAGCACATATATGGCCATAATGCCATACGGGCAGAGTATCCATCTGATCGAGGCCAAATGAGGGTACATCTATGACCATAATGCTATGCATCCATGATATTATGTGGTTCTCGACTTACAAGATCTTTCTGTTCCAAGCGAAGAAGATTTCTAGCATGGTCAATCCTGACTATGTGTCCAGCTGACCAAGTTACGCACACAATGGTTTAAAAATACCCTCGGGATCTTATCAACAACGGATCCTAACCAAAGCCATGTGGCAGCCTGCCCATGGCATGAGGCTATAGTTGCAACCATATTCTGTTGAAGGAGTCCCCTGCGGCCACCAAACATAAGCATATGCGGCACCTATAGTCCATCAACATGATGGATATAAGTAGGAGCAACTTGGACGTTCCAAAAGGCTAGTTTTTCTGCTTTAGAGACCATACAAAGGAGAAGCTACGTACGTGAACACAAGCTCAGGAGAGAGAAGAGAAGAGAGCATCCCCATTCCCTCGTCAGACCGTTAACAGAGTAAAGGAGCCGCTACAACGCTCGATCTCCATCGTCATACTACCCAGATTAAATATTGTACTTAGATATTCTACTTAGAATTTCTTTGTACGTTTATTTGTTATTAAATAAAAGTGTACCTAAACTTATTTGTAATAGCGAACAGTAGGATACGTCTATATCTATGACATAGCAAGTAACCTCTGTTCGTAAATCGTCGATCAGACATTCCAGGTGAATCTTTCCTAGAGGGTAGCTTCTTCCTGCATTAAAGTCGCTGAAGGTAGTATTGGTTGTTGCAAACTGATGTATTGAGATTCCTAAGGTCTAAAGTAGACTCTGTGGGATGATACTGATAGATAAACTGGGGTCAATGTGCATCCGATCCACTTTAATGGCTCAAATATACCCAGTATAGTACATAGGACGATCGTGCCTGTTATTCTTCAGCAACATATCTTGTTACAAGGACGTGATGTTGGGTATCACCTCCATTACATTGTTGTAGTGAGGGCACGCTGCAGAATCTTTGATCGACGAATTAACTTGGGCAAGTAGGTATCAGCATTCTACAATGTCGCACTTAGAGCATCACATGTGTCTTTGGAGAGATAGAAGATTAAAGAGTGACAATTTTGCTAGAGTATTGTCAAGTTGTGTTAATATGTCAAAGTTATAGGGCTTCTCTAACCCTTATATTGTATCTTTCCACTAAGGTTTGTCAAAGCGAGTCTACTTCTACTTATGTTTGTCTATTACAGGAGGTTGAGATGTACCTGGGTCGGATGCAATAGGTTCCGTGGTTGGTGGAATAACGTCTTCGGGAGCACTATAGTCGCATTGGTAGGATATTCCTGACCTTGTCTCCCTTACTAAAGCTTCCTAGGTGGAAGGAGAAATCATGTGGCAGGCTTTGGACTTCTACCCTTCGAATTTAGTGGCAGAGTGTATTGCTTGCTGCATCATATCCTGAACAAGATCTTGGTGAATCCACATGACCTCTCTCTGAAGTGTGCTAAGAGGTAGCAGCCCTACTACTTGGTTGCGAGCTGGAGGCAGGTTAACTACCTCCATCGCTGCCCTCGAAATTGGGACAATGCCATCCTGGGCCTCCGTTGCCGAGGAGTTACCAATCTGGAGAGACCATATTGGCAGCGACTGTCTTGTCATCAAAGTCCAAAGTGAGGGCCTTATAATTGAGCAATTGTTGAATGTATTATTTCAATACATAGAAATCTCGTATTTGATGATGGACATACCGATGGGAGTCGCAGTATTTAGGGGTTATCCACCTTGTCTGCCTCATTAGGATGTTTGATCTCGGGCAGCTAGAACTTGTTTTCCTTCATCAGCACGTCCAAGATAGCCAGGATGTCATCATCATCGAAAGAGTAGGTCTCTCTCGTCTTTGGAGCTTCAACTGGCCTTAGCTCCGACGTAGGGGACTTTTTGGACAAATTGACGGTAAGGGCCTACTTTTCTTTGCGTTTATGACCACCATTATTGTTGTTGTTATTGTTGTTGTTTTACGAACGCTTTTCCCTATCACCAGTGACGGAGATCTATATTTCCAGCAATTGGATGTCCTTCACATTTTTCTCAAAAAAGATGATACTTATAATAAATGGCATCCAATCTTTGAATTGAGTAGTGCCCGTCTGTCACGACCCACACCCGAAAAATCGGGCATGAGTCGTGGGTACGTCCAGCCTACGCCGCAGCATCGGCGGTAGAACGCTGTCTAGATCAACTATCTAGATAACTCACAAAAATCTGCCATGACCTCTCCAAAAGGAGGGCAACCACACAATCAATATATATCTCTGTTAAGATCTCAACTCCAAACGGAGGAGCAATATCATAATGATAATCTCAAGTACTCATTCACGAATCTAAGCACGATAAGATAACAAAGAAGACTAACAGCTATAAAGTCTAACCAACAATAACTACTACAACAACCACAACATCAATAATAATAATACATCATCCAAAAATAATATACAAACAAGGTCTCAATCCAAAACCGGAGACAAATTCGGTGCTAAAAGCTAATAAAAACAATAACAAGGTCCTAGTGATCCCGGCTACCAACCCGAAAATTACTCCTAAACTAGAGGGTCCCTGTCTGCACCATCGACAGGCTCAGGTCCATAAAACGTCGGACACCAATCCTCCGGATACTCTGAAAAATATGTCCAGTCAGGACTGGAGCAAGTACATCTCTAACAGCAGTTCCATTTAAATGATAAAAACTATAAAACAGTTATAGTAAGTAGCAAGAAGAATAAAGCAAGTATGAGACAAGAAATATATATATATATATATATATATATATATATATATATATATATATATATATATATATATATATATATATATATCGCTGGTGCATAAAGGTAAAGATGCAGGAATATCATAAACAAGATAATAATAACTGCAAGATACAGGAAATCTAAGCTAAGATCAAGTCCGTGCACATGAACGTGTAGTGAGTCCAGCATGAAATACATGTAGTGAGTCAAGTCCAAAAATATGTAAGTGAGACCAACAAGAATGCAAGTGAGTCCAGACTATAAAGAATGAACTCGGTGTCTTTGAAATACTTATTTCGACATGTAAACGGCTAGGGGTAAGTACGGCTCACCGCGCACTGGGTGCGCGGCTGCTATCATTCCAGATTAGACCAGAGGGAGTGATTCCTGATGATTCCAGAGGGAATGTTTACATGTCTACTCGAGTATTTTCTCGCCCCGACTAATACAAGTGGATCCAAGACCCAACACGCAAATCAAGATGAGTCTAGCCTGAACATGAGTGATGCCTGTAGTGATGCCTGTAGGTGATGCCAGTAGTGATTCTAGAATAGAGGCCAGAAACATAAAATGTACGTGTCGCAAGTAAATAAATTCAGAAATACCAGTCAGTGTCCCGTGTTGTGCCAGAATAATCAGATGATACTATACTAGAAGCTGAATCATAATAATCATCAGATAATGAAAACTATCAGAGAATGTACTTGCCTGACGTCTTGAGCAACTAGCGATCCGAACCGGTGTCGCAAGGACCTAATGCGAAAAGCAAGGTTAAACAGGGTTCTAATGAGTTAAACAGATATAAAATAACTAAAAATAGGCTTCTAGGGTCGTTCTAGGTCGAACGGGTCAAACCGGTGAAATCTGGGTCAAAAAGTCAACTTTGGGTCCAAAAAGTCAACTCTGGGTCAAAACTAGGTCAAAAGTTGACATTGGCGGTCAACCGAGTCAACTACGGTCAAGTTTAGGTCAAACTAGGGTGCTCCTAAAATTCTAGGTCAAACCGAGGTCATTAAGCTAGAAAACTCACAAACTCGTCTCCTTGAGATACCGGGATACCCTCGGTATCCGATACCTCAACCTACGCTATATACCCCGCCTATACCCGCTAAAACCTATGCTAGCACACGTAAATATATACACATAAGCATATAAAAATCACTCCAATACTATTCCTAGGCTATTGCTCAAATACCCCGCTCGAAACTCAATACCTTGGTTATCTTAAGGTATTGAGATACCTCGGTATCTCAAGGTATTGAGATACCGCTCTAACCTCAACCCGACTACCCCTCTAGCTAGCTAACTATGCATAAACCTATATATCTAGCTATAATCTAGGCTAAAATATAGATATCTAATACGTATAGGCATATACCTATATATCTACATACATATCTCACATACCTTACATATATACCTTACCTTACACATACCTTACATATATATATGTATCTATACCTATGTATCTATCTATCTAATCTAGCTATCTAACTATGTGATATCTAGCTATCTATCAACCTATCTAACTATCCAACTATTTATCTACCTATCTATGAATCTATCTATCTAGCTAGCTATATAACTATATATCTATCTATCTTTTTATTACCTATCTATCTATATGTCTATCTATCAATTTACCTATCTATTATCTATATATCTATCTATCTTATGCATCTATCTAGGTATCTATCTATCTATCTAACTATCTAGTATTTATCTATCTAACTATCTACCTAACTATCTATTTAGTTATATCTATCTATGTATCAATCCATATATCTATCTAGCTAGCTATTCATCTAATATCTACTAACCTATCCACAATCAACCTCGCTACATGCCAATGCAATACGCTGCTAGCTGCATGCTCTCTTGCATTGCATTGCTGCTGCTACTAGCTGTGCTACAGCGAGCTGCTGCCACGGTGCGCTGCCGCTGCTGCCGCGGCGCTGCTGCGCCCGCGCGCTCTGCTGCAGCCTGCTGCGCTGCTGCTGCTGCTGCTGCTGCTGCAGGCCGCGTTGCAGCGAGCTGCTGCCGCGGTGCGCTGCCGCTGCTGCCGCGGTGCTGCTGCGCCCGAGCGCTCTGCTGCAGCCTGCTGCTGATGCTGCTGCTGCTGCCGCGGCACTGCCTCGCTCGAGCGAGCTGCTGCCGCGGCGCTGCCTCGCTCTGCTGCACCCAGACACAAGCACACACACACACACGACCACACACACACAATCACACATACACAGACACACACACACGCACACTCAAACACATCTCAACACACACATATATAATTATATACATATATCTATATATATATATATATAAACACACATATATATATACACAAACATATATCTATATATATCTATACATATACACACTCACACACACTCAAACACATCTCAACACACACACACATATAATTATATACATATATCTATATATATATATATATATATATATATATATATATATATATATATATATAAACACACATATATATATACACACACATATATCTATGTATATCTATACATATACACCCTCACACACACTCAAACACATCTTAATACACACACACATATAATTATATACATATATCTATATATATATATATATAAACACACATATATATATATACACACATATATATCTATATATATCTATACATATACACACTCACGCACACTCAAACATATATATATATATATCCTCATACACACTCACACTCACACACCCTCACACACACACTCTCACACACACTAGCACACACTCTCACAAACACACAACCACACACACAAACACTCCTACATATATATATAAATATATATACATATATACACATAAACTCATATATATATATATATATATATATATATATATATATATATAAACACTCACTCACCTACACACTCACACAAGCACTCACTCACACACTCACCTACACACATACACTAGCACCAACACACTCACACAAGCACTCACCTACACACATACACTAGCACTCACTAACACACTCACACACACATAAAAACACACACATAAATAAAAAAATATATATATAGAGAAACACACACAAATATATATATATATATATAAACACAACACACCACAACGCACAACGCTCACATCGCCCCACCAACGCACGTCCAACGGCCCCGACACGCCCAAACACCTATAAATATATAAAATATAACTCGAAAACTCTAGCACACACTCCTCGATACTAACCCAACGCGCGTACAAGCCCGAAACAAGGAAACCAAGTCGAAATGGCCGTTCGGTCATTTCGACGAACACGCGGTGCGCGGTTCGGAAAACCTCCTGAAATACACACCAAACGAACTCAGAATCGGCCCAAAATTTACCCACGCGCTCTAAACGATGCCTAGATCCTAGAAAAAGTACTCCCGCATCAATTCTAGGTCCGTGGCAGAAACGCACACGCACTTAGAATCGGCGACGACGAAAAGCCCCAAATTCGTCCGAAACGCCCGTTTCTCTGCGACACGACTTTCCGTATCCGAACGGAGACACGCACTCACCCTCAAGACACCCGACAATATCTATCTAGGTCCATCTAACCTAGGACATCACCCAAAATTGGGCCAAATTCGGATTCCACCCGAAATTAACACAAAACCTAGTGTTAAAGTCTCTAAACCCAACCAAACTAGTTCCAACTTCCTCCCACGGGTAGCCTAAGGGTCTAGGAAGGTTCTAAACTATTAATTACACTATAAAAGAGTAATTACAAGGGGAAAATTAGGGTTTACCTCTTGAAAGTTGGAATCCCAAGCCAAAGTCTCCAAAAAGCTCCAAATCCACCGCCCCAAGCTTCCAAGCTCCCAAATCTAGCTCCAACACCAAATCCAAGCTCTACCCACCTAGGTTGAGGAAGAATGTAGGGTTAGGGTTCACATAAGTAGAAGAAATGGAAGAAGGAAGAGAAGGAAAAGAAGAAAACTTACTTGAAGTGGAAAATTGGAAGAAGAAAGGAAGAAGAAGTAGTGGAGAAGAAGAAGAGGAAGAAGAAGTGAAATGGGGAGGGAGAGCTGCTGTGATCGACTGGAAATGAGGGGAATAGGGTCGGGTCTCACATAATAAAGGGTTTACAAGTCTCCAAAATACCCAAAATGCCCTCCTAACTTGGGTTTTGGGTTTTGGGGTTCCAAAAGCACTCAAACTAACTCCAAATCTCTCCAACTAACACACTAAAAATATAATAAATATTCTAAACCCAAAAATAGGTCTCACAAGGGTGTGGGCTGGGTCGGACATGGGTCCACTAGGTCTGACATGGGTCCAGGCTAGCCAAAATCCTAAAACAATCAATAAAAATATAATACAATCAATAAGTAATTATAAATACAATTAATTATAAATAATACATAATTAACCAAATTAAAAAAAAATACCCTGCTCTAGAAATCGGGTAGTGAAAAGTCTATCCTCCTTAGAAAATTTCGTCCTCGAAATTTAAAGTCAATCACACTCCTTCTAGGTCAAACCCCTAATAATCACAGTCAAGAAATTCTACCTATACAATATACAAGATCAGGGTCCTACTTGTCGTGTTATCACAGTCTCAATCAGGGTCACTACACTATCTTCCACAGCACAAAGAAAATCTAACAGGTACTAATGAAGCACACCACAAGGAATAAAAAAGGACAGAAAGAAGAACAAAGAGACAGACCTGCTAACCCGACACCCGTAGCATCGGCCTCCTCGACCGTCAACGCATAAGCCCTGCCCTGCTGGGGTGTATCCCTCTGCTGGTGCAGGGCATGATGCTGTGCCACAGGTGACCTTGCTCCAACTCTCTGATCCTGTGCTCCACCCAATGGAGGTGCAGTGGGGCAATCTCGCATCTGGTGAGCAACGGATCCACAGAACAAGCACACCTTCAGCCTCCTCCTACAAACATCCCAAGTGTGTCCTGTCTTCCTACAGTAGGCACAAGTGGGCACCCTCTGATCCTGACCCTGCTGCGCTGTCTTCTGCACATAGGGACGCTTAGCTGGTCCCGCACTGCCACTCGTACTGCCTGAATCATCCCTGGCTCTCTTGGACTTGAGCTCCAAGTCATTATCTGCTCTCTGAGCATCTCCTACTATCTGCTCGAAAGTCGCCTCACGGTCGCTCCTGGTCAAAGACTTGACCGCCATGACCAAGCCCTTGCGAAACTTTCTCGCCTTGGCTGCCTCACTCAAGCCATCTACAAATCTGCCCAGACGGCAGAACTCCGCTGCGTACTCGTCCACCGTCAGGCTCCCTTGGACGAGTGCCTCGAACTGGCTCTCCAAAGCACTGAGTGCCACATCTGGGAAAAACTTTTTCTTAAAAAGCCTCTTGAAAGCCTCCCAAGTAAGCCCTGGCGCTGCAATCCTCGTATCTGTGCGATACCATGTCAAAGCTAGGTCGAACATCTGACTGCCCGCTGCCTCTATCTGCATGCTGTCTGGAATCTGTACCAGCCTAAAGATCCCCTCGATCTGCTCTATCCAGTCATCCGCGTACATGATCACTTCTGTACCACGGAACTCCTTGGGCCGCATCCTCTGAAAGTCGATAATACTGCCCGACCTCGGACGCTGAATCTCATCTGCCTGTGGCTGAATCTGTGCCACCCTATCCACTGTCGTCATGGCCACCTGGTGGGCGTTCTCAATGCCTAGCCTCATCACATCCACCTGACGGTGCTGCGCGTCCATCATCTCCCTGAAGAACGCAAACAACTGTACGGCATCTACTGGAGCAGGAAGTGGTGGAGGAACCACCGAAACGACTGGGGTAGTCCTCGGATCGATAGGCGGAGGAGGATCCCCGAGAGAAGCAGATGCTCCCTCGACCACAGGAGTGGTGAGTGGAGCGGTAGTAGCTGCATGAATACGAGCTGGACGAGAGGTAGCAGACCTCTCAGTAGCAACTGCTGGAACGGTACGATGAGATCGTGTCTTCGGAGGTATCCCGAACACAGATCAAAAGAAGTCAATACGGTGCAAGATACAATATCATCAAAGAAGGACGGTAATATTTCAAAAGAAGCAATTTCAGAATAATTAGATTGGAATTGTTCCAAGTCGTGATTGAGTACACTCTCATCCTAGATCCTAGATCCTATAGCAGGCTCGCAGCAGTACAACTAAATTATTGTACCACCACGACATCGCACTAATTGCGAATCGGGACCTGTATGGGGCCGCCACCAAAAATGTGTCCCGACCTGCACCCGAAAAATTGGGCATGAGGCGTGGGTACGTCCAGCCTACGCCGCAGCATCGGTGGTAGAACGCTGTCTAGGTCAACTATCTAGATAACTCACAAAAATCTGCCATGACCTTTCCAAAAGGAGGGCAACCACACAATCAATATATATCTCTGTCAAGATCTCAACTCCAAACGGAGGAGCAATATCATAATGATAATCTCAAGTACTCAATCACGAATCTAAGCATGATAAGATAACAAAGAAGACTAACAGCTATAAAGTCTAACCAACAACAACTACTACAACAACCACAACATCAATAATAATAATACATCATCCAAAAATAATATACAAACAAGGTCTCAATCCAAAACCGGAGACAAATTCGGTGCTAAAAGCTAATAAAAATAATAACAAGGTCCTAGTGATCCCGGCTACCAACCCGGAAATTACTCCTAAACTAGAGGGTCCCTGTCTGCACCATCGACAGGCTCAGGTCCATAAAACGTCGGACACCAATCCTCCGGATACTCTAAAAAATATGTCCAGTCAGGACTGGAGCAAGTACATCTCTAACAGCAGTTCCATTTAAATGATAAAAACTATAAAACAGTTATAGCAAGTAGCAAGAAGAATAAAGCAAGTATGAGACAAGAAATATATATATATATATCACTGGTGCATAAAGGTAAAGATACAGGAATATCAGAAACAAGATAATAATAACTGCAAGATACAGGAAATCTAAGCTAAGATCAAGTCCGTGCACATGAACGTGTAGTGAGTCCAGCATGAAATATATGTAGTGAGTCAAGTCCAAAAATATGTAAGTGAGACCAACAAGAATGCAAGTGAGTCCAGACTATAAAGAATGAACTCGGTGTCTTTGAAATACTTGTTTCAACATGTAAACGGCTAGGGGTAAGTATGGCTCACCGCGCACTGGGTGCGCGGCTGCTATCATTCCAGATTAGACCAGAGGGAGTGATTCCTGATGATTCCAGATGGGAATGTTTACATGTCTACTCGAGTATTTCTTTGCCCCGACTAATACAAGTGGATCCAAGACCTGACACGCAAATCAAGATGAGTCCAGCCTGAACATGAGTGATGCCTGTAGTGATGCATGTAGGTGATGCCAATAGTGATTCCAGAATAGAGGCCAGAAACATGAAATATACGTGTCGCAAGTAAATGAATCCAAAAATACCAGTCAGTGTCCCGTGTTGTGCCAGAATAATCAGATGATACTATACTAGAAGCTGAATCATAATAATCATCAGGTAATAAAAACTTTCAGAGAATGTACTCATCTGACGTCCTGAGCAACTGGCGATCCGAACCGGTGTCGCAAGGACCTAATGTGAAAAGCAAGGTTAAACAGGGTTCTAATGAGTTAAACAGATATAAAATAACTAAAAATAGGCTTCTAGGGTCGTTCTAGGTCGAACGGGTCAAACCGGTTAAATCTTGGTCAAAAAGTCAACTCTTGGTTCAAAAAGTCAACTCTGGGTCAAAACTAGGTCAAAAGTTGACTTTGGCGGTCAACCGAGTCAACTAAGATCAAGTCTAGGTCCAACTAGGGTGCTCCTGAAATTCTAGGTCAAACCGAGGTCATTAAGCTAGAAAACTCACAAACTCGCCTCCTTGAGATACCGGGATACCCTCGGTATCCGATACCTCAACCTACGCTATATACCCCGCCTATACCCGCTAAAACCTATGCTAGCACACGTAAATATATACACATAAGCATATAAAAATTACTCCAATACTATTCCTAGGCTATTGCTGAAATACCCCGCTCGAAACTCAATACCTTGGTTATCTCAAGGTATTGAGATACCGCTCTAAACTCAACCCGACTACCCCCTCTAGCTAGCTAACTATGCATAAACCTATATATCTAGCTATAATCTAGGCTAAAATATAGATATCTAATACGTATAGGCATATACCTATATATCTACATACATATCTCACATACCTTACATATATACCTTACCTTACACATACCTTACACATACCTTACATATATATATGTATCTATACCTATGTATCTATCTATCTAATCTAGCTATCTATCTATGTGATATCTAGCTATCTATCAACCTATCTAACTATCCAACTATTTATCTACCTATCTATGAATCTATCTATCTAGCTAGCTATATAACTATATATCTATCTATCTTTCTATTACCTATCTATCTATATGTCTATCTATCAATTTTCCTATCTATTATCTATATATCTATCTATCTTATGCATCTATCTAGGTATCTAACTATCTATCTAACTATCTAGTATTTATCTATCTAACTATCTACCTAAGTATCAATTTAGTTATATCTATCTATGTATCAATCCATATATCTATCTAGCTAGCTATCCATCTAATATCTACTAACCTATCCACAATCAACCTCGCTACATGCCAATGCAATACGCTGCTAGCTGCATGCTCTCTTGCATTGCATTGCTGCTGCTACTAGCTGTGCTGCAGCGAGCTGCTATCGCGGTGCGCTGCCGCTGCTACCGCGGCGCTGCTGCACCCGAGCACTCTGCTGCAGCCTGCTGCGCTGCTGCAGGCCGCGCTGCAGCGAGCTGCTGCTGCGGTGCTGCTGCGCCAGCGTGCTCTGCTGCAGCCTGCTGCTGATGCTGCTACTGCTGCCGCGGCGCTGCCTCGCTCGAGCGAGCTGCTGCCGCGGGGCTGCCTCGCTCTGCTGCACCCAGACACAAGCACACACACACACGACCACACACACACACAATCACACATACACAGACACACACACACACACTCAAACATATCACAACACACACACATATAATTATATACATATATCTATATATATATGTATATAAACACACACATATATATACACACACATATATCTATATATATCTATACATATACACACTCACACACACTCAAACACATCTTAACACACACACACATATAATTATATACATATATCTATATATATATATATATATATAAACACACATATATATATACACACACATATATCTCTATATATCTATACATATACACACTCACACACACTCAAACACATCTCAACACACACACACATATAATTATATACATATATCTATATATATATATATAAACACACATATATGTATACACACACATATATCTATATATATCTATACATATACACACTCACGCACACTCAAACATATATAAATATATATATATATATATATCCTCACACACACTCACACATACACTCACATACCCTCACACACACACTCTCATACACACTAGCACACACTCTCACAAACACACAACCACACACACAAACACTCCTACATATATATATAAATATATATACATATATACACACAAACTCATATATATATATATATATATATATATATATATATATATATATATAAACACTCACTCACCTACACACTCACACAAGCACTCACTCACACACTCACCTACACAAATACACTAGCACCAACACACTCACACAAGCACTCACCTACACACATACACTAGCACTCACTAACACACTCACACACACATAAAAACACACACATAAATAGAAATATATATATATATAGAGAAACACACACAAATATATATATATATGTATATATATATATATATATATATATATATATATATATATATATATATATATACATATATATATATAAACACAATACACCACAACGCACAACGCTCACATCGCCCCACCAACGCACGTCCAACGGCCCCGACATGCCCAAACACCTATAAATACATAAAATATAACTCGAAAACTCTAGCACACACTCTCTGATACTAACCCAATGCACGCACAAGCCCGAAACAAGGAAACCAAGTCGAAATGGCCGTTCGGTCATTTCGACGAACACGAGGTGCGCGGTTCAGAAAATCTCCTGAAACGCACACCAAACGAACTCGAAATCGGCCCAAAATTTACCCACGCGCTCTAAACGATGCCTAGATCCTAGAAAAAGTGCTCCCGTATTGATTCTAGGTCCGTGGCGGAAATGCGCACACACTTAGAATCGGCGACGACGAAAAGCCCCAAATTTGCCGAAACGCCCGTTTCTCCGCGACACGACTTCCCATGTCCGAACGGAGACACGCACTCACCCTCAAGACACCCGAAAATGTCTACCTAGGTCCGTCTAACCTAGGACATCACCCAAAATTGGGCCAAATTCGGATTCCACCCGAAATTGACACAAAACCTAGTGTTAAAGTCTCTAAACCCAACCAAACTAGTTCCAACTTCCTCCCACGGGTAGCCTAAGGGTCTAAAAAGGTTCTAAACTATTAATTACACTATAAAAGAGTAATTATAAGAGGAAAATTAGGGTTTACCTCTTGGGAGTTGGAATTCTAAGCCAAAGTCTCCAAAAAGCTCCAAATCCACCAACCCAAGCTTCCAAGCTCCCAAATCTAGCTCCAACACCAAATCCAAGCTCTACCCACCTAGGTTGGGGAAGAATGTAGGGTTAGGGTTCACATAAGTAGAAGAAATGGAAGAAGGAAGAGAAGGAAAAGAAAAAAACTTACTTGAAGTGGAAAATTGGAAGAAGAAAGGAAGAAGAAGTAGTGGAGAAGAAGAAGAGGAAGAAAAAGTGAAATGGGGAGGGAGAGCTGCTGTGATCGGCTGGAAATAAGGGGAATAGGGTCGGGTCTCACATAATAAAGGGTTTACAAGTCTCCAAAATACCCAAAATGCCCTCCTAACTTGGGTTTTGGGTTTCGGGGTTCCAAAAGCACTCAAACTAACTCCAAATCTCTCCAACTAACACACTAAAAATATAACAAATATTCTAAACCCAAAAATAGATCTCACAAGGGTGTGGGCTGGGTTGGACATGGGTCCACTAGGGTCTGACATGGGTCCAGGCTAGCCAAAATCCTAAAACAATCAATAAAAATATAATACAATCAATAATTAATTATAAATACAATTAATTATAAATAATACATAATTAACCAAATTAAAAATTAAAAAAAATACCCTGCTCTAGAAATGGGATAGTGACACCGTCCATAGTCTTATTGCCGAATGTAGATTTTTTCAGTACATGTCCATTATCATAGACTCAGGTTTATCGGGGGGTATTTTTAGCGCATCTTGCATATACCGCTCTATATATTTCGGTACAGGCTCATTTACTTACTGAGTGATGTCCATCAACGAGGACATCGTTATGTCATTTCCTCTGTCATAGAATCGGACAAGGAAGAGACTTTTAAGATCTTTGAATTATTATGCCCCGATTCTGTGGAATCGATAGTAGTCTCCCAGATGTGACATCATATGTGCCTAGATTGCGCAACGCACATGGCCAAGGTATTTTTATATAACGAGTATATATTCAGAGTACATAGATAATTGAACACAATATTGAATCATATAAAAGTTCTCTTTATTGATAATGAACATCTTTTATAAACTCTTGAACAAGTACTTAAGGTTGCCGCACGGGCTTACAAAAGTGGATGCAAAATGAGATAGTCGTCCGGTACATTACACCATTTTACTAAAACTTTAAAATCTATCGACACCTTCGGGCGAAGCTATCGTATTTCCATGGAGCTCCATAAGGTATGTACATCATCTCCTATAACTTTAAAATATGCTTCAAGGACATGAACATGATATGTCGGTATGTGGACTGGATTGGAAAGTTGCTCTAGCTTCTTGTAGGATCTCCTTGGTGCGAAAAACCTGTTACAACGAGGGTCAGTACATCAAAATGTACTGGTGAAGGCGAGCTAACCTAACTATACCAATCAACACGTTGCTTAAGTAAAGCATGCAAGTTATGTGGTCTTTCTATCTTGCCTTAGTATTTATAAGCTTGTAGTAGTTATGTAAATTTACTGAAATAAATATGCCACCGCTTGGTGACTTTTACCTGCCCGTCTCAACCACCTACACAATACTTACCATGACATTCTCTGCCACAAAGACATAATTAGCTTGCACAGTTTAAATATACATGGGGGTCACTGGCATGATGCTATAGTAGATGAGTTATAGTACAAGGATGAAATAACATGCAACGCAAGGAATATAGATGTTATAGGTCATCCCGTCCGAAACAGACGACTATCAGGGAGTTTCGTCTAGATTGGATTGGTGCCAGTGCCCCAGCGATATTCTGCAGTCACTAAGACCTTATGCACAAGTTGTTCGTGACCAAATGAAGTCTATACTAGGCTATCAATTGAGGCAGTTCATGGTAATACAAGCACGAGATAAGTAACATGGCATAATTTGACTGGCATAGTCTTTCTGATCATTTTTCTCATAGTAAAGTGTTCTACACATAGCATAATAATAGAAGAATATTGTTCTAACTAGAATTGATACATGATAAAAGAATATTCTAAGCGAACTAGCATGCAACAAGATAATAATTTACAAGTTTATTGACAAGCATAAGTTGTCACGCCCCGATCCCGAAGGTCCCAATAATGCCCCCGCCGGGCGCAAATCACCGCGCCTGGGCGCTCCCGCGAGGCGTATTGTAGTTTGCTATCGGGACATGATGCCATGCAAGCTTAGGGTTTGCATGCACAAGACAATATTTTTAAAGTTGTGGCTATCATCGTATCGATCGAGTACGCAGTGGAGGGACAGTTGCAAATAATAATCTATCTGAGTATACGGGGAAAATCATAAGGCATGAGGTTCTCTAAATATAATGGCATCATTCCATACATTATGTCCCTCTATACAAAAGCAATCGATAAGCTCAAGGCATCAAAACTAGATCTCCGGGTCCTGGGGATAAGGCACGGGTATCATTTCCTTAAATGATCCAGCAGCACTTTGGAGAAAGTACTAGTGAGTCTAAAATCAACGAACATAAGCAACATTCACTAAAACTAACACTAAGTAATTATGTTATAAAATATTATATTACTAGTGATCTTTCTAGTTTTACCAAGGTTCGTTACATGCAGCACAGGAACATAGTCATATTACTTTTTTTTGGAAACATCTTTGAAAATAGAGTTTATCTTCGATTCATTCAAGCACACAAGGCAAGCCAATTATTCTACTATCAAGGTGTGTGCAGCGTGTCTTGTGAGCTATACTCAAAGACTCTAGGGACAATGCACCATCTAAAAACTATCTTTCTATCAAGCAAACAAGATGAACTATCTATATGCTTTTGGTCCACGAGAATCTCAGGATCAGTAGGGTAATCTAGCTAACCAATGATTCTTTTATCTGATGTTATTAGCAGCTGTGACTCATGGTTGCTCTTCACTAATATTATAGCAGCCGGGACCAAGGTTCAGCTCTTCACTAATAGTTATTGTCCGACCGATACAAATACATGAAATACTATTAGATAAACTCTATGATGCAGATGAAATAAACAAGCAGACCATCTATCTCTTCTCTTCTATCTCTGTGCGGACTAGCCGCCCTCTCTGACAAGTTCAAGCATGATATGGTTCTATCAAAACACAAGTGATATAGAAACATGTTCAAGCAATCTCTTACTCTTCTTATTAGTATGACAAGGTTCTCTATTTAGAAGCATTCAAGTTCTAACTAAGCATGCAGTTCTATTATTCATGCAATGGAAACAATAATCTTCTTAGCAATAGCCATTATAAAACTCATATTCATTATTAAGGTATACAAGAATCAGAGAATAAAGTTCTGCCCACTCACCTAGATCATTCATCTTCTGGTTAAACAAGGAGCTCTTAAGAAAGATATCATTTTTGAGTCAACAAAATGATATCTCTTGTACATAGTGCCTACGCGGAGTGGGGCTCTACATACTTACCCACCAAGAAAGAGTTTTGTCCTCGAAACTCATAGAAAAACTTTTTGATATCCAGAGCAGCGATAGTTCTCATCCCTCACCATCCTTAATCGAAAACTCTAGCAACCCACAAGCATGAAAATATAACTCTCAAGCAATAAATCAAATAAGAAAACTTTTGTACAACTTTGAGAATATCTATGGACTTATTGTATGGAATGCTCTACTTAATAATGATATCAATGCACAAGGAATCGTCATTTAAGAACAAAAACAAAATGGGCATAAGGCCAGAGGATCGAGTTGCTCTGATACCATTATATCACGCCCCGATCCCGAAGGTCCCGACAATGCCTCTGCTAGGCGCAAATCACCGTGCCTCGATGCTCCCGCGTGGCATATTATCGTTTTCCATCTGGACGTGATACCGTACGAGCCTGGGATTGCACCCACACAAGGAAACATCATTAAAGTTGTGGCTATCATCATATCGATCGAGTACACAGCAGAGGGACAGTGTTGTAAATAATAATCTATCTGAGTATATGGGGAAAATCATAAGGCACGAGGGGCAAATCATAAGGCACGAGGTTCTCTGAATATAATGGCATCATTCCATACATTATGTCCCTATATACAAAAGTATCTCAAAGAAATCGATATGACTCAAGGCATCAAAACCAGATCTCCAGGTCCTGGGGATGAGTCACGGCTATCGCTTCCTCGGACGATCCAGCACCTGCGAACAAGCAAACTGTTGGTGGATCAGCACGTTGAAGAAAGTACTGATGAGTCTAAAATCAACGAATAGAAGCAACATTCACCAAAACTAACACTAAGTAATTATTTTATAAAATATTACATTACTAGTGATATTTTTAGTTTTATCTTGGTTTATTACATGCAACACAGGAACAGAGTCATATTACTTCTTTTTAGGGACATCTTTGAAAACATAGTTCATGTTCGATTCATTTAAGAATACAAGGCAAGCCGATTATTCTACTATCAGGGTGTGCACAACGTGTCTCGTAAGCTATACTTAACGACTCTAGGGATAATGCACCATCTAAGAACTATCCTTCTATTAAACAAATAAGATGAACTATCTATATGCTTTTGGTCCCCGAGAAACTCAAGATTAGTAGCAATAATCCAGCTAACCAATGACTCTTTTATCTGATGTTATTAGCAGTTGTGACTCATGGTTGCTCTTCACTAATATTATAGCAGCCAGGACCAAGGTTCAGCTCTTCACTAATAGCCATTGTTCGACCAATGCGAATGCATAAAATACTATCAGATAAACTCTATGATGCTGACAAAATAAACAAGCAGACCATCTATCTCTTCTTTTCTATCTCTGTATGGACTGGCCACCCTCTCTGAACAAGTTCAAGCATGATGTGGTTGTAACACCCCGTTTCGCTCAAGAGGACCGCCGATTCAAATGGACCACCGATTCAAACGACAAAAGTGCAATATCCTGACCCACTTTGCTTAGGCAAGAATACTCATTTAAGGCAAAGGATATTCAGACTTGTGCCTTCAGGAGTTTGGCTTAGGATTTCAGAGCCTCGCTCGGAGTATCGCTCAACCGAGGCGAATCATCGCTACGGTGGGTGACTACGGTAAACTTGTCTTTGCTTATCCAGCACAACTAAAATATGGAACGATACATGCTAGTCGCTAGGTGAATCATCCCCTGCATGCTAATAAGAATACAACGCACCTAGCTAAAGGAATAATCATAACTTGTATTGCTTATGTTAGAACATGGAAATAAAACATTGCTTATATTCAGACTCTTATATGCTACCTTTGCCTTATACAACTAGATCCCGCTAGGCCTCAAGCTGAACGATATTTGTATATTTTGTAGTACACTATTCCACTTTGTCATGCCCCAGTTCTAAAGATAAGGAACTTAGTCACGTGACAATGACCAGCAGCACACTTCGGCGGGCATCCTAATCTAATGGGCTCATCGGAGTGTACCTAAGCTGTAAAGTACAATAAATAACCCAACACATAACACATAAATAGTCAATCTAAATCTTATCCATAGGCAACAGATATAAGAGTACATAGAGATAATCATAACAACTAATGTGCAGAAAGAAAATATCACGAGATACTGTATCATAGTACAAAAACTAGAGTAGTCATACGGGAATAAATCCGCTAATACAAAATATTGGAATGAAAGTAAGCAATAAGATAACTTGGAACGACATCAGATAGCTAGATAATAATACCATCCTAAGGATAGAGTCACTACCAGTGATCAGACGAAGTCCTCGGGGATGACCTCATCCTCGGCAGTGGGTCCTGCTACTGGATACGTACCCGGACCGTACTCCTCTGGATAATCCTCCTCACCTAAACCTGGAAGGAAACCAGGTCCTCAGAGGGACGTAACAAGGTACAAAAACATAGCATACCAAGTATAACAGAAAGTACAAGTGCATTGACGGGTTAATCTATCATAACCAAACAAGTGAGACACAGTTTAAAAACAATGTTCGATGCGTGGGCTGTCCAAAATAAAATTGTAGCTCCGGACACGGAAACACACAGTACGTACCGCAGCTCCGGGGAAAGAGTAACACGGGTGATACAACTACACTAGATACAGGATCACTACAGATACAATACATATACATATATAAATGCGTGCAGAGGAGCCCAAACGTCTAGTAACTGTCTTCCCTTTCCCAAGCGGTCAACGATTGTACGCTGAACCTGAATCTCTATCTAGCAGTTTCTTCGTACAGAAATACTATCAATAAACGTGACCCTAAGGTCGTCCCAGTCTCCAGTCATGATGTCAGTATCAGGATACAGGAATCTAGCATGATCACAGTGTATGAGTGTGTTCTGGGGTAACGATATACTCAGGTACGTACATCGAGGTATTACGAATATCTAGCATTCACTACAAGACGTTACGACGAACGTCTGCACCCGGTTGTAATCCGGACGTGAAGTATCGATCGTAATCAAACACACACACAATGTACATAATAAAATAATAAAATATTTGTAACTAAAATACAGGGTGGCAAGGTACACTTGCCTGCGTCCGGCTACTGATGACGGAGATCCGGTACCACGTCCAAGTTCGCAGGTCCCGTAGTACCTAGAGACGAGATACAAGCTCAATTAATAGACTATCATGCGGCTAAAATAAGATGTGACATACGTCTAGCATATGCTACAATCTTAGTTATAAGTCACATAGACACTAAGCTAGAGGGTCGACCAAGGTTGACTAAAAGTATGTTACATCTAATCTGATTAATCATCTGTGCAATATCATCAACCCAACCTCAATCACGATATTCAGTTAATCAAACCCTGATCAAATCCTCAGACATATACAATCTCTTCCCATTCTCAATAAAACTGCTATGTAATTATGTTCATCATTTTTCAGCAACGTCAATTCACAACCGATTAAACTGCTCATCATCAATAACAATATGCATGAATTAATATGGTCAACACCTCAAATATCTCATATGGCACTTAAAACCAAACCTTAATATATATCACATTCCCAACCATCAATTGTATATATTCCATAACCTCAACCCATAAACATCGATGCATATTTAAACCGTAAATAATCAACTTAGCATTTCACCATCAATTGCGTATTATAACATGCATTAAACCTAAAACCTCACCTGCATATATAACTCCAAAATTCTCAATGTATATATGTAACCCTTAAATAAAACTGTTTCATTCTCAAACCCTAAACTTCAATGTACCTATAATTCCCAAGCCTCCAAGTATATATTCTATAACATCATACCCTAACTCCATGCATATCCATTAATTTCAATTTAATACTTATGAAAGTAAACCCTAAACTCAATATTAAACCCTAATCACACATCATTAACCACAAGATCATTTATACTACACTAAAATTACATAAAACAATATATAAAAAATTATAGAGAGGGGGGGAGTGTTTCACCTCGACGAGATGGTTGCTGGCCGGAGAACCGTGGATGGCCGGATGGATGGAGGTCGGGGCAGCCGTGAGGGGGTGGTCGTGTTCGATTGGAGGAGGAGCGGGGGCTTGACCGGAACTGTGGTGGAGTAGGTGATGAAGAGGAGGAGTCGAGGGGGCTCGTGGATGTGTGGAGGTGATAATGCTGGAGGTGGTGGTGGAACGGCAGTCGAGGGTGGTGGTAGTGAAGCTGGAGTTGGGGAAGAACTGGCCGAAGAATGGTATTCGAGGGTGGTGGGTCGTGGATGGAGAGGTCGTGGCTCACCGGAGTATGGAGTAGTGGCGGGAATAGCTGTTAGCCGCCGGAGAAGATGCAGTGGAGATGAACGGCGGTGCAGGTGGATCTCGTCGAAGAAGATGCATTGGAGGGTCTGCCGTGAGGAGGTGGAGCTCGCGGGGTTGGCTCGTGGCAGTGCTCGACTGTCGGAGGGGAAGCTCGAAAGAGGTGGTAGTGGAAATGTCAGCTGGCCCACCGGAGCTCAAGATCAGCAGTCGGTAGCCGGAGGGACTCGGCCAGAATAGTCGATTCTCCAAGGAAGGATAAGAAGAAATGAAGAAGGAGAAGAAGAAGGGAAGAAGAAGAAAGGAAGGAGAAGAAATAGCCTACGTATGAATGTAGGAGAGGGAGGAGAGAGAGAGGGGGTGGGGGGTTCTCTAGGTATTAGGATTAGGGCCGGCGTGGGGTTGTGTGTAGTGATTGAGACATTATATTGGGAGTGGTGTGAGGATTGGATGGTGAGGATTGGCCCAATTCAAATGGGTGGTGGCGTTTCACATGAAGGAATTAATTTCTTCATCCAAATGAGAGGGAGGAGGGAGGATTCACCGGTCAAAGAAGAGGGGTGGCTTCTTCATTTAGCCTTGACCAATGAGGGTATGCCACATGTCACAATATTTGCAATTTAGCCCCTTAAGTTTGGGTATTTGCACAAACACATAAAATAATGGAAAAATTATGGGAGAATTGGTGTTTGGTATTTTGTAGGATGAGGGGGTATTGAGTGTTTTGTATGGGTTAAATTAAATAAGTATTGGAATTAAATTAGGATTAAAATAGGATTAGTCAAAGTTGGTATCCCCAATTTAATTAAAATAAATTATCATGTGCTCTTAAATTAAATGGGGGCACATGGGACCTCAATTAGGAGTGACACAAAGGTCATGAATGGTGTAGGCTCAGTCTTGGACCCTTTAATTGGTCTGGCTCAATGAGTTGAGGTGGTGGCTCAAAATAGATGGCAACGACACAGGTGAGCGACACAGGATTAAATATAGGATTTTGGATACGGAAAATTGTGCAATTAATTTAGGGCACAAGGGATCTTATTTTGAGGGACAAAAAAGTCCAGCGCCTAAATTGGCGTGTCAAGTCAAGAGTGCAACAATCTGTTAGAATTTATGGGCTGATGTTGGGCTCCGAATATTTCAACAACGGTAGTGTACACCGAGGGTTTAATTAAAATAAACAGACATCTGCATCCTTACTCTAAACCTCAATCAACTACTGCTATACCAAAATTTTCCAACCCATACCAGACTATCTATAGAAATAATTGAGGGGGTTTACACACTTGCCACACTACACGACCCTAGATCATGTCGTTCGGTAAGTTCCTTTACAATTTCACCCCCCGGCTTACCTTCAGGCCTGAGCCAACATGAACGCTTATGTTTACACAATTGCATGCTTGTTTGCTTATAAGTTAACTTTTAATGTTGCCTAGACTCAATGTTTGCCATTCGAAACTTATGCCACAATCAAGTAACACTATCGCATATCATTATTGCATTGAGTCAGCCAGAAGACTATTGAATAGTCCTTCTGTGCAATTGAACCTGTAAGTATCCGGGATCGTAAGGTCACTAAGGCACTCCCCGATCCAAGGGAATGAATCAAGGCAAGTTGAATTACTGAACTGGAATCAAGTTTACATCAAAAATGATAATCATATCAAGTTTATCCCTGTACGAGAATCCCGTCAAGTAATCAGAGCTCGCAGAGCAAATTCTTGGTTCAGAACAAAGAATCATGGATTATCATGTCAAGTTGGAAAATGGAATGACCCAAGACTTGCATGTCGCGGACAACTTGTTAATAAGTGACATTTTTGGATCTTTGTTCCTGCGGACGATCCCGAGGCACTGGGGCCGATCGAATCTAGACAGAACCTTGTTTAGCCTACCTATTTTGGGCAGAATGGCGTGTAGCGCCTGTGAACTATCCTTCATGTCATTCTTTCTCATAGACTAAAGTAGTCGCTTGTTTTGGAAGGAATGGCCTATAGCGCTACTGATCCTTGAGTTGTACGTCATTCTCTTTTATGTACTATACCCGTCCTTTATGGCTATGCCAGCGACTCCTGTTCATATAGATAAGTCATCCTGCCTTAGCGGATATCCGTGTGCAAGTTATTGCCTCCCATTTAGTGAATCGAAACTGCCTGAACGATCATGGATATAAGATACTAGCACATCAAATTGAATACTTCAACATTCTATGTAACACACCTGGTATTTTCGTATAACTCGTGCACCCGAAACAAAATTTCATTCATAACACAGTGTTTGCATATACTATTTCCCCTGAATGTTTATACCTGCTCGTGCTTGAAATTAACTTTGTTTGCCTTGGACAGGGAAGGACAAATGGTAAGTTGGTAAGTCTTGCCGTGTTTCCTCTTATGTCGTATGGCGCACTGCCATACGAGTTAGGCTACTCAATCTTTGCCATAAAACTATTCCTAAGGCAACTAGAAAGATAACATAATAGTTGGTGCACAAAACCTATATTACGTGTTTGGATTTGTCGAGTAGGCGAGTAGCCTCCCCACTAGTGCATTCGTGTACTGATAATCTACCAGATTGTTTGTAGGGTGCAAGAAAACCTCGTTCGGTACAGATGCCTCCTTCGTGCGTGCTAAGGAGTAGAGTTAACTCTGAAGCCTTAGAACGCTGTGTCCAAAACTGAAGCACATATACAAGATATAATATTGAAACATCGCCTATATATTATTCCATAAATGTAGCCACTTGGCACGCTTTTATTGTTTCAGAGAGAGAGATCTGAGCGAATTATATTCTCGGTCAAGTGCCGCTTGTAACACTTGTTTATATCGATAAAGAGTTTGTTTTACTTTAACTTGTGTTATTCAATGCTTTCGCTATTGACGACTCAGTGAACTTGTTACCAATCGCTTATGCATTTATAATTTTGCTGTACTCGGACAATCTGTGCAACTCTATGGTTTAGACCTCTTACTGTCAGCCAATAAACCATGGCCTTGCATGGGCGCAGTTTACGCTCGTACGATATCATGCCCGGATGGGTCAAGCGATCATCCCACGGGAGCGCTGACGCGATAATTCTCGCCTAGCAGGGACGACCGATTAGCCTGCGGGAGATCGGGGAATGACAGTGGTTCTATCAAAACATAATCAATATGGAAAAATGTTTGTCATGCCCCAGTCCCAAAATACCGAGGGACCAGATACGTGGCAATGGCCAGCAGTACGCACCGATGGACAAACCCAATTTAATGGATCCATCAGGGCATACTTAAGCTGTAAAACAAAGTCTGCGACAATCATGGCACAACTAATCTCATCCACACAAGATATAAAATATGATCCACAGAATATAAGAAATGTAAATCATCAACCAGTCTCAACAAAGTACTTCGGGGAACAACCCGATAAATATCTAATACAATGGTTCCACATACCAGAATATAAATGACTAAAATAAATAAATGCTGAGCATGAAACATGGATGCTCAGAAAAAGTCTTCGGCTAACACCTCATCCTCGGATGGTGGTACAACTCCTGGATCAGCTCCTGCTGCGGTCCCGTATACCTCGGGATAGGTCTCGTCCTCAAATCCTGGGGACATAATCCATATCCAGGTCCTCAGGGAACATAGCAAGGTACAGAAAATATACAAGCCAAAATATAAGTAATGCAGCAAATAATGAGAATAATAGGGTAAGTATGTAATCATCTGCGTGAAATGCAAGAGAGAGAGCATCTATAGTACTCAGGTTGAAACAACTACAAGCTCTGTGTAGGGGAGCCGGTAGCAATGATATCATGAGGTGGTCTAGCTCAGCGGGAGACTGAGTAGCCGGTATAACATAATCAACCTGTAGCCTGTGGGTCTCTCCAGCAATAGATGGAACAATAAGGGAATACTAAATAACCAGCTAAGTGATATGCAAGATGAGAGCAGCACTAAAACTCAGGCTGAAGCCACTACAAGCTCTGTGTCGGGGAGCCGGTAGCAGCAGTAATAATGAGTAATGGGCCAAGCTCGGACTTCAGAGTCTTGTGCCTCACAATAATAGGGGTGTATATAGATGATCAGCCTGTAGCATGTGTGTCTCTCCCCACCTAATGTAACCACGCATATCATGACCATAACGTCTCATGTTCATGTCAGCGGGATCATATCTAATGCAATAAGTCATAATGTATCTAAGAATATAGTATCTCTGTCAAGTCCTGTATCCTATACAGGATCACCACGAATATCTCGGGAAGATCCTATCTCATGAACAGTGTCAAGTATCCTGGGTCAAAGTGTACTTGGTAAGACAAGTACGAGAAGATAAAGTGTCACGAATATCCATCTCTAGATGACAATACACAACACCGCGTACGGTGTTGGCACCCGACTGATAATCGGACGCTAAGTACGTCACACGGTCCTAGGTTAAGCATGCACAGCAATATAATGAAACAAGGAAAATATAGAACAATACTGCAGAGTTTGGCAAGGTACACTTGTCTGGGGTCCAAATACCAACAATCGTCCCTGTATCAGTGGATCCTGTAGGTACTACTCCAAAAGCTGTAATAAATATCACCAACAGTCTCAGAAGATATCAAATAGCTAGAAATGTCTGTCCTTACGTCCAAATTGGACCCAAGGGCAAAAATGACATTTCTGGGCCAAAGCGGGGTCCACATATGGGCCACTTGCACCGAAAAGCGTGTCAGGGTCAAAGGTCTCCAAATTCCTCAAACTCAGTGTCAACAAGTCAGGAATGATGATACGAACCCAACGAAACTTCCAGAATTGGATTCCGATGAGCCGATCACAAAATTGCCCGTCAAGTGGAGCTTGTGGGGCCCACGATACACAATTTTGTTAACGTTCTCAGAATCGAACCAAACTTGGGTCACAGGACCAGCGTATTGCTACGAGTCCGATGGCACAAGTTTCGTCTCGATCCGACATGTATACACAAAGTTACAGCGTATTCTAGAATGGCCGAATACGAGGCGTTGTCGGCGGATACGCGTTGATTTCGGTGTGCACGCACATTCGAATCGACTTCTGCGAAATCCCACACGACCGAATTAATGTTGTACATGTTTCGGTAAAGATCGCGTGCGACCAAGTCGTCCCGTTTGGCGGGGCGCACTCAGTTCTGGGGTGAACCAGGACGTTATTTTTCCTATTTTTGGATCGCGGTTTACGATCACCACAGGACGCGATTCATCGAGCGGATTGCACGGGCACCGAGAGGGTTATACAGTCTACGCGTTGCAACTGACAGAATCAAAAACGGAGTTACGATGAGGAAGAAAACAGTACCTGAACAGGGCTCCAAGAAGTCTGAATTCTACGTGTCCGAGGGTACTGTTCGTGTCCTGGACGTGTCCGCCGTCTCCTGTGCGTCCAGGCTACGATTCTGATTGAGACAGCGGCGGGGGCTACGCCGGAGGGGGTCGGTCTCGGGGTCGGCGAGGTCGGCTAGGCGGCGGCTCTGCACAGTCAGCCAGAACGGTTCACGCGGGCCGGAGCTCAGCGAGGGACGAGCGGGGCTGGCTGGACTCGGGATCATTGACGGCCTGGGGAGTTAGGGGTCGACGAGGGGAGGACTGGGCGAAGGCGGTGATTTTGGCGGCTGGCTGTGGAATGAAGGAGGAAGGCTTTTGGGATTGCTCGAGGTAGAAAGTCGAATGGCGGACGCGGGTGGCGCTCGCGCGGAGGAGGAAAGTCGACGAGGGGTTCTTGGTTGCTCGAGGCGGGGAGTCGTCGATGTTGGGTCGGCGTTAGCGGAGATCAGGCGGCGGAGGGATGGAGAAGAGAGTGGCGGCGGCGGCTTTGCGGATCCCGAGGGCATTAAATAGCCGCTATAGTGTTTCCAATTAGTTGGGGTTTTTCCAATGGGTTTCGGATCCGGGTCGGGTTTGGCTCGGATCCGACCCGACCCGACCCAATGAGCTGATTTGGTTCAGGGTTGGGTTCAGTTCGGTTTGGTTTGGTTTGGTTTGGTTTAGTCAATAGTTTATAGGTCCTAAAACTCGTTTCCGGAGTCCAATAAATTCACCAAAAATATCCTGTGTCCGGTTTTCCATTATACACCATAAAATATTATTTCCATAATATTTTAACACCAATTAACAGCATTTAAAAATCTTTAACTCACAATTACCTTGGTTCTTCATCCAGAAAAATGCCAAAAAATCCGAGAAAATTATATTAAAATTATTCTAAAAAATAGGGTATTTACAATCTACCCCCTTAAGAGGATTGCGTCCTCGCAATCAAAGAATAAGCTACTAAAGGAAAAACTATAAAAATACAAGGTTGCTTAGTTTATATCTGCATTCTCAAAAAAGTAAGGATAACGCTGGCGCATACTATCTTCTCATTCCCAAGTCGATTCGCCAGGAGAATGATGGTTCCAAGCTACACGAACCAGTCTGATTGTCTGTCCCCGCAATGTCTTCTCACTGACGTCTAGGATGCCAACTGGTTGTTCTTCATATCTCAAGCTAGGGCCCACTGCGATCTCTGAATGATCGACTACGTGACTTGGGTCGGTCACATACCTCCTCAGCTGTGAGACGTGGAATACGTCATGTACTCCCTCTAAGGATGGAGGTAATGCAAGACGATAAGCCACCTCACCAATGCGCTCTAGAATGTCAAATGGCCCAATATACCTTGGGCTCAACTTGCCTCTGCTCTCGAATCTAATAGTACCACGAGTGGGCGAAATCCTCAAGAACACGTGCTCTCCTTCTTTGAACTCTAGGGGACGTCTGTGTGTATCTGCCCAATGCTTCTGTCTATCCTGAGCTGCTCGAAGATGATTCTGAATCTGTTTCACCTGCTCCACTGTCTGCATTACTAATTCTGGACCCAGTATTTGACGTTCACCAATGTCACTCCAACATATAGGCGATCTGCACTTCCTTCCGTATAATGCCTCGAATGGTGCCATCTGAATGCTGGCCAGATAACTGTTATTATAGGAGAACTCCACTAAGTGCAAATGATCTTTCCAAGATCCTCCAAAGTCTAGCATACATGATCACAACATATCCTCCAAGATCTGAATGGTGCGCTCCGATTGGCCATCTGTCTGTGGGTGGTAAGCTGTGCTGAATTTGAGTCTGGTGCCCAGACTCTCTTGCATGCTTCGCCAAAAATAAGATATAAATCTCGAATCTCGAATCTCGATCCGATACAATACTAACCGGCACTCCATATAATCTGACAATTTGTCGCATATACATGTCGGCTAGTACCTCTATGGACTGTCCAACTCTAAATGGCAAAAAGTATGCCGTTTTAGTGAGTCGATCCACAATAACCCATACCGCATCTCTTCCGCTGGGGCTCCTTGGAAATCCTGTGACAAAATCTATCGTGATATGTTCCCACTTCCATTTTGGTATAGGAAGTGGCTGTAACATACCTGCAGTCCTCTGATGCTCAGTCTTTACTTGCTGACAGACTAAGCATTTGGCCACAAATCTTGCAATCTCCCTTTTTATTCCATGCCACCAATAATACTGTCTCAAGTCTCGGTACATCTTGGTTCCTCCTGGGTGAACAAAGTACATAGAGCTATGTGCTTCAGTCATTAACTCCTGTCTCAATTCTTCATTTGGAACATACAGGCGATTTCCAAACCTCAATGTCCCGTCTTCGTGTATGCGAAGTCCTGTCTGCATGCCTGCTTCTGTTCTCTCTTTCATTCTTCAAAATCTAGCATCGGTCGGCAATGCCTCTTTAATTCTTTCCACAAGTGACGACTTAATTTCAAAATTAGCCAGTAAACCACTCTGCCCTGGTAAAACAACCTCTATCTGAAGCTCCTATAGATCTCTCAATAACTCGGGCTGTATCGTCAAGAAATAAGCCGTAGGCTTCCTGCTGAGTGCGTCTGCCACCATATTCGCCTTTCCCGGATGATATTGCAGATCTATATCAAAATCGACCATCAATTCAAGCCAATATCTCTGCCTCATGTTAAGCTCCTTCTGAGTATATACATACTTCAGACTCTTGTGATCGGTGAAGATTTCTACCTTCTCCCCATAAAGGTAGTGCCTCCATATCTTCAATGCAAATATAACCGCTGCTAGCTCCAGATCGTGTGTTGGGTAGTTCTTCTCGTGGACTTTCAACTGTCTCGATGCATAAGCAATAAATTTGTTATGTTGCATCAAAACACATCCTAATCCACTACCTGATGCATCATTGTAAACAACAAAACCTCCTGACCCTGAAGGAAGAGTCAAGACAGGTGTTGTTGTTAATCTTCTCTTCAATTCTTCGAAGGCCTTCTGGTAGTCTTCTGTCCATATAAACTCCTGGTCTTTACGTGTCAGCTTCGTCATCGGTTCTGCAATCCTTGAGAAATTTTCTACAAACCTTCGGTAATACCCCGCAAGTCCGATAAAACTTCTCGCCTCTGCAATTGATGTGGGTGTAGGCCAAGTCTCTATTGCCGCAACTTTCTCTGGATCCACTGAAAGTCCTTCTCCTGAAATGATATGTCCCAAAAAAGGCACTTTGTCCATACAGAACTCACACTTACTGAGTTTGGCATATAGCTTCTCCTATCTCAAGGTCTCTAACACGATTCTGAGATGCTTCTCGTGCTCTTCGTGGCTCTTGGAATATACTAGAATGTCATCAATAAATACATCCACAAATTTATCCAGGTACTGATGAAAGACTATGTTCATCAAACTCATAAACACTGCTGGCGCGTTGGTTAAACCAAGCCGCATTACCAAGAACTCATAATGTCCATACTTGGTTCTGAAAGCTGTCTTCGGTATGTCTTCCTTCCTTACTTTGATCTGATGATAGCCGGATCTAAGGTCAATCTTCGAGAATACCCTAGCGCCACTCAATTGATCGAATGCGTGGTAAGGGATACATGTTCTTGATGGTCACAGCATTTAGTGCCCTGTAGTCAATGCATAATCGTACTGTTCCATCCTTCTTCGGCACAAATAATATGGGTGCTCCCCAAGGTGAAACGTTGGGCCGAATGAAACCCTTCTCCAGAAGATCATCAACCTGTTCCTTCAACTCCACTAACTCCTTAGGTGCTAGCCGATATACTGATTAAGTGATAGGCTCTGCTCCTGGAGTTAAGTCTATTATGAATTCTATTTCCCGATCAGGTGGTAAACCTGGAAGATCATCAGGAAATACATCCACAAAATCTGATATGACTCTTGGGTAACCTGTCTCCCCTTCTACAGATAGTACCCTAAGAGTAGGCTGAACTCCTTGCTCTACAGCTCCCTGAAGAAACTCAAATTCTGGATGTCCAGGCGGTCTAAATATAACCCGTCCAAGTCGGCAATCAAGAGTCGCATGGTACTGACTTAACCAGTCCATACCGAGTACAACATCATAATCCGGCATGGAAAAGATTAGAAATTGAGCTCGTATTTCTCTTCCACAGACTACTACAGAACATGATCTACAGACGTCACTAACCGGAATAATTTCGCCTCCCGTAAGAATTTTTTTCATCTTCGGAAGGGGTACGGTAGCTACTCTATGGGTGGCTACAAAGCTAGCTGCTATAAATGAATGCGATGCTCCAGAATCAAATAAAGCTACAGCTGGTAATGAAGCTGCTAAAATAGTACCTGCGATAACTTCGCCTGCAGTAGCTTCCTCCTCAACAGCCAATGTAAATGCCTGTCCTCCTCCCTAAGCTGGACCTCTCTGCTGCTGAGCCTGCTGAAATAGAGCTGCCTGTGGTGCCAGGGGTAGTCTCTGCTGATTTCCTCCTGGGGCTGGGGGCCTGACGCCTCCAACTCCTGGCTGCTGTGCTCCTACTGCTGGATAAGTTGGTCATGGTGCAGGTAAAGCTAGTCTCGGTGCTCCCTCTCTGCGCTCGGTGCAGTCTCTGGTTGAATGCTGGTTGGATCCGCAAGCCAGGCATAATCCTAACTTGCGTCTGCATTCTCTCTCAATGTGACCTATCTTGCCGCAGTGGTGACAAGTAGGGAGAGATATGGCCCTGTGTGCTGTCCTCTCTGGCATACTCCTCTGAGACCGTTTTGCTAAATTCCCATGTGCTGTCCTGGATGGTGCTGAGGTGATAGGCCTCTTCAGGTTCGACTCCCTTCTAGTGACGCGCTCCATGTGTCATGCTGCTGTAAGAACGTCGGTATAAGATGTAGGTACGACCGATCCAATCAATCTCTGGAGCTCAAACTTCAGCCCGTCAAAGAACTTCTCAGCTTTTTCTTCCTCTGTCGCAATCAAGGTTGGGGCAAAGCGACTTAGGCGAATGAATTCCGCGTTGTATTCTTCCACTGTCATATTGCCTTGGATAAGGCGGTTGAACTTGTCTCTGAGCTCTGACCGTGCTACTTCTGGGATATACATCTCTTTGAAGAGTCTGGAGAACTCTTCCCAAGTGACTCGGTCCTGTCCGAGCCTTCTCTCTTCTGCTAACCACCAGTGATGTGCATTTTCAGTTAACTGTATTCTGACTGCAGTCATCCACTTCTCTCTCGGAAGTTCAGCGGCTTCCAACTGATGCTGTATGTTTGTGAGCCATTCATGAACTTCTGTTGGCCCCTCTTTACCAGAAAATATATGAGGCTTGAGCTGACGGAATTCGGTGATAGATCCCATCGTTGTTTGCCTCGCTGGTGGATTTGCCTGCTCTAATGCGGATACCAGGCTGGTTCTCAGATACTCGGTCTCCTGTCGATGGGCCTCTTGCTGAATCTGCTGCTGGGCTTGCATCATGGCATACATCATCTGGAATATCTATTGCCCGTCCATGGCTTGCCCTGGCGGGAAAACTGGTATCTGTGGAGTGAACTGTGGTGGAGGTGGGATGTCATCTCTCCGGAACCTTAGATTAGGCTGACCGGTTTGATCGCTCTGCGATGCTTGTCCTCCATTCCCTGGGGTCACTCCGTCTATATTAGTAACCACAGCATCGTGTGGCGTATCCAAAGGAATCTTGTCTCCGTTCCTGGGATCCATTACTCTGCAACCAAAAGATAAACTGTAAGAACGCTCCGAGGAATCAAACAGGATGCAAATTAAGTAACAATTTCGAGTTCGATATAGAGTTCAATAATGGTTTAAGTAATGGATGAGATCCTATACTTTATCCTATCCTTAGGGCAGGCTGGTTCGGTCCCTAAGTTGAAACCGAAAAATTTAGTCGTAGACCTGCATGGGCCACCACAAAAACCATGTCACGCCCCAGTCCCAAAATACCGAGGGACCAGATACGTGGCAATGGCCAGCAGTACGCACCGATGGACAAACCCAATTTAATGGATCCATCAGGGCATACTTAAGCTGTAAAACAAAGTCTACGACAATCATGGCACAACTAATCTCATCCACACAAGATATAAAATATGATCCACAGAATACAAGAAATGTAAATCATCAACCAGTCTCAACAAAGTACTTCGGGGAACAACCCGATAAATATCTAATACAATGGTTCCACAGACCAGAATATAAATGACTGAAATAAATAAATGCTGAGCATGAAACATGGATGCTCAGGAAAAGTCTTCGGCTAACACCTCCTCCTCGGTTGGCGGTACAGCTCCTGGATCAGCTCCTGCTGCGGTCCCGTATACCTCGGGATAGGTCTCGTCCTCAAATCCTGGGGACATAATCCATATCCAGGTCCTCAGGGGACATAGCAAGGTACAGAAAATATACAAGACAAAATATAAGCAATGCAGCAAATAATGAGAATAATAGGGTAAGTATGTAATCATCTGCGTAAAATGCAAGAGAGAGAGCATCTATAGTACTCAGGTTGAAACAACTACAAGCTCTGTGTAGGGGAGCCGGTAGCAATGATATCATGAGGTGGTCTAGCTCAGCGGGAGACTGAGTAGCCGGCATAACATAATCAACCTGTAGCCTGTGGGTCTCTCCAGCAATAGATGGAACAATAAGGGAATACTAAATAACCAGCTAAGTGATATGCAAGATGAGAGCAGCACTAGAACTCAGGCTGAAGCCACTACAAGCTCTGTGTTGGGGAGCCGGTAGCAGCAGTAATAATAAGTAATGGGCCAAGCTCGGGCTTCAGAGTCTTGTGCCTCACAATAATAGGGGAGTATATAGATGATCAGCCTATAGCCTGTGTGTCTCTCCCCACCCAATGTAACTACGCATATCATGACCATAACGTCTCATGTCCATGTCAGCGGGATCTTATCTAATGCAATAAGTCATAATGTATCTAAGAATATATTATCTCTGTCAAGTCCTGTATCCTATACAGGATCACCACGAATATCTCGGGAAGATCCTGTCTCATGAACAGTGTCAAGTGTCCTGGGTCAAAGTGTACTTGGTAAGACAAGTACGAGAAGATAAAGTGTCACGAATATCCATCTCTAGATGACAATACACAACACCGCGTACGGTGTTGGCACCCGACTGATAATCGGATGCTAAGTATGTCACACGGTCCTAGGTTAAGCATGCACAGCAATATAATGAAGCAAGGAAAATATAGAACAATACTGCAGAGTTTGGCAAGGTACACTTGTCTGGGGTCCGAATACCAACAGTCGTCCCTGTATCAGTGGATCCTGTAGGTACAACTCCAAAAGCTGTAGTAAACATCACCAACAGTCTCAGAAGATATCAAATATCTAGAAACGCCTGTCCTTACGTCCAAATTGGACCCAAGGGCAAAAATGACATTTCCGGGCCAAAGCGGGGTCCACATGTGGGCCACTTTGTACCAAAAAACGTGTCTGGGTCAAAGGTCTCCAAATTCCTTAAACTCAGTGTCAATAAGTCAGGAACGATGATACGAACCCAACAGAACTTCCAGAATTGGATTTCGATAAGCCGATCACAAAATTGCCCGTCAAGTGGAGCCTGTGGGGCCCACGATACACGATTTTGTCAACATTCTCAGAATTGAACCAAACTCGGGTCACAGGCCAGTGTATTGCTATGAGTCCGATGGCGCAAGTTTTATCTCGATCCGACGTGTGTACACAAAGTTACAGCGTGTTCCAAAATGGACGGATACGGGGCGTTGTCGGCGGATACGCGTTGATTCCGGTGTGCACGCACATCCGAATCGACTTCTGCGAAATCCCACACGACCGAATCAACGTCGCGTACATTTCAGAAAAGATCGCGTGCGACCAAGTCGTCCCGTTTGGCGGGGCGCACTCAGTTCTGGGGTAAACCAGGACGTTATTTTTCCTATTTTTGGATCGCGGTTTACGATTACCACAGGACGCGATGCACCGAGCGGATTATACGGGCACCGAGAGGGTTATACAGTCTACGCGTTGCAACTGACAGAATCGAAAATGGAGTTACGAGGAGGGAGAAAACGGTACCTAAACAGGGCTCCGAGAAGTCTGAATTCCACGTGTCCGAGGGTACTGTTCGTGTCCTGGACGTGTCCGTCGTCTCCTGTGCGTCCAGGCTACTATTCCGATAGAGACAGCGACAGGGGCTTCGTCGGAGGGGGTCGGTCTCGGGGTCGGCGAGGTCGGCTAGGCGGCGGCTCTGCACAGTCGGCCAGAACGGTTCACGCGGGCCGGAGCGGTTTCACGCGGGCCGGAGCTCGGTGAGGGACGAACGGGGCTGGGTGGACTCGGGATCGTCGACGGCCTGGGGAGTTAGGGGTCAACGAGGGGAGGACTGGGCGGAGGCGATGATATCGGCGGCGGGCTGTGGAATGAAGGAGGAAGGCTTCTGGGATTGCTCGAGGTGGGAAGTCGAATGGCGGACGCGGGCGACGCTCGCGCGGAGGGGGAAAGTCGACGAGGGGTTCTGGGTTGCTCGAGGCAGGGAGTCGTCGATGTTGGGTCAGCGTTGGCGGAGATTGGGCAGCGGAGAGATGGAGAAGAGAGTGGCGGCAGCGGCTTCGCGGATCCCGAGGGGATTAAATAGCCGCTACAGTATTTTCGATCAGTTAGGGTTTTCCCAATGGATTTTGGATCCGGGTCAGGTTTGGCTCAGATTCGACCCGACCCGACCCAATGAGCTGATTTGGTTCAGGGTTGGGTTCGATTCGATTTAGTTTGGGTTTGGTTTGGTTTGGTTTGGTTTAGCCAATAGTTTATAGGTCCTAAAACTCGTTTCCGGAGTCCAATAAATTCACCGAAAAATATCCTGTGTCCGGTTTTCCATTTTACACCATAAAATATTATTTCCATAATATTTTAACACCAATTAACAGCATTTAAAAATCTTTAACTCATAATTACCTTGGTTCTTCATCCAGAAAAATACCAAAAAATCCAAAAAAATTATATTAAAATTATTCTGAAAAATAGGGTGTTTACAATGTTCAAGTAATGTCTTACTCTTCTTATTAGCATGGCAAAGTTCTTTGTTAATAAGCATTCAAGTTCTAGTTAAGCATGTAGTTCTATTATTCATACAATAAAAACAATAATCTTCTTAGCAACAGGCATTATAAAACTCAGATTCATTATTAAGGCGTGCAAGAATCAGAGAATAAAGTTCTGGCCATTCACCTAGATCAATCATCTTCTGGTTCAACAAGGAGCTCTTAAGGAAGATATCATTTTATAGTCAGCAAACTAATATCTCTTGTACATAGTGCATACGCGGAGCAGGGCTGTACATACTTACCCACCAAGAAAGTTTTGTCCTCGAAACTAAAGGAAAAACTTTTCGATATCCAGAGCAGTGATAGTCATCATCCCTCACCATCCTCAATCAAAAATTCTAGCAACCCACAAGCACGAAAATATAACTCTCAAGCAACAAATCAAATCCAAAAAATATTTGCACAACTTTAAGAATATCAATGGACTTATTGTATGTAACGTTCTACTCAATAACGATATCAATGCACAAGGAATCGTCATCTATGAACAAGTTGGTGGAGAGAGGAAAGGAAAGATGTACTTCAATACTCTGCTCCCGCGATACCTACTATACGATCACCTGCATTGCCACAAACAGACGATCAATACCTCTTTTCCTCTTTCCAAGCTCGAAATAAAAGTTTAATTCAACGAACGAAAGCAATAAATCCATTAAAATCGTTCAAAAAAATACAAATTCGAAAACCAACTTGAAAGCAGAAAAGTAACAATACGACAGCAAAAACTAGGCAAGAAAAGTTACAGCGGAGAGTTCTCTCTTGACTCTGCCACTTAGTCCATCCTTAGGGAAGGTCCACTGAATATGGGAATCAATTTTGAAGAATTCAATCCATAACAAGGAAAAGATCTTGATTTAATCTATCATGATCGAACGATACCAAAAGTATTTCGTAGTTGCACTCCCCGAAATGGGGGAACGGGGTACCACACGAATGATAATATGCAGTTGTCTTAGAGACTACAGAACCAGTTGAAGGCCACTCCAAACAATACTCAGACAAAGATCTTGGTGAGAAGAGCGTCGTTGCAAGGTGGATACCCCATCGCCATCTCAAAATAACTCATGTACTGACGAGAGGATGTCTTTTCGTCAATTAAAGTCATGGAAAAGGGTTTGTACTTAGGCGGGTACGATATATCTTTCCATATGAGAGGATATAGTTTTTGTATCCCTAGCTCATGCAGTGTATCATGATTTTCCATTGAGTCAAGGTGGCTCAAAATTTTCGTATTTCCCGTATGGCCTCCCGGGCCTCATCTGATGTAGGAGGAGCAAACGATCCAGGAAGAGTGTGATTGCCATCAGTGGGTGGAGCGGATGCGTTTGAGTCTCCGTTGGTCCCAGGGTCCTGGCTTGCTTGCACAGAGGTCCTCGACGGTTGTGAGACCATGTTTGTTTTGATCTCTAGCATTATCTGGGTCAAGGCTTGCATTGAGGCGCTCATAGTATGCATCATTGCCTCTAGAGCATCGATACATTGGCGATCGCTAGTGCCCTCAATATCCTCTCCAGCTATGTATATCGTCCTTACATGAAGAGAGACGGTAGGGATTGTGGACCTCTCACTTTCAGCCTCAGACTCTTGCATCGAGTATTACTCGGGGAGAGTTGGCAGCGTTGTCTCTTCTTCGGATTCAGAGGGGATGCTACCCCCAGTATTAGAAGGTACTTCACTTTGATGAGGGTGACTACCCCCAGGAATCTCAATGTCTGTTCTTTTAGAATCACTATCTTCTCGGAACGACGGGTTGTCATAGAGCTCCGGAAGATTGCTACCCCCAACTTGTATAGTAATCTAGGTTCTCGAGTTAATATTACCCCCTGCGGTCAACAATTTCTTCTTTGAGAGGGTATCTAGGAAAACTTCTTCTGTAAGTATCGTTGCTTGCCTCTACCTCCTTTCTATGCTGGATGAGAGTTGAGGATTGGAGGTGTGACTTCCGACCTCCCCTTGTGGAGGAAGATTTCAAGCAGAACAACATGAGGCCAAGGGCAACTCCTCTTCCTCTGGTATTTGCACATATTTTTCTGGATGCCGTCAGATAGGGCTGCAACAGTTGAAATATCGATTGCCTATTTACAGGTATCGCTGCTTTGGCACAGTAGCAGTTGTTAATTTTGGAACATTAATGCCTCGGAGGGGATATCTTGTATGTCGTTGAGGTCTCTCTTGCTCTGTGCTTGTGATTGATCAAGTTACGCAAATCGGGTGAGAGGTGGTTCACCTTTACACCCTCCTTATGAGTCCGAGTAGATCGAGCACATAGGTGTGTAACTAGTATTTTTGTTCCCTGACCTGGGGTTCGTACAAGAACTTTTCTTAAGTTACTAGTAGAAGACTTTTGAGACTGACTATGTCTACGTGTTACTACGGGTTGGGCGCATCAGTTAGTCTTGAATAGCTTTCCGTCATGGGCTCGCATAACAGTTAGCAGTGCATACTGATGATAATCCACCTAAGCAGTTGCTTAAGCTTGGCGAGCATGCACTGCCCTAGACTTTCTCGTACTAAAAAGAAATAGTACACAGTATGAGGAGTCCAAGTTTACGTTTTCTTCTTTTTTTCAATATGGCGCATGGAGTCAGCGACGCATTAGATTATGTCAAAGATAAAACTTTTGTTGGCGTTGGGGCCGCATGCAGGTGCCTTCCTGCACTTGGAATTCCATACCGCCCACTTGTTCTGCTGTGCCACTTGTTGTGGGCACGTGGACCGAGTATCAATACCTAAGCTTCTGGCATCGTAGTATTTTCTTCTGCCAAATCTAGAGTGGTGAGTAGTCTTCTCCTCAGACATGATGGCCGCATGGACAAGGAAGGACTGGGTAGATGCATGATGTGTGCCCTCAGCAACAGAGAAAGAGATAGGGAGCGCATAATCTATAGTTGGGTGAGACACAATGGCATTTGCTATCCATGTCCTGCGAATCTTCTTAGGCTTTGCTAGCCTAGGCGAAGGACTCGCGCTGCCCTCGGAAAGTATTTCTTTGAAACCTGATGGCCGAAGCGTACAACCAGCATCTTCTGGGTCAAACCCAGTTTTGCCGCATCGGACTGTGTCATTACCTTCTCATCAAAGGAGAAATGTCCCCAATAGATTTGCCACCTTATTTTTTCTGGATTCAAAGTTGGAACAAACTTTGTTGTTTAACAAATAAAATAGTACAAAAAATCCTAGACAGAAAATCTAAGTACAATACTTTTTTATTCTGGGGAGTGTGAGGATGGAGATCGAGTACTACAGTAACTCCTTTACTCCGTTGGCAGTCCGATGAGGGAATGAGAATGCTTTCTCCTGCTCTATCTCCTATGCCTCTCTGTCTTTGTTATGCACTACAAGAAAAATGGCTTTTCTTGACGATTTTTATCCGTCAAGAAATAATTGTCTTGATGGTTTTGGATCTGTCATCTAGACCATAGTCAAGAAAAGTTCCTACTTTTCTTGACGGTTTTTGGTTTTATTTTCTTGACGGTTTTAAACCATCAAGTAAGTTTTCTTGCTTGACGGTTTAAAATCACCAAGAAAACAAAATTAAAAACCGTTAAGGTAGATAAGAACTTTTCTTGACTGTGACCTAGATGACGGGTAATAACCGTTAAGAAAACTTTCTTCACGAGAAAAAACCGTCAAGAAAAGGCATACTTGATGTTTAAAAACCGTCAAGAAATATGTTTGTAGTAGTCAAATATTTGTTGATATTTTATAACCGTCAAGAGATGCTAATTTTGTATAACAAAAATTCTGTTTATAATTGTATATATATCAAACGCACATAATATCAATATAATCCACTAGCATTAAAGAACTATAATACATAATTTTTATATTAACATATACTCATTTATATACCATAAACATTCAACCACATATCTAAAAATAACCAAAATACATTGTTTTTGTTCAACATCTTAAACATCCAAAACCTATTTATACAAGTAAACTAAAATGCATATGAACCCGAAGCGTATCCCTCCCATCACATTACAACCTTTATTTCTACCACTTGAAAAAAAATCAATATGTGTGTTTGTACAAATTGATATTAGTTTAATTTTTTTAGCATATATCAAGTGTATCAAAGAACAAATAACAAAAAAATTGGCATATATTACTAGAAAAGTTATATTAACTATCAATTATCAGAGTATATCAAATGTACTAGTGTCTATTATATATAACTGAATTGAGCTCTAGACAGAAAGTTGTATTAACTAAACTTTTACAGTTAAGTTCGACAAAAACTGAATTAAGCTCTAAATAGAAAGTCAAGTATCCAGAAACCAAGAGCATACACAATTGTAACTTTCCAACTTGCAACATGATAAAAACTGAATTTATGTAAAAGATTCAAATCAAAACATAGGCTAAATGTTCAGCTACATTAGGTCAATTGATGCATGGTCAGTTATAGAAAAATACGAGTCTAGGAGTTTGTTTTTTTACATATTTTCAAATACTGTTTGGAAACAATCGATTATGGACATAGATAAAATGTTAAAAAATATAATAGCAGTAATACAACTTTTATTTTATGCCTTCAAGTATGGTTCAAATCTATAGGTCATAGTATCTGAATATAATAAATAGGTAACTATTTGTATGACCGAATTAAGCGCATGCTTAAGAAACAATAATAAAAAATACAATATATAAATGATAAGCATAAGAAACTGACAAAAAACTAAAAGAACAAGATACTTGACTTACATCTGCTATGCGGTTCCCTTTAGGATCCCATGAGCTTCCTCGACCTTGAGCTCGATAGATCTATATGGCAATCGACACAGTACCGTAATCCCAATAGCTCAAGTATATAAGCCACAGAATGCGGAGTACAATGAGAAAAACTAAGGAGGATAACTAAAGTAGTTTTCCACAGTAGTAGAGATCCAAGAAGTACATAAATGCAATAAAGCATCTTTAAATGCAATTTATGTAACAAGAACAAGAACATATATACTGGAACAATAATATCTTCAGTTGAAAAAATAAAAGTTTATTGCATTAAAAACACTAAGTAGTGTAAAAAGGCTTAATACAAAATAAGAAAAATAAGCTAATTTTCTTCAATTTATTGAGGAATGTGCAGGAGTTGCTGCCAAGGGCATAATTCTAGGAAGGAACCTCATGGTTCACAAAAGCTTATAACTACAAACGACATCATATAACTAAAGGTTTTGTGTTCAATGATACACAAGCTTCCTCATCTTGCTAGATGATGAATCTACAAACTACTAAATTTTGAAGGTAAAAAAATGAGACAACGAAACTGGTAATGGCCAAATAGACAAACATCAACTAGTATTTTAACTAGAAGATAGACAATGACAACTCTCGGTAGCTTAGTTGAATGCCTACAGTAGTTCCAAATAAAGTGAACTGTTAGAAATTTAATTACAGTTTAAAGCTTTAATATGCCCTAAAAATATAAAAACTCATAAAAACAAGAGTTTCAACAAACATTTTGGATAAAGACTTTGTTATAGTTGTATAAATTGTGAGTTTAAAAATATGCTACAATTGTTTCTTTAGATATTTTTTGTTATGTGCCAAAGCAGTAACACATTTCATTAGGATGTATAAATATGAGACAAGATAATAAGAAGAAAACCAGTAAAAAAAGAAATCTCAAAAATAGGGGATGTAGCTACTGACATGTGAGTCATTCCTAGAAGTAGCATCAAAAGATGTGTAATTCTTGATCTAATTCAACACAATGAATTGGTGATCAACAAGTAATGCTTATGGATTGAGTTTGAATCATCAAATTAGTGCGTGATTCAGAGCTACATCTTGAGCAGCAATAGTGCTCTTTGTCATTTTTTCTCTCGTTCATATAGTTCTTAGGTCTCCCCTCATGTGTTCAAGATAAGAATTGCACTTACTGGTATTACAAGAACCCCAAAGAAAATGTTGTTTGGCTCAAAAAAAAGATGATTCCAACATCATAGAAGCTATTGCAGTCCCTAATCCATTTTGCATTCAGGACATCATTATTGAGTTCACATCTTAATAATACATCATGATATAACTGATATAATAAAAAGAAGTTTTTTTTCTTTTATCTTGATTCTATAATCTAACTATGTAGAGAAAGAGGTATAGAATAAAGGAAACCCTACATGAATGACATGAATGACATTTAAGGACATATTGTGACTTGATGTATAATCATGATACTGATCAATATAATTAAAAATCTTGTTCAGGACGACATTGCATATGAACTTCACAGAAGAGAATATTCATACTAGTTATGAAACCAAAATATGTCAAGCAAACAAAAAACATGAACTTCTTATAATAAGATCAAAAAGAAAATTTTCAAATAAAAGATCGGGCTCATAGAATATATTACCTACGAAGCAGAGCCACATGATAGTCTAAACTATGTAGTTCTATGTCAGATATTATATATGACATGGTGATAATCTTGGTTATTGTTTCGGGCTCTCATACCATGTCAGAAATTTAGAGAAGAGAAAACATATTTGCAAAAACCAAATGCAATTTCATTTGGTTTATGCAGAAGTGAGATGCAAGTCGAGGTTGGAGTTTGTTCTATCATATAATTAATGAAATCTGTAGCAAGAGGGCTCTCTCGTAAACTTCAAATTTGTATAGTGCCCTAAAAAGTTTGCCCAAATATGATAATTACCTTTTTCTTTGGTTAGAATAATCTTGTACCCATGGTCAAAAGAGCTAACCTATTAATGACCTTTTTTTCTTTAGTTAGAAGAATTTAGTACTCAGTACTTAAAAAAGCTAACCTATCAGTGTTTTCGAGTTTGGATATTTGAGAAGATGGTTAAAGCCATGTCGAACTAGACCAACTCAGGCATTTGTTGACATATAATGTAAGATAACAAACAGATATTACAGTAACATATGGAGCAGATGTACAACTAAGATGCAGTTCTAAAGATCATGTTATATGCATATATCGATATTGGCACCCAGACATACCTTAATTTAAAGATGATCTCGGGATATGTATGATCACGGAGAAGATGATATATGTATAACTCTATTCAATGCAAGTACAAAGTTCTCCAAGGTTCATGTAGTAAAGAAGGATAACTCATACTTAGGACAATGAAGATCGATAAACTTGATACCCGCAAGAGTAATTCATGAAAAGAGTAACTTAATTACTGACCTATCCCGGTATGAAATAATTTAGAATAATAGACAGTCCTCTTATCAAAGCCTCGGTAATTGTGCTAGGCCCCGCCTAGAAGAAAAAATAGCCCAACAAAATATGTTAGCGCTAGACGAACAGATAAATATGAAAACTTAAGTAGACAGATGATAGCTCGGACATTGAACAACACCTTTGTTATGATGCAATCACAACCAGCCATCCATTTCTCCATTTGGGTTTCAAACCCTTGTATCTGAAATTATGAACAAACCACTCTTGATTACCAAATTGTGCTAATCACGGATTAGTCTTATAAAGGTGGTTAAGGTACCTTGATAGGGATCTTCCATTCAATAGATTATAGATTAGACCTCAATGCTTGATTATGCCCACAGATAGCAACAAGCTACCCTATTGGTCTGTCGAGCTCCTCATTATACAGTGATTCTTCCAGGGCTTTTGTAATCTTTTTGACGGGCCCCATTCCTTCCCCTCCCCCCATTAGCAGAACCGCAGGCAGGTCCTAGTTCATCTCGAGTTCTTCTCTCAAACCACCCTGCTCATGACATCAAATTCACCATATAGCATGGCAAGTGTTTAGGTCAGTGATGACCTTCACAAAGATTACTCTTTTCTGGAGTCCCTGCCACTAGAGAACCGATAATAGAATGTGATGCATAAGAGGATGAACGTTGATGATGCTATCCGGCTTGTACTTCTTTAGACCAGCCTCTACCTGCCTTCACTCACAAATAACACAAAAGCTATTAAGAAGACTATAATTTAATTTGTTAAAGATGATGGACCATCTATGTTAAAGATGCACTTCATCGATCTTGATTAATAACATTTAAAATGACTAATGTCAGAAAAGTTGATAACAAGTCTTTAAACTAGCCGAGTGTTCCCAAATGAGCATCCAAATACATAAAAGATGACTCAGATTCTAACCTAGTCACAAAAATCATAATCAGAGCCACGAATTTTGAACTTGCATGGCCTAACACCACCTATCACATGAAAAATATAAGTAGGCCAGTCTACCAACTTTCCAAACTCCAGCTATGTAAGAGGAGTAAGGGCAAGACTTGTGTCAGTAGGGTATGCTCGCTCCAGGATGTTAAACCTCTCTACCAGGGACAAAAGACAAACCAATAAGTCATACCTACCAAACTATAAGCTAACACATAAACAACCAGTCATACATATTAAAAATTCAGAAGAAGAAGAAGAAGAAGAAGAAGCTAAAACATGTCATTTTCTAATAGAGCAGCCCATCCAACTCAACCACTTGCGTGCTATCGCTATGTAGTTTTTGTTTAAAGAATGATTCCTTTTTTAAGTAAATGTGTACACTAGAGAGAAGTAGGGGACACGTCTTTCTTAATTGGAAAGCAAAGAAAAAGAACTCAAGAGGAGTGCCATACTTTGTGTAGCAGGTGGCGATGGCCGAAAGGTAGAGGCAGTGGACCCAGCGTGGGGAAGTGACATGGAAGGCCATCTTCCACAGAAAGACGTGCTTCACCATGAACTTGTAGGACCTCTCCATGTTGTTCACCGGCCAGCCCGCGTGTTCCTTTCACAAACACCTACAAAATTTATAATATTCGAAACCTTCAATACTTACAAGTTTGTCTGCTTTATTAACATAAAAATTGATATTGGAGAAAAGTTGACACAACAATATATACAACGGGGCATATATACTATATGTCATATTGTTCATTGAAATATCGGTATCGTGTACAATGTGTCTGACATAGCGATAATTTTGGAGTTTTCTCCAAGAAAAGTTTGGTGGACAACTTACTATTTTATAAGACTGGGTTGTTTGCTTGTACTTGCTTCATCCACAATTCGAAAACTTTTCCTAATGAACATATAAGACCTACCCATTTGAAAGCAACCCAAAAATAGCAGCAATAATAGATCCATCAATTGTACCCCATAGATCCATCAGTTGGTGTATGATACCGATATATCAGCTTGTATCATCGAGGTTAATAACATTTGTCATATTAGTTACTAAAGGTAGATAGTGGGATGCCTTAGCTGTAACGACCAGCTCTGCATCAATACGGATAGCCGATTCAAATGGCACAAGTGCGATGACCCGACCCGCTTTGCTCAGCGATAAGACTTGCTTGAGGCAAAGAATTTTAGACTTGGTCCTTCAGGAGTTCAGACTTAGACTCTTAAAGGCTCGCTCAAAGTATCGCTCGACCGAGGTAAATTATCGCTAAGGTGGGTGGCTACGATGAACCTGTCTTTGCTTAGCATGCATACTTAAAAATATAGTTGATACATGCTAGTCGCTAGACGAATCACCCCTTGCATGCTAATAAAGAAAGAACACATTTAGCTAAGGGAATAATCCTATCTTATATCTCTTTACATAGAACATGGAAGTAGATCGGTTAAACGGAATGGTATGTTCGCTTTACAGTTCTTATAATCTTACCTCGTAGCATTACTTTTGTTCCTTATATGTTCCTTCAAGTATATTGTTTCATATGTCTTAAAATGCTCGTTACATAGACATTATCTCGATAGGAAAGCACAATTAGATCATGGTTCACTTACCTGTGGCAGGAAGACTATCAAAATAGTCGTTCCAAGCCAAATAATATAAACATGAAAAGTCTTCGTGACCGTTGGATCGCCAAGGCAATGCCCAAAATGGGAGCTGCAATAAGTAGCAAAACGTCAGCATAAACGGTGCATTGAATGGAATACACCAGATCATGAGATCTCTGAATGAGTAATTGCATTTGGACTATATCAAGTAGCTATGTTCATTCAAAGGTCTTAAAATATTGCATATAATAAAAGCTTAGTGTTGATAGTTAATGGTCATGGACAACCTATGCACAGGCTTATGGTTCCTGCGGACGGTACGTTGGTCGCACCGGGGCCGATCCAAACCGGTTAGGAACATTCAGATAGTCGTTTGCTTCGGACAGAAAGGTGTGTAGAGGGGCTGGCTACCTGCGTTGTATTCTATTTCTGTACTGAGACTATAACTTGTCCATGGCGGCTCGTCGGGTCATAAGACAAAGTTTGTATCATTAGTATATTTCATACGTGGCGACAATCAGCATATGGGCTTGTAGGCACTTATAAAAAATAATGGATGTACGGCGTACTATGCGTGCAGATCGTTAATTGGACCATTTAATCTGAAGCTTTGAAACATATTTGAGTAGTCTGAGTATAACATGCCTATACAAGTATAACATACCTATGTAAAATGAGTATAAGACATCTAAGTAATCTGTACGGCCTGAGTATAACCCATTGCACAATATGAGTCACAAAGGAATATGAGTATAGTAATTTGTGTATATCGTGCATCTGATTTAGAAATACGTTCGTAGCATACATGTTCTATCATGACTCGCACCCAAAAAATTGGGCATGAGTCGTGGGTACGTCCAGCCTACGCCGCAGCATCGGCGGTATAACGCTGTCTAGGTCTACTATCTAGCTAACAATCTCACACAACAATATAAGTACCTGTCAAGATCTCAACTTCAAACGGAGGAACAATATGATAAAGATAATACAAGTACTCAATCACGATTCTAAGCACGATAAGATAACAAGGAAGTCTAACAACTACAAAGTCTAAACAACCACTACTACTAAAGACAACAACAATAATAATAATAACAATAATATTCTGAATCAAATATAATACAAAGTCTTAAACCAAAAGCCAAGGACAAATCTGGTACCAAAAGCTAATAAATACAACTGAGGTCTTAGTGATCCCGGCTACCAACCCAAAAATTACTCCTGAATTAGGGGGTCCCTATCGGCACCATCGACAGGCTGAGGTCCATAAAATATCGAACACCAATCTTTCGGATCCTCTAAAAATTATATCCAATCAGGATTTGAGCAAGTATACCTCTAACAGCAGTTCTAGTTAAATAATAAAAACTATAAAGCAGTTGTAGTAAGTAGCACAAGGTGAAGGAAATAAAGTATGAACAAGAAAATATACATATATATCTGTCAACTGGTGCATGAAGATAAAAATGCATGAAAATCAGAAGCAAGATAATAATGACTACAGGATACAAGAAATCCAAGCTAAGAGCAAGTGTGTGCACAATAACGTGAAGTGAGTCCAGCAAGAGTAAATATAATGAGTCAAGTCCAGAAAGTAAAAGTGAGACCAGTCAAGAAGTGTAAGTAAGTCCAGACTAGAAAGAATGAACTCGTGTCTCTGAAATATCTGTTTCAACATGTAAACGGCTAGGGGTAAGTACGGCTCATCGCACACTGGGTGTGCGACTGTTATCATTCCAGATTAGACCATAGGGAGTGATTTCAGTGATTCTAGATTTGGAAATATTTAAATGTCTACTCAAGTTTTTTTCTATCCCGACTAGTACAAGTGAATCCAAGACCTGACACATAATATAAATATGAGTGTAGCCAGAAATATGAGTGATGTCTGTAGTGAGTCCTGATGTGATGCTAGTAGGTGATTCCAGAAATAGAGGCCAAAAATATGAAATATACGTGTCACAAGTAAATGAATCCAGAAATACTAGTCAGTGTCATGCCAAAAAATTATATAGTACTATACTAGAAACAGAATCATAATAATCATCAGATAATAAAAACTATCCGAAAATGTACTAGCCTGACGTCCTGAGCAACTAGCGAGGATCGAGGTCCGAACTGGCATCGCAAAGATCTATTCTGAAAAGCAATGTTAAACGGAGTTCTAAAGAGTTAAATAGATATAAAATAACTAAAAATAAGCTTCTAGGGTTGTTCTAGGTCAAACGGGTCAAACCGATAAAATTTGGGTCAAAAAGTCAACCAGAGGTCCAAAAAGTCAATTCTAGGCCGAAACTAGGTCAAAGGTTGACTTTGGCGGTCAATCGGAGCAACTACGACCAATTTTAGGTCAAACTAGGGTGCCCCTAAAATTTTAGGTCAAAACTAGCTCATTAAGCTAGTAAACCCACAAACTCGCCTCCATGAGATACCGGGATACCCTCGGTATCCGATATCTCAACCTACGCTATATACCCCATCTAAACCCACTAATATATATACTAGCACGTGTATATATATATAACCAACTCTAACCTCATTCCTAGGTAAAAATCCAATACCTCGCCCCGATACCCAATACCTTGAGTATCTCAAGGTATTGAGATACTCAAGCCTTACCCCTCTCTAGCACTAACTAACTAGCTAACTATATATATATATATATATATATATATATATATATATATATATATATATATATATATATATATATATATATATATAAGCTAGTATAGGCAATACCTCAATATCTTATCTCCGATACCCCTTACTTTCAATACCTTGATATCTCAAGGTATTGAGATACCTTACGAGATACCTTACCCTTCTCTCCTCATCTCACTATCTAACATCAATATATATATATATATATATATATATATATATATATATATATATATAGGGGGGCATGCTGCTAGGCCACTGCTACTGCGAACTATTGCGGCTGCTGCTACTGCCAACTACTGCTGCTGCTGCCAAGCGCTGCTGCCGCTGCTGCTGTTGCTGATGCGGCTAACTGCAGCTGTTGCTGCTGCTCTCTCTCTCCCTCTAGCTCTCTATCTCACCCTCTCTTGATCTCGCTTGCTCATCACACACACACACACACACACACACACACACACACACACACACATATATATATATATATATATATATATATATATATAAGTGTATAGATATATATGTATATATATGTATAGTGTGTGTGAGTGTGAGTGTGTAGTGTGTGTTTGTGTGAGTGCATATATATATATATATATATATATATATATATATATATATATATATATACACACACACACACACACTTACACTACACAAACACACACGCACTCTCACACACACATACATAAACACCAACACACACACTAACACCTACACGCACACTCACCCATATGCATATAAATACCTATATATATATAAATATAAACTCAAAAACCCTAGTACACACTCCTCGAGGCTAAACCAATCCGTGCAAAAGCCCAAAACCTAGAAATCAAGTCGAAATGGCCATTTGATCATTTCGACGAACATGTGGAGTGCGGTTCACGATACCTCATGAAACGCACACCAAACCTAATCAGAATCGACCCAAAATTTACTCATGTATTCTAATCGATATCTAGAACCTTACAAAAATGCTAACTCTTCGATTCTAGGTCCATGGCAAAATTCCACATGCACGTGGAACCCACGACGAAGGAAAATCCTCAAATTGCCCGAAATGCCTAAATCTCTATGATACGATCTCACATGTCCGAACGGGGACACATACTTACCCTCAAGACACCCAAGCACGTCTACCTAGGTCCGTCTAACCTAGGACAACACCCAAAATTGGGCCAATCTCGGATTTCACCCAAAATTGATGTAAAATCTAAAGTCTCCAAACACATCCAAACAAGTTCTAACTTTCTTTCATGGGTATCTGCCACGCCCCAGTCCCAAAATATGTAGGACCAGGAATACGTGACACGCCAGCTACGCATTCGACCAGACTCTGGTCTGACTCGAAAACGTATAAGCTGTAATATAAAGGGCACTATCTAGAATTTTCCATAAATGTAAACCTCTATGTCTCAATCCACAATGTACATCAGTATACAAGAAAGAGCTAAATGTGCTAAGGTCGGCCGCCCAATAACACACTAACTCGAATAGACTCGACAAGAAGTATGAGTCTACAAAACTAGGCTACAACAGCAGGTGAATAATCAATGTAAAATAACCATAATGCCGGTAGATATAATGTGAGTACCTGGTACCATGCTCGCAAGATATGCCACTCCATCGGTATCTCCAAGTGCTCTGTAATCGTCTATGCTGCAAAACTGGCAGGGAACCAGGTCCTCAGAGGGACGTAACAAGGTACAGAAATATAGCAAGCCAAGTAAACAGAAAGTACAAGTGCACGACAGGGTACTCTATCATAACCATCTAGTGTGACACAATTTAAAGACAACGTTCAGCGCGTGGGCTTTCTAAAATAAAACCGTAGCTCCGGACACGGAAACACACGGCACGTACCGCAGCTCCGGGCAAAGAGTCACACGGGTGAAACAGCTATACTAGAAACAGGTATCACTAGAAACAGGTATCACTAGAAAATACTACATATATATAAGCGCGTGTAGAGTAGCCCAAACGTCTAGTAACTGTCTTTCCCTTCCCAAGCGGTCAACGATTGTGCGTTGAACCTGAACCTCTAACTACAGTCTCGACACACAGAAATAACTCAACAGACGCGACCCTAAGGTCGTCCCAGTCTCTGGTCATGATGTCAGTATCAGGATACAGGAATCTGGCACGATCACAGTGTATGAGTGTGTCCTGGGGTATCGATGTACTCAGGTACGTGCATCGAGGTGCTATGAAGCATCTAGTATTTATTCTAAGACGTTAAGTCGAATGTCATCACCCGGTTGCGATCCGGACGTGGAGTATCGAACGTCAACATAACTACGTGCACAATGTACATAATGGAACAATAAATATCTGTAAACTGAAATACAGGGTGGCAAGGTACACTTGCCTGCGTGCGGCTGCTGATGACGGGGATCTGGTACCGCGTCCAAGTCCTCAGGTCCCGCAATACCTAGATATAAATCACAAACAAGAATCAATGATCTAATTAAGACAGTCAGGTGTGCTACACACATCTACATCTAGACTCAGTCTCAAACACGACTCTCAGGGACAAGTCACTAGGGGGTTGATTACGGTTGACGGTTGGTACGGTAGTCAAAATCAACTAGTCATCAATATGCTCTCCTCAATTTAATTCTCCATAATTAAATTAATAATGTCAATCATGAACCATACATCCCGATTATTTATTTAAAGGACCAAAAACTCACTTTACCTCGAATTCATAATTTAATTTATTTGTTATATTTCATGTCGAAAATATTCTCTATTCCTCAGTCCAACTTTATAAAATACGAGATACAAGCTCACTATACTACAAAACCCTAAAACATGATAACACAACCTCAAGTCATTAGAGCCACATAAATCTTAATCCTTTAGTTCAAATATTTCACTACACTATCATTTATATCATCACTATATAAACACCAGAATTATATTAACCTCATTAAACCCATCCTCAAGTCATTCTAATTTTCATATGCATTCACCTAAAATCTCATCTGAAATAACCAAAGTTTTTCTTAACACATATTGCAAGTAAACCTACACTAACCATTTATATATATTCAAAGACCTTCTTTCTAATGTAAATAATCCACATGTAATTTATTTATTATTTCTTCCACCCATGCATATATCCAAGACACATTATTCATGTTCTTATTTAATCATCATTAGCATAACCTTATCCATGTTCTTATTTAATCATCATTAGCATACTCAATGTAACCCTTTAATCACTTAGTTCAAATACTCCTCCCATTAACCATACATATCCACATAATATATATCACCCTAACAACATATTAATATTTCCATAATTAGCATCATTCCATAATTAATACTACCTATTTAAACATAATTAATATTCTGGAATTTAATGCAAAGAAGGTGGAGGAATGAACCTCAAGGTGGCTCGCCGGAGTTGAGGGTGCTCGTAGTGGAGGTGGTGATGAAGTTTGATGGTGAGGGGGGGTCGGCCACGTGGGAGTGGGCTGTGCACAGTCCACGTGAGGAGTGAAGGTGGTGAGGGTTTGAGTGTGGTGAAGGTGGTGGAGAAGTTGGTGTAGAAGGAGGGAAGGAGAAGAAGAAGAAGAAGAAGAAGAAGAAGAAGAAGAAAAGAAAAGAAATGAAATGGGGAGAGGGGTTCGGCCGGATTTGTGGAGTGGGGAGGAGAGAGAGTGAAGGAGGGGGGAGTTTTCTATGTTCCTTAGAAATTAGGGCCGGCCTAGGGATGAGTGTGTGAGGGGGAAAGTTATATAGGAGAGTGTGTAGGAATGAGTGGCTAGGAATGCTTTGAATTAATTGAATGGGTGGTTGAGATTCAATATGGATATGAGTGGGATTCCTTCATGAGGGAATGGGATTGGGACCCCATTTTGGGACCCTAATTATTAGCATGACCAATGAGGTATTGCCAACAATTTGCTAATTGCAAATAAGCCCCCGTAAATTCGGGAATTTGCATGGACACATGAAATGACGCAAAAATTGTGCCGAAAATTGCGTTTATTAAATTGTATGATGAGGGGGTAGTGTGGGTGAGAAACGGGTTTAATTAAATGGGCATTGGGATTAATTTAGGATTTAAATGGGATTTACCAAGTTGGTAATCCCGAAATAAATAGAAATAAGCGTCCCGTGAATTTAATTTAATTTGGGGCACTTGGGTTCAAAATCCGGAAATGGCACAAAAGCCAAAAATAGTGGGGGCTTGGAGTCAGTCTTGGACCCTTTTGTTGGTCCGGCTCAACGGGTTAAGTTAGTATCCCAAAATTTAGAGTAACGACACAGGAGTCCGACACGGAATTAAATACGGGTTACGACTTTCGGAAATGTTGTGCAATTAATTTAGAGCACACAAAAGTTGATTTTAACAGTCAAAAAAGTCCAGTGCCTAATTTGGCGAGTTGAGTCGAGTGTACAATATTTGTACAGAATTTATGGGCTGATAATGGGCTCCGAATAATTAGACAAAGATAGGGTGTGCCAATGTTTTAATTAATTGGATTAAAATTCCAGGTAAATATCCTTTACTCTAAACCCCAATATCTTCTATCAAAATTTTTCCTGGCCCACTCTAACTATCTACAGAATAAATTGAGGGGGTTTACATTCTTCCCAACTTAGAAAAATTTCGTCCCCAAAATTAAAAGTAAGGCACGATAATAAACTAACAGAATTTAAAAATAACTAGTAATTAAATTGTCGTACGTAAATTCGTACCTTGCTCCTTAAATAAGTACGAGAATCGCTGTCGAATAGAATCCTCGTGCTCCCAAGTAGACTCGCCTGGTGAATGGTGCTTCCATGCCACTCTGACCAGTCGAATCGTCTGTCCTCTCAAAGTCTTCTCGCTGCGATCGAGAATCTCAACTGGCTGCTCTACGTAAGACAGACTAGGCCCGACTGTAATCTCCGAATGATCAAGCACGTGGCTAGGGTCTGCGACATATCTCCTCAACTGCGATACGTGAAATACGTCATGTACTCCCTCTAATGATGGAGGTAATGCAAGACGGTATGCCACTTCGCCAACTCGTTCCAAAATGTCGAAAGGTCCGATATACCTCGGACTCAGCTTGCCTCTGCCTCTGAATCTGATGGTACCACGAGTGGGCGATATCCTCAAAAATACGTGGTCACCCTCCTTGAACTCCAATGGCCTGCGGTGCACATCTGCCCAGTGTTTCTGTCTGTCCTGTGCTGCGCGCAGGTGGCTCTGAATCTGCTTGACCTTCTCTACTGTCTGTGTCACCAATTCGGGCCCAAGTATCTGACGCTCTCCCACGTTACTCCAACAAACTGGCGACCTGCATTTTCTGCCATACAATGCCTCATAAGGTGCCATCTGTATGCTGGCCTGGTAACTGTTATTGTAGGAGAATTCCACCAAGTGTAGATGGTCGTCCCAAGATCCTCCAAAATCAATCATGCACGCTCTCAACATATCCTCTAATATCTGTATCGTGCGCTCTGACTGCCCGTCAGTCTGTGGATGATACGCAGTACTGAACTTGAGACGAGTTCCTAGGCTCTCCTGCATACTCCGCCAAAAATGTGAGGTGAATCTGGAATCACGATCCGACACGATGCTGACAGGCACTCCATGTAATCGTACTATTTGCCTCATATACATGTCAGCTAGTATCTCTGTGGATTGCCCAACTCTGAAGGGCAAGAAATGTGCAGACTTGGTGAGTCTGTCTACGACAACCCAAACTGCATCCTTTCCGCTAGGGCTGCGCGGAAATCCTGTGACGAAGTCTATGGTAATATGTTCCCACTTCCACTCGGGAATGGGGAGTGGCTGCAATAATCCTGCAGTCCTCTGCTGCTCAGCCTTGACTTGCTGACACACTAAACACTTCGCCACAAATCTTGCAATTTCTCTCTTCATCCCATACCACCAGAAATGCTGTCTCAAGTCTCGGTACATCTTTGTACCCCCGGGATGAATGGAATATATCGAGCTATGCGCCTCTGTCATCAACTCTTGGCGTAGCTCACCACTCGGAACATATAGGCGATCTCCGCACCTCAACGTTCCGTCTTCATGAATCCTGAGTCCCGTCTGCAGGCCGGCTTCTGTTCTCTCTCGCAGACGTCGAAATCTCGCATCTGTAGGCAATGCTGCCCTGATCCTCTCAATCAAAGTAGACTGAACCTCAAGACTGGCCATCTGTCCATCCATGCCTGGCAATACGATCTCTATCCCAAGCTCCTGGAGATCCTCTAGCAATTATCGCTGTGTCGTCAAAAAGTATGACATGGGCTTCCTGCTTAAGGCATCTGCTACGACGTTCGCCTTGCCAGGGTGGTACTGTAGCTCAATGTCATAATCTGTCATCAACCCTAGCCAGCGTCTCTGCCTCATATTGAGCTCCTTCTGCGTGTAGACGTACTTCAGGCTTTTATGATCTGTATAAATCTCAACACGCTCACCATAAAGGTAATGTCTCCATAGCTTTAGTGCAAATATCACCGCAGCTAGCTCCAAGTCGTGCGTCGGATAGTTCTTCTCATGAACTCTCAACTGTCTCGATGCGTAGGCTATCACCTTGCCGTGTTGCATCAGTACACAACCCAATCCGCTCCCTGACGCATCACTATACACTATAAATCCTCCTGATCCGGAAGGCAGTGTCAAAATTGGTGCTGATGTCAGACGCTTCTTCAGCTCATCGAAAGCCGCCTGACACTCATCGGTCCAGATAAACTCTTCGCCCTTACGTGTCAGTCGCGTCATAGGCGCAGCTATCCTCGAAAAGTTTTCCACGAACCTCCGGTAATATCCGGCAAGTCCGAGGAAACTCCTAACCTCCGTAACTGATGTAGGGGTAGGCCAGGTCTCTACTGCAGCTATCTTCTCCGGATCAACTGATAGTCCATCTCCGGTGATTGTGTGTCCCAAAAATGGTACTCTGTCCAAGCAAAACTCACATTTGCTGAATTTGGCGTACAGCCTCTCATTCCTCAGCGTCTCCAACATAATCCTGAGATGTCTCTCATGCTCCTCCTGGCTCTTGGAATATATCAAGATATCGTCTATAAATACCACCACGAACTTATCTAAGTACTGGTGGAAAACATTGTTCATCAAACACATGAATACTGCTGGCGCGTTGGTTAAACCAAACGGCATGACTAAAAACTCATAATGGCCATACTTCGTCCGACAGGCCGTCTTCTGGATGTCCTCCTTCCGTACCTTGATCTGATGATATCCGGATCTGAGATCGATCTTCAAAATTCATATGCGCCACTTAGCTAATTCAAATAAATCTTTGATGTGCGGCAATGGGTACTTGTTCCTTACCGTTACTGCATTAAATCCTGTAATCGATACACGAACATACCGTCCCTGAAATCAATACACAGACGTACCGTCTCGTCCTTCTTCGGTACTATAAGATGGTTGCTTCTCATGGAAAGACACTAGCCCGACCGAAACCCTTGTCTAAGAGGTCCTCTATTATGGACTTCCAACTCAACCAAACTCTATCGGTGCTAGTCTGAAGACAAAAATAATCGACTCGGCTCTTGGAGTCAACTCTGTAACAAACTATTTCTGTCAGGTGGCAGGCCTAAAAGATTATCTAGGAAATATCCTCAAATCCTGATATAACATGGTGGTACACTGGTTCACCTCCTGCATTGTATACCCCTATGGTAAATGGGCACCATACTCCTGGGTTTTCTAAACTCAACTCAGGGTAGCCTGGTGGTCTAAAAATATAATGCACTACGTCAAAAATCTAGTGTAGCGTGGTATTGGCTCAATCAACTCATGCTAGGACGGTGTCATCGTCCAGACTTAACCTCAAAATAAATCCTCCTGTTCTGTTTACCACAATAATCCTCCAAAAGAAAATTTCTTTCTTGCCTAATGTATAATTTCTCTTCTCCTCAAGTTTTACCTAAATTTTTATTCCTCGAATTTTTTTTTTTTCGTTATTTATCTCTCCAAGTCACCTGTACAATAATGGTATCACTCAAGCACATACTAGAATTCCTGGGATCTGATCATTATCTTCCAAGTGAGACCCTAACATTTTATCTCCTCTAGTTCATAATCATCGTTCCTAGCATTTCTATCATATACAACTACTTGTTTCCTTCATCAGGCTATGCATTCACATAAATCATTCTAGGTCATGATCAACAATCCTTCCAGCTCTCAGTACTTCCAAGATCACTGCTATCTCAAGCACGGGTAGGGTACTACTAGGTCCAACTCTCTTGGCAACCTTCCACACCAGTTCTAGAATCCAAGAATCCATCAATCTATCCTGATAAGGTAACAATCTTCTCAGAGAAAGGTATACGAATTTTGTCTTCTGTCGTCTGGTCTTCGATCTTCTTCTAGAGGGAATTCATCAGTCACAAACATTCGTCTCCCCGAACAATAGGGGACGAGAAACAAGGATAGCGATATTGACGAAGATTGAACGAATACAAATTGGAAGTCCAAGGGCGATAATCACATACAAAGAGATTTTAAAAACGATTATGGATTGAGATCCTATTCAACAATCATAACATCTATTCCTAATTTGCAGGCTCGCTTGGCACAGTCAGGTGACCAAGACGATTTAAATTGGACCTGCATGGGCCACCACAAAAATATGTCACGTCCCAGTCCCAAAATACGTAGGACCAGGAATACGTGACACGCCAGCTACGTATTCGACCAGACTCTGGTCTGACTCGAATACGTATAAGCTGTAATATAAAGGGCACTATCTAGAATTTTTCATAAATGTAAACCTCTATGTCTCAATCCACAATGTACATCAGTATACAAGAAAGAGCTAAATGTGCTAAGGTCGGCCACCCAATAACACACTAACTCGAATAGACTCGAGAAGAAGTATGAGTCTACAAAACTAGGCTACAATAGCAGGTGAATAATCAATGTAAAATAACCATAATGCCGGTAGATATAATATGAGTACCTGGTACCATGCTCGCAAGATATGCCACTCCATCAGTATCTCCAAGTGCTCTGTAATCGTCTATGCTGCAAAACTGGCAGGAAACCAGGTCCTCAGAGGGACGTAACAAGGTACAGAAATATAGCAAGCCAAGTAAACAGAAAGTACAAGTGCACGACAGGGTACTCTATCATAACCATCTAGTGTGACACAATTTAAAGACAACGTTCGACGCGTGGGCTTTCTAAAATAAAACCGTAGCTCCGGACACGGAAACACACGGCACGTACCGCAGCTCGGGGCAAAGAGTCACACGGGTAAAACAGCTACACTAGAAACAGGTATCACTAGAAACAGGTATCACTAGAAAATACAACATATATATAAGCGCGTGCAGAGTAGCCCAAACGTCTAGTAACTGTCTTCCCCTTCCCAAGCGGTCAACGATTGTGCGTTGAACCTGAACCTCTAACTACAGTCTTGACACACAGAAATAACTCAACAGACGCGACCCTAAGGTCGTCCCAGTCTCTGGTCATGATGTCAGTATCAGGATACAGGAATCTGGCACGATCACAGTGTATGAGTGTGTCCTGGGGTATCGATGTACTCAGGTACGTGCATCGAGTTGCTATGAAGCATCTAGTATTTATTCTAAGACGTTAAGTCGAATGTCATCACCCGGTTGCGATCCGGACGTGGAGTATCGAACGTCAACATAACTACGTGCACAATGTACATAATGGAACAATAAATATCTGTAAACTGAAATACAGGGTGGCAAGGTATACTTGCCTGCGTGCGGCTGCTGATGACGGGGATCTGGTACCGCGTCCAAGTCCTCAGGTCCCGCAATACCTAGATATAAATCACAAACTAGAATCAATGATCTAATTAAGACAGACAGGTGTGCTACACACATCTACATCTAGACTCAGTCTCAAACACGACTCTCAGGGACAAGTCACTAGGGGGTTGATTACGGTTGACGGTTGGTACGGTAGTCAAAATCAACTAGTCATCAATATGCTCTCCTCAATTTAATTCTCCATAATTAAATTAATAATGTCAATCATGAACCATACATCCCGATTATTTATTTAAAGGACCAAAAACTCACTTTACCTCGAATTCATAATTTAATTTATTTGTTATATTTCATGTCGAAAACATTCTCTATTCCTCAGTCCAACTTTATAAAATACGAGATACAAGCTCACTATACTACAAAACCCTAAAACATGATAACACAACCTCAAGTCATTAGAGCCACATAAATCTTAATCCTTTAGTTCAAATATTTCACTACACTATCATTTATATCATCACTATGTAAACACCAGAATTATATTAACCTCATTAAACCCATCCTCAAGTCATTCTAATTTTTATATGCATTCACCTAAAATCTCATCTGAAATAACCAAAGTTTTTCTTAACACATATTGCAAGTAAACCTACACTAACCATTTATATATATTCAAAGACCTTCTTTCTAATGTAAATAATCCACATATAATTTATTTATTATTTCTTCCACCCATGCATATATCCAAGACACATTATTCATGTTCTTATTTAATCATCATTAGCATAACCTTATCCATGTTCTTATTTAATCATCATTAGCATACTCAATGTAACCCTTTAATCACTTAGTTCAAATACTCCTCCCATTAACCATACATATCCACATAATATATATCACCCTAACAACATATTAATATTTCCATAATTAGCATCATTCCATAATTAATACTACCTATTTAAACATAATTAATATTCTGGAATTTAATGCAAAGAAGGTGGAGGAATGAACCTCAAGGTGGCTCGCCGGAGTTGAGGGTGCTCGTGGTGGTGGTGATGAAGTTTGATGGTGAGGGGGGGTCGACCACGTGGGAGTGGGCTGTGCACAGTCCACGTGAGGAGTGAAGGTGGTGAGGGTTTGAGTGTGGTGAAGTTGGTGGAGAAGTTGGTGTAGAAGGAGGGAAGGAGAAGAAGAAGAAGAAGAAGAAGAAAAGAAAAGAAATGAAATGGGGAGAGGGGTTCGGCCGGATTTGTGGAGTGGGGAGGAGAGAGAGTGAAGGAGGGGGGAGTTTTCTATGTTCCCTAGAAATTAGGGCCGGCCTAGGGATGAGTGTGTGAGGGGGAAATTTATATAGGAGAGTGTGTAGGAATGAGTGGCTAGGAATGCTTTGAATTAATTGAATGGGTGGTTGAGATTCAATATGGATATGAGTGGGATTCCTTCATGAGGGAATGGGATTGGGACCCCATTTTGGGACCCTAATTATTATCATGACCAATGAGGTATTGCCAACAATTTGCTAATTGCAAATAAGCACCCGTAAATTCGGGAATTTGCATGGACACATGAAATGACGCAAAAATTGTGCCGAAAATTGCGTTTATTAAATTGTATGACGAGGGGGTAGTGTGGGTGAGGAACGGGTTTAATTAAATGGGCATTGGGATTAATTTAGGATTTAAATGGGATTTACCAAGTTGGTAATCCCGAAATAAATAGAAATAAGCGTCCCGTGAATTTAATTTAATTTGGGGCACTTGGGGTCAAAATTCGGAAATGGCGCAAAAGCCAAAAATGGTGGGGGCTTGGAGTCAGTCTTGGACCCTTTTGTTGGTCCGGCTCAACGGGTTAAGTTAGTATCCCAAAATTTAGAGTAACGACACAGGAGTCCGACACGGAATTAAATACGGGTTACGACTTTCGGAAATGTTGTGCAATTAATTTAGAGCACACAAAAGTTGATTTTAACAGTCAGAAAAGTCCAGTGCCTAATTTGGCGAGTTGAGTCGAGTGTACAATATTTGTACAGAATTTATGGGTTGATAATGGGCTCCGAATAATTAGACAAAGATAGGGTGTGCCAATGTTTTAATTAATTGGATTAAAATTCCAGGTAAATATCCTTTACTCTAAACCTCAATATCTTCTATCAAAATTTTTCCTGGCCCACTCTAACTATCTACAGAATAAATTGAGGGGGTTTACAGTATCCCTAAGGTCTAGGAGGGTTATAAACTATTAATTACATTACATTAGAGTAATCACTAAGAGAAAAGTTAGGATTTACCTCTTGGGAGTTGGAATCCCAAGGTCAAAGTCTCCAAAAACCTCCAAATCCACTACACCAAGCCTCCAAACCTCCAAACCAAGCTTTTATACCAAATCTAGGCTCTACACATCTAGGTTAAAAATAAATAAAGGGTTAGGGTTTGCATTAAAGAGAGAAATAAATGAAGGAAGAGAAGGAGGGTGAGAAACTTACTTGGAATGGAGAAAATTTAATGGAAGAATTGAAGAAGGAGAATGGAGGAAGAAAAATTAAGAAGAAAAAAATGGAATTGAAGGGGGAAGGGGCCGACTATGTAGAAATAGGGTTAGGGTTAAGGTTTACATTTAGGTACAAAGACCAAAATACCCCTCAACTAATACTCCTCCAAACTAAGGTTTAGGTTTAGGATTTTCTAAATACATTTTAACTAATCCAAAGTACTCCAACTAACTAATTAAAATATAAATAACTATCCTACACCACTAAATAAGTCTGACAAGGGTGTTGGTTGGGTCTGACATGGGTCCACTAAGGTCTGACATGGGTCCAGACTAGCCAAAATTCTAAAATAACTAATAAAATAAATACATGCATCTAATTAAATATTAATACAAATATTTATCATCAATATACAATTTACCAAATTAAAATAAAAAAAATATCCTGTCCTAAAAATGGGGTAGTGACATATTCATCATGCGATCTTGGGATTTCTATATATATATATATATATATATATATATATATATATATATATATATATATATATATATATATATATATATATATATATATATATATATATATATGTTTGTGCTTGGTTTAAATTGGTTTTATACTTGGACAGGGAAGGACAAACGGTAAGTTGGCAAGTATCATCGTGTTTCTTGTACATCGCATGGCGCACTGCCAGACAAGTTAGGCTTTGTATCTAATACCATGAAATTGATCCTAAGATAAGACTAGAAAGATAACTTAATAGTTGGTGCACGAAACTAATATAATGTGTTGGATTTATAGAACGGGTGAGAAGCCTCCCCACCAGTGCATTCATGTACTAATAACCCACCAAATTGCTTGCAGGGTGCGGGAGAACCTCGTTTGGTGCAGAATGTTCCCTAGTGGGTGCTAAGGTGTAGAGTTCGCTCTGGAGCCTTGGAGTATTGCGTCCAGAACTGGAGCACATATATACATGACATAATTTTGGAATATCGCCTATGTATCATCCCAAGTTGTAAGCCGCTTGGCACACCTCTATAGTTTGAGAGAGAGAGAGAGAGATCTTGAGCGACTTATAATCTTGGCCTAGCGCCATTTATAACCTTATTCATTATCAATAAAGAAAGCTTATTTATGTATTCATAGTTGTGTTTATTCTATGTTTTTACTATATCGACTTGGTGAACTAGTTATCAACGGTCGTTCCGGTATTTGCCTTGCGCGGGTGCAACTTCAGGCTCATGCGGCATTACGTTCCGATGGAAATGATCATCCCGCGGGAGCGTTAGCTCAGTGATTCGCGCCTAGCAGGGATGACTGATTCCTGCTGGAGATCGAGGCATAACATTAGCAGTTACAAATGTGCATGAACACATACTCCACTAACTTTGACCATCTTCTCAACTTTGACCTTTTTTATCTAGTGACTGGAAGGTCTGTAGTTCTTATTTTGTAGTGATGAAACTACTGATCTACTATAAATAAAATTTGGATGGGATCTCCTTGATCTCATCCTTTGTCTAAAACAAAAGAGACTTTGACCATGCTCACCAAGAATATTCCTTAGGTTAGATGCAACCAAAGGAGTAGTTTTCGAGAAAAAAGAAGTTTATACACATGCATTCATGTATATGGCTAAGACAATAACAAGTTAACTAATAGAAAATTTTGCTTTAAAAAGAAATTTGGGTCTGAGACTTTTTTGATCTGAGCCTTTGTCATAATATCTTGACTCTGCACAAGTAAAATGAGAATGGTCTTAGCTCTCAAACTTACCTATTTAAGAATAGGAGTAGAACATGTTTCCCTCAAGCTTTGTGCATCAAAATAGGTTAGGCATGGAATTGGTTTAATCTATGCGTACTGCGCAAAGTTATATGTAAAATTAGCATCAATTATTTTATTTGGGAATGGGAATAATCACAAAATCATATTAGACTTCCAATTGATGTTGCATATCATTCATGTGAACCCAAATTATGCCTATTGATGGGTTCTACCTTGTCAAGAATTCTCAATATTCTAATTGTAATTGAATATTTTTAGATGAGCTAGTTCCACAAAAAACCACGTAAAAGCAAACAGAATTACGTGAAAAAGTAACTTTTGGTCAAAACGTGTACTAGTATATAGGAAGTTATATTAACTTAAACATCATATGACAGTGATGACTAAGGAATTGTAAAGTTTTAATCGCAAAGGTGAAAGGCGCATGAAAGACGATTATAAAGAATGAATATAAATTTAGGTAATGGAATACGAGCAACACAATAGCAGATGTAGACCTTGGTTTTATTATAATCTTTCACAGTCATTTCTTGATTCAACCTTGCTATAAGATCCTCTATGTATGTTTTAGCTATCATTAATCTCTATTGCATAGTGACAAGAAATCTATTCAAATTATGTCACTGATCAAGAGGAAGAACAACTTGTGCATCATTCACAAACTAAGTTTCCATGCTTCTGACATCTTAATTATTATAAATTTGAGCCTCCAAACCACTAGAAAGACCTCCAAACCAATCCCAAATTGAATTAGTAACCCCAAAAATTGATAGTTCACTACCTCTTATAGAAATTACATGGGTTAACTTTCCATAAGATCTTAGAGTACAATCTAATTGAATTCATAACAAAACAAATACGGGAACCAACTCTGTCACTACCCTATTTCTAGAGCAGGATATTTTTTTTAATTTGGTTAATTGTGTATTTATCATAAATATTTGTATTAATATTTAATTGTTGGTTGTATTATTATTTTTATTAATTATTTTAGTATTTTGGCTAGCCTAGACCCATGTCAGACCCTAGTGGACCCTTGTCAGACCCAACCAACACCCTTGTCAGACTTATTTTGGTTTAGAAAAGTTATTTATATTTTTATTAGTTAGTTGGAGTGATTAGGAATTAATTTGAGTTCATTTGGAACCTCCAACCCAAACCCTATTTTGGATGACTTGATTTGGAGGGCATTTTGGTCATTTCACCTAAATGCCAAACCCTAACCCATAACCCCCTGGCCGATTAAGACCAGTACCCCCCTTTCTTTCACTTCACTTTTTCTTTTTCTTCTTCGTCTTCTTCTTCTTCTCCACTCTTTTCTTCTTCTTCCTTCTTCCAATTTCTACATCCAAGTAAGTTTTTTTCACTTTCTTCTCTTCCTTCTTCTATTTCCTCCATCAATGTAAACCCTAACCCTTTGCTTTCCCCTAATCTAGATGTGTAGAGCTTAGAATTAGTGTTGGAGCTTAGGTTGGAAGCTTGGAGGCTTGGTGTAATAAATTTGGAGTTTTTTGGAGACTTTGGCTTGTGATTCCAACTCCCAAGAGGTAAACCCTAATTTTTCCCCTTGTGATTACTCTAATATAGTGTAATTAGTAGTGTAGAACCTTTCTAGACCTTAGGACTACCTGTGGGAGGAAGTTGAAGCTTGTTTGGATGTGTTTGGAGACTTTGACATTATGTTTTGTGTCAATTTTTGGTAAAATCAGAGATTGGCCAAATTTTTGGTGTTGCCCTAGGTTAGACAAACCTAGGTAGATGTGATTGGGTGTCTTGAGGGTAAGTACATATCTCCGTTCGGACAAGTGAGATCATATCGCGGAGATTTGAGCATTTCGGCAATTTGGAGGTTTTTCGTCGTAGGATTCTACTTGCGTGCGCGTTTTTGTCACGAACCTAGAATTGGAGAGTTAGTATTTTTTCTAGGTTCTAGACATCGATTAGAACTCGTGGGTAAATTTTGGGCCGATTTTGAGTAGGTTTGGTATGCGTTTCACGAGATATCGCGAACCGCACTCCACGTGTTCGTCGAAATGACCGAATAGCCATTTTGACTTGGTTTCTTGGTTTCGGGCTTGTGCGCGCGTTGGTTTAGTTTCGGAGAGTATGTACTAGAGTTTTTGAGTATATATATATATATATATATATATATATATATATATATATATATATATATATATATATATATATATATATATGTATGTATGTTTTTGTGTTTGTGGGTGAGTGTGGTTGAGTGTGTGTGTGTTGTGGTTGTGTGTGGTTGTGGTTGTGGTTGTGAGTGTGAGTGTGAGTGAGTGTTTGTGTGTAGTGTGTGTGAGTGTATATATATATATATATATATATATATATATATATATATATATATGTAATATGTGTATATGTGTAGGTGTGTGTGTAGTTGTGTGTGTGTTAGTTATGAGTGTGTGTGTATGAGAGTGTCTGAGTGTGATTGTGTGTAAGAGTGTGTGTGTGAGAGTGTGTGAGTGTGAGTGTGTGTGTGTGTGTGTGTGTGTCTATATATATATATATATATATATATATATATATATATATATATATATATATATATATATATATATATATATGTATGAGTGTGTGTTTATATATATATACATATGTGTGTTTATATAAATATGTGTGTGTGTGTACCTATATATATAGGTGTATAAGTATGTGTGTGTATATATATATATATATATATATATATATATATATATATATATATATATATATGGTTGTGTGTATATATATACATATATATATATATATATATATATATATATATATATATATATATAGGTATCAATGTGTGGGTATCTATTTCTGTGTGTATGTGTGTGTGTGGTGTGTCGAGGGGGAGGAGACATCATCTAATAGAGAATGGGCAGCAACAGCTAGCAAGTGGAAGAGCATCAGCTGCAGCAAGCAGCAGCTTGCAAGCAGGCACAGCAGCAGTGCAGAGGCAGTGGCTGCAGCACCGCGCAGCACCACGGCAGCAGCTGCGTGCAGCTGCAGCTGCGTGCAGTGCATTCAGCAGCAGCGCGCGCTCTCCCCCCCCCCCCTTTCTTATATATATATATATATATATATATATATATATATATATATATATATAGATAGATAGATATAAGTACATATATATGTATAGTTATATATATGTAGATAGTTAGAGGTATGTATATATATATATATATATATATATATATATATATATATATATATATATATATATATATTAGCCTAGATATATAGCTAGGTATATGTGTATATGCATAGATAGCTAGCTAGTTAGTAGGTTAGAGGGGGAGTAAGGTAGGTATCTCAATACCTTGAGATACCAAGGTATTGAGGTATTAGGGGTAAGGTATTTAGGTAGCCTAATACTAAGTTATATATATATATATATATATATATATATATATATATATATATATATATATATATATATATAAAAGTATATATTATAGATAGCTAGCTAGTTAGCAATAATTAGAGGGTAATGTATCTCAATACCTTGAGATACCAAGGTATTGAGGTAAGATTGGGTATCGGAGATGAGATGTTTGTCTAGATTGTATAAATATATATATCTATATAGTTAGATATATGTTATAATATAGTAGTATATGGTAGATAGTTAGTTAGTTAGCTAGTGTTAGTGAGCGGTAAGACTTGAGTATCTCAATACCTTGAGATACTCAAGGTATTGAGTGTCACTACCCAATTCTAGAAAATAAATTTTTTTTATTTGATAAATTGTGAATTGTATTTAATTAATTATATTTATATTTAATTAGTGATTGTATTATTTTTTTAATTGTTTATTTTAGGGTTTTGGCTAGCCTGGACCCATGTCAAACCCTAGTAGATCCATGTCTGACCCAATCCACACCCTTGTGAGACTTATTTTTGGGTTTAGATTATTTATTATATTTTTAGTGGGTTAGTTGGAGAGATTTGGAGTTAGTTTGAGTGCTTTTGGAACCCGAAACCCAAAACCAAGTGAGAGGGGGGCATTTTGGGCATTGGAGAATTAGTGAAACCCTTTTTAGTGTGTGGTCGGCCTTCCCACAGCCCCCAGACCATGCAACCAGCAGCCACAGCAGCCATTTCTTCATCTTCACTTCTTCTTCACTTCTTCTTCTTCTCCACTCTCCATTTCTACTTATTTCTTTCTCCAACTCCAAGTAAGTACTCCTTTTCCTCTTCTTTCTTCTTCTATTCTCCATGGTTGTTAACCCTAACCTTATATTTTCCCTAATCTAGGTGTGTGGAGCCTAGATTTAGTGTAGAGGCTAGATTTGGAGGCTTGGAGCTTGAGGGAGGTGATTTCAAGTATATTGGAGACTTTGGCCTTGGGATTTCAACTCCCAAGAGGTAAACCCTAACTTTCCCTTACTAATTACTTTTATATAGTATAATTAGTGGTTTAGAACCTTTCTAGACCCTAAGCCTACCCGTGGGAGGAAGTTGGAACTAGTTTGGTTGAGTTTGGAGACTTTGACACTAGGTTTTGTGTCAATTTCGGATGGAATCGAATTTGGCCCAATTTTGGGTGATGCCCTAGGTTAGACGGACCTAGGTAGACGTTGTCGGGTTTCTTGAGGGGGTGAGTGTGTGTCTCCGTTCAGACACAGGAAGTCGTGTCGCGGAGAAAACAGACATTTCGGGCGTTTTTGGGATTTTTGTCGTCGCCGATTCTAAGTGCGTGCGCGTTTTCGCCACGGGCCTAGAATACACAGGCTAGTATTTTTTTAAGGATGTAGACATCGTTTAGAACCCATAGATAAATTTTGGGCCGATTCCGAGTTGGTTTGGTGTGCGTTTCAGGAGATTTTTTGAACCGCACACCGCATGTTCGTCGAAATGACCGAATGGCCATTTCGACTTGGTTTCCTAGTTTCGGGCTTGTGCGCGCGTTGGGTTAGCATCGGGGAGTGTGTGCTAGAATTTTTGGGTTATATTTTATATATTTATAGGTATTTGTGCGTGTCGGGGCCGTTGGTGCGAACGTTGGAGAGTGTGTGTGCGTGGTTGTGTGTGGTGTGTTGTGTATTTGTGTCTTTATATTATTTATGTGTGTGTCTATATATATATTATATTATATATATATAATATATATATATATATTATATATTTATATTTATATATATATTTATATATATGTATATGTGTTTGTATGTATTATATATATGTGTGTATTTATATATATGTGCTTGTGTATGTATATGTGTATGTATATATATATGTGTGTATTTATATATATGTGCTTGTGTATGTATATGTCTATATATATATATATATACTATATATATATATATATATATAGTATACTATATATATATATGTATAAGAGTGTGTGTGTGTGTTGATATGTATATATATAATATATATACTATATATATATATAATATATATATATATCTGCGTGTGTGTGCATATATATATATATAAATAGGTGTGTTTATATATATGTATAGCTATGTGCATAAGTGTTTGTGTGTGTATAAAATATATATGCTGTAAGTATTTATGAGTGTGTAGTGTGTGTGTTAATATATATGTTAGTGTGTGTGTATATATATATATATATATATATATATATATATATAGAGAGAGAGAGATGAGAGCAGAGAGGAGAGAGAGAGAGAGAGAGTTATATAT